>PYXC01002596.1:3102500-3555000 GCA_015244755.2 Tenualosa ilisha
GTGCAATGGTATGCAAGCCTTTTTCAGCTGCTAAGATCCGTGTGTGTGTTTCATCACATGCAGCCTGTCTTTGTAGATTATAAATCAGTGTTACTCTTTATTTCATATTCCAGCCCCTAGTCCCCCTGCAATCCGAGAGGAATTATGCACCGCATCTCATGACACAATCACTGTTCACTGGACATCAGATGATGAGTTTAGTGTGGTTTCCTATGAACTGCAGTATGCCATATTCACGGGACAAGCCAACGTTGTCAGTAAGTGAGCCATGTAGGACACACATTGAGAGAATTGTTTTCCAAAGTGTCAGAAATAAAAAAAAATTATGTACTGGACAGTGATCATACTGTGATGAACTTGCCTGAGTAAAACATGATGAATATCTGATTTACATGTGACTGAAGTCAAGCAGTATATTGTGACCCAGACTTGGTTATGATGCAAAGACAAATAAAAGGGCAAGCCCCAGCCTGCGGCTCCTCTGGCAGACTGAAAAGATCACTGGGTGCAGGGCTCTGAAATTGGTCTCGCCTCAGCACACTCAATCAGGCTTCAGCCCTCTTCTGTGATTGCACTGTTTAAACTTCTGGGTCACATCCACTGAGAGCGGAAAACAGCTTTGACTCTGCTCTGACCACTGGAGTGTTTCTTCATGTAGTTAAATGTATACACAAATTGCCAGTGTACCCATGATGTAATGTGGAGCACAAACTCAATCTTAAAAATAGCAAAAGCATTATTCACCCAGCAACCTGAAAGCCAACAATTGGGCTTTGTTAGGGTAATGTTTCCGATTTAGAAAAATCTAATTGGGGCTCCATCAGACGCTGACTATCTCATTTGAAAATCTTGAATCTCAAAGAGCTCTAATTTGTTTGACACAGTAACACAAGGCAAGGCATTAATACTGAAATGAACAAATTATTGTTAATTTGATTAATGGCTTATCATTTGTTATTATTAATCATTCTTGTTTATCAGATGTATGATATATTCATATGTATATCTAGATGTATAATATACCACAGAATAGTATTTCCTGTCTTTTGATGCCCATGTGGCATTGTTGTGTTTTGTAGGTCTGTGTAATTCAGCGGACAGCTGGATGATCGTGCCCAATATAAAACAGAACCACTACACAGTGCATGGTCTCCAGAGCGGCACCAGGTACATCTTCATCGTTAAAGCCATTAACCAGGCAGGGAACCGCAGCAGTGAGCCGGGGAAACTCAAGACCAACAGTGAGTGTGCACACTGGAACTGCAAATCACACATAGCTGCATAGCCTGACACAGCAGACAGTGACATGCTGACGGTTTGACACTGATGTTCACCTCCGCAGGCCAGCCCTTCAAATTGGACCCAAAGTCTGCTCACAAGAAGCTGAAGGTGTCCCATGACAGCCTGACAGTGGAGAGGGACGAGACCTCGTCAAAAAAGAGCCACAGTCAGGACAGGTTTAGCAGCCAAGGAAGCTATGGAGTCACAGGAAATGTCTACATTGACAGCGGCCGCCACTACTGGGAGGCTCTGATTGGAGGGAGCACATGGTAGGACTCTAGGCAGGGTATTTTTGTCTCAGCACAATATTCTCTCACTCAATGATGTAGTCATAGTCATACAACCTGTACAATGGAAGAGAACTTACTTACAATTTTAGTTTTCTATATCACATTTGAAATAAATTGTTTCATCATGGCTAAATGAAATTATTTTTCAAGGTTTGCTGTTGGCATTGCATACAAGTCTGCCCCCAAGCACGAGTGGATTGGCAAGAATTCTGCTTCATGGGTGCTGTGTCGCTGCAACAACTCCTGGGTGGCACGTCACAACAGCAAGGAGATGCCGATCGAGCCATCCCCACACCTGCGTCGCCTCGGGGTGCTGCTGGACTATGACGCTGGCTACCTGTCCTTCTACGATGCCGTGGGCTCGCATCACCTATACACCTACGACATCTCCTTCATTCAGCCCGTGTGTCCCGTCTTCAATGTGTGGAACAAGTGTTTGACTGTCCTCACTGGACTTCCCATTCCAGACCACCTGGAGACGACAGACTCTCAGGACTAAAAACGAGCTATTCTCCAGCACCCAACCTACTCAATGCTTTTGCACAAAAAGACTGTGTGCTTCACTCAGCCATGGAAAAGACTGACGTCCCTCCACTTGTACAAAACAGAAGACGGAAATAAACAAAGCAGTGAATCCAGTCACTCCTAATCATCCTCACATGGTTCATTTGTTTCCTCAGATCAGATTATTTATTTCAATGGAAAACAAGCAGTTAAACGTAGATGTTATTTTGTTTGTACATCTTCTGTGTTTATGCTTAGTTTATCTCAGCCCTAGAGGGAGGCATTTTTCATAGCTAATGTGAAATCACTAATGAGATGCTTTCATTTGTCTCTCTCTTATATTTACCTGATTTTGTCTGTTTGTTTATCCATGGTCGTGTGTTTATGAACTACTTTTACAGTTGTGGCACACATCTTCATCTCAACAAAACCCTCACTTTCTCTAAACTCATGACTTACAACTGCAGTTTATGTGAAAAAGTTACACATAAATGAGCTCTCTATATTCATGTTGGACTCAGGTGAGATTATTCACATAATTCTTTTATTTTTAAACTCAGCTTGAAAGTCACAGGTTGACATTTGGGAGTTTTTTTATTGGAGAAGTTCACATACATTTTAAAATCCTAATACCACATCATGTCACTGTAGGCAGTGTTAGTAAAGGACATGGCAGCAAAACATGACCATATTAGGCTTTGCACACTTGTTTGCAGCTAAATCTTGAAATGAAAAATATTGCACTATATTAAAATTTTGCTTTCAAGTATGACTATTTTATTGGATTGTATGTATGTATATATATCTGTGTGTGTGTGTGTCTAAATATTTATCTTACAAGTACTGTGTAAAACACACACTGTATACACATATTTGTGTGTGTAAAATGTGAATCAAAAACTGTGTCAAAATGACACAAGGGCAGTCTGAGAGCATACACCTATATGGAGACTGACAAGATTCTTTGTGACATCTACGCTTTTTGTGCTTTTGTGCCATAGCTGGGGGACTCCTCAGTCTCTTTTCAATGGTGTGAGCCCAAACATGCATGAACTCCTGCTGACCTCGTCCTCAGATGCCCCTTAGCCATATCTCAGACAGAGCACTAGAGCAGAGAGATTCCCCTTGTGGCACACAGCGGCGTGATGTCACTGAGGTCTCTCAACATGGGCAGAAACTCATTTTCCATAAAACTATGGATCAATTAATTAGTGTTTGTTTTATGTATATATATATATATATGTATATCTATTTATGTTTATTTTAATTTAAATGAAACTGAATAATGTCACCTCTCATTCTGATTGTATAAACATGAAATTTGTATAGTCTTTGCACAAACAGGAAAAAGACTACAACAAGTATTAGTCTCAATAATCTTTACTGAGAACAGACAGAAGAAATAATGACAGGGAAAAGATTCCATGTTCGATGTGAACATTTCCATTTCTCAGCACTCTTCTGGCTAGTCGTCTGTAGCTACACACTAGATATTTGGAGCTAAATTATAGGACTGTTTTAAAATGGCAAACAAAACTGACACACACCACAAGCTAAATATTGGCTTGTATTGTAGCCTATATATAACCAAACCAATGGGCATGTTCTAAACAATCAATTGAGGTATGTTCCCATTTGCTAGGCCAACAGCCCCACACAGTAAATCATCCTGAGGACAGTTCCATTGAATGGGATTCCATGAGACCTAGTTTGCGACACAGCCATTCTAATCCTCACCAACACAGTGTAACAATCTGACCTGGCAGCATGTTGTTGCTTGAATTAACAACGAAAGAAAGAAAGATACTGTAACAAACAAAATGTTGCCTTAAAACATGTGGGGCTGCATATTGTCTTTATCAGCATTTCTACCTAAATAAAACAGCATTTCATGTTTTTTCAAAACACTCTGAGAGCAACCCTGTACCCTACTCACAACCCAAAATATCAGTCCACTCACGACAAAGACCACCAGGCTCATAATACCCAAAAGAGTTGAAAAAGGTCGTCATGCCATTGATTATAGATTTAGTTTTGAATGTGGCAATAATGCAAGGGCCCATCGATGTCAATTCCTGGACCTCTTTGGAAGGTTAGTAGCTCTAATAGTTTATGGTGGCATCTCATTCATTCTTATGAAAAACTGTAGGAACCTCCAGCTATACCAGGGGGACTGGCAATGGCACTCACCAAATCAGTCACACCAACCAACTAATTCAGCACTCTCTTAACAGGTGCTGACTTTGCAATAATCTGTTCAAATACTGGGTCATATAAAGGTTCAGCAACAGCACAATGTACAATGTGTGCCCTGCACAACAGCAATGCACAGCCTAACCAAGCAAGAAAGACTAACAAAAATGTTCTATCCTAGGCCAAAGTTAAAAGAAAAATGCAGTTTTCAGTGTAAATTCATAAGTGCAGTTCAGGGGAAACTGTTTGTTGTATTTTGGACATGAAAATATAGGCTACTGCACATTTTTGCCCCTGCAGTTGCTTTTTGTATGGGAAAAGTAAATGTTTGCAGGGTCAGTTACACAACATAATCAGATCAAAAGGCTGCATGAAAGAGCATGGAACAAGGGTAGCCCCTAACGGCCAACCTCACAAATAACACCAAAGAAACCCAACAAGCCCACGCTTCACGCACGTACAATGAAGTAGTAGTGCTGAGTGACGTCGACACAACCCATTCAGGAACAGGAACTAGTGTGATGACGTTGAATGTTGATAGAGGCGATGGCGTCTATGGATCAGTCTCTCCTAGATTTAACTGATAAAGAAACCCGTGAAAAATTATCGTTGTGGGATCGACGGACTGAGCCCATGGCGCCGCTAACAGAAAAACAAACAGATTCAATTTTGGAAATTCGAACTGCTGCTGAAACACTTCCCATTCCATCTGAGGTGAGTGCATGCTAACTTGCTATGCTGCAGGGTACTTCAGTGAATTTTCTGTTGTGGGTGCTTCAGTAGTCAGAAAGCAGAGCTGACATGTCATGTAGCTTAATGATACGTTTTCACAGAAAGTTTGCATGAAGCGCGAGATCTTATCAAGAGTTTGCTTTTGTGTGAAATGGCTGCATTTAGGTAAGAGTTCAGTGAAGGTAGCTTGCTAACTGGTAACGTTAGCGCAGCTCTCGTGATGTCTGTCCCGGTTAGCGCTAGCTCGAGACTAACGTTAGCTAACGAAGTTGTAGACTTGCCACGTCGCTAGCTGCTTTGCCATTCAAGCACTATGCCATCTATAAACCTCAGTTCCAAGTCGTTTCTTAAATTGTTGAAGTGGTATGGTAATGGCAAGTGGTGGCGTTAATATACGCAAAACAGAATGAAGTAAGAAGAAATCTGATGAAACTGTCAACATGCTAACGTTAACGTTGCTGTCTGTCAAATTCAGATGTCTGGCTGTGATAGTTTCATTTCACGGTTCCTTGAGTGATTCTTTTTAAAAACATGTTGTTTCCAGTGCATGCAATTCATGAAATGTGTATTTGTTTCTTGGCTTCATGCAGCTACCTATCGAGGACCTCTGCGGCCTGACCTCCCGTTCTTTGCGCACCACCTTCACAACAACAGTTCCAGCATCCACTGAGGATGTGCTGTTGAAGGGCTTCCAAGCGCTGGACCTAGAGAATGAAAGAATAGAGACAGCGCAACAGGTTAGCCGCTCGTTGGAATAGAACGTCACCCCTATAATTCCACAGACTTGGTTATATTTTCAGCATTTGAAGTGTCCTTGGCTCATGATTCAAATATTATGTGCCTTCTCTCAATTGTATAGTTTTTTTCGTGGTTCTCCAAGTTGCAAGTTAAAATGGATCAGGATGAAGGAGCTAAATACAGGTTTGAAGAAGCCTCCTTTTTGCATGTCCTTTAAGTATTGACATAGTAGATCTGTGCTATAATGTTATGCTAAATGTGTTAAGTCCAGACATAACTTCATGTGAATCAGTGAGCAAGGCAGATGGGATACTTTTTGCTGTATGTTACATATTGCTAATATACTGGAGATGGATGCCTTCTTGCATTGTAGAACAGGTCTTTGAAAAACCATGATGTATCTTTTTGAATTCGCCCTGACAGAAAAACACGAGACTCTCTGAACGGTTATCAGGAACAGTGTGACTCCATTTTGAATGATGTGAATGAGGCGCTGCAGCACCTTGACTCATTACAGAGGCAGTATCTGTTTGTGTCAACAAAAACAGGCACTTTACATGAGGCCTGTGAGCAGCTACTGAAAGAGCAGGTTAGTCAGGTCAACTTGTATTGAACTGAGAACTCGTTTTACAAATGACTCAGTCAATCATTTGGTTCAGTTTTTACTTCTTCAGTATCCTGCTAATTAAACCCTATGCTGTATTGTTTCATAGTCTGAACTTGTGGACTTGGCAGAGAGCATCCAGCAAAAGCTTTCATATTTCAATGAATTGGAAAACATAAACACAGTAAGTTTTAGTTACCATCTCTCGTCCTTTTTTTTAGTGTTCCAGTGGTCCCACCACAAGCCCCCATGTAGTCTAATAGTCATGAACACTCTTTATCTCCTCAGAAATTAAACTCTCCCACCCTCTCAGTCAACAGTGAAGAATTTATCCCAGTTCTTTCCAAACTGGATGACTGCATTGAATACGTATCTTCACATGTACGTATCTATAAACATTTCTTTTCCTTTTTCTCTCTGTAAGCGTGACTTTATTATCTTTGCTTTAGCAAGATGGCTGAGCGTTAGGCTCCAGGGTTGGATCAGTGTTAGACGTTGACCTAATGTAATATTAATCCTTCTCTTCAGCCGAACTTCAAGGACTATCCAGTGTATCTCGCCAAGTTCAAACAATGTCTCTCAAGAGCTATGCACCTCATGAAGACCCATACTGTGAACACAATGCAGAATTTGACTAGTCAGCTCACTAAAAGGGTATGGATGCTCTTTACCTCTGAGAAGTACCATTATATTGCCTTAGGCATCACTCTGAAGTGCTGTGGAAGCTATTTGCTGTGGTGCTATTTTGGTGATTGGCCCTTTTCTTTCCTCTCAGGATCCATTGGGAACAGCAAATGCAGATAATGCTTTTACTTTGTACTATGTGAAGTTCAGAGCTGCAGCCCCAAAAGTCAGGGTATGTCCTTGTCAAGAATGTGTTTATCGTTCAGTGGGCTTTTCAGACAAAACTAGTGCACATAATCTAGTGAGTGGAGCAAATGGTTTGCATTCTCGGCACATCACGTTTACTTGTTTTCCTGTACTTTTCCAGACATTAATAGAACAAGTTGAACAGCGGTCAGAGAAAATTCCAGAGTAAGTTTGATTTTAATTTACTTTTACATCTGCATTTAAAAAGCAATTTTCAAAGTGTGACTCTAGCAGTCCTGTATGAGCAGTAAAACTCTATTGTCTCTGAAGCATCAGGAGAAGATAACCTTTACACTATAATGAACAATATAATATAATATAATATAATATAATGTGATATAATGTACTGTCATATATTTTGTCTTGGCCAGATACCATCAGTTGCTGGATGAAATCCACCAGTGTTACCTGGACCAGAGAGAAGTCCTGCTGAGTCCCAGTATCACCTCCACCATCACTGACCTGACCAGCCAGAACAACAAAGACCACTGTGCCCTGGTACAAGCCTTCATCATGCTGAGCTTTTACATGGTTTTATGTAGTGCCATGTTGATGTTACTGTAAAGGATGCAGATGTTTGGCCCATGACGTGATGTTGTTGATGGTGTTCTTCCTCCAGGTGCGCAGTGGCTGTGCCTTTATGGTTCACGTCTGTCAGGATGAGCACCAGCTGTACAATGAGTTTTTCTCCAGACCGACGCCAAAATTAGAGTACGTGCAGCAGCGCTACTTTCCACTGGTCTGTCTGTAATTAGCATGTTTCCCTGATGAAGCACTTCCTTATCGTGCATATTAGATGAGGGTGCAGCTCTAATGAGGTTGGCCCGTTGAGACTTGTTTGCTCAGGCTGGGCTTGGATGGCTGTAATGGGCTGTGTGGGGTGTGCATTGTCCAGTGGGGCTCAGTGCTTGTTATGCTGTGTTCCCTCAGTGAGCTGCTGGAGAAGCTGTGTCTGTCCCTGTACGACGTGCTGCGGCCGCTCATCATTCACGTCATCCACCTGGAGACACTCTCTGAGCTCTGTGGCATCCTCAAGAACGAGATGCTGGAGGACCACGTCCAAAACAATGGTAACACACTGCACAAGCACGCATGCACACACACGCACATACACGCTCTCTCTCTCTCTCTCTCTCACTCACCCACCATGAGCTGAATGTCATTAGGATATCTAAGCATGGGCACAGATGTTGCTCTCTGCAATCAGAGAATTCTGAGAGTTGCTTATGACATAGGGCACAATATAATGCTGAGTCTGACCTAGTTGTGATGACCCAGTTGCCATGCCATTCTCCTGTCATAGACTTTTTATAATCTCTTGCTCTGAACTGACCATGGAGCGGTGCATATGCTTGCATGAACCTGCTTTGAAGCTGAGTTGTGTGCGTGTCTGTGTGTGTGTGTGTGTGTGTGTGTGTGTGTGTGTGTGTGCAAGCGTGCATGCGTTAGTTTTTGACCACTGGCAAACTGAATGGATTGTGTGAATGTATCTGGCAAGCTGACCTTATTGTGAGTTTGTGTGCGTGAGACCACTGGCAGACCAAGCTGATTTGCATGTTGTTTTGAGAGTGTGTAGGAGGGTTTTGTGTGTGAGTGTATGTGTGTGCGTGTGTGTGTGTGTGTGTGCATGCGTGCATGTGTGTGTGTGTGTGTGCGCGTGCGTGTGTGTGTGTGTGCGTGCGTGCGTGTGCTTGGCCACTGGCAGCCTGAGCCCCATCATATGCCGTGTTGTGACTGTGTTTGTGCAAATGACCACCACTGGGCCAAGCCAACCTCCCCACTGTGATTTAGGTGTGTGTGTGTGACTGTCCTGCCTGTCTGTGTGTGTGTGTGTGTGATTGTGTGTGTGTGTGTGTGTGTTGACTGAACTGTGCTGTGCTGTGCTGTGTCCCCTGGCCAGCGGGGCAGCTGGGAGCCTTTGAAGCAGTGGTGAAGCAGATGCTGGAGGACGTGCAGGAGAGGCTAGTCTACCGGACCCACATCTACATCCAGACAGACATCATCGGCTACAACCCAGCCCCTGGGGACCTGGCCTACCCCGAGAAACTGGAAATGATGGAGGTGTGCTCATGCTCTGCTCACCTTCATCTCTCTGTTTGCACTCACTCATTTCTTTATTCTCACTTCCTCATTTGTTTGTGTTTTCGTTTATTTATTTGTTTACTCGTGTGCTCGCCGGCCAGCCAGCATTCTCACCAATTGTTTGTTTGTGTTTCAGAAAATAGCCCAGAGCCTGAAAGAGGAGCAGCTGCGCTTGCAGTCGGCCGATTCCTCATTTTCTGACGTGCAGCTCGAGGATCCTGAGGCCAAGCGGACCATTAGTGCTGGTTAGTGTGTGTGTGCGTGTGGGTGTGTGTGTGCGCGCGTGTGTGTGTGTCACAGTGACTAAAGACAGGAGGCACTAGGGGAAGACTGAGAGTTAACGCTGACTCCAGTCCAGTCTTCCCTTTCTCTCACTGCCTGCTTGCTAGTCCAGTTCAGTCCAGTCCAGGTCCTCACGTGTGTATCTCCCCAGCAGGTGGTGGGGTGGAGGGCTCGCGGTCGCAGGCGACCATCTCCCCAGCGGACCTGCACGGCATGTGGTACCCCACAGTCAGGCGCACCCTGGTCTGCCTGTCCAAGCTTTACCGCTGCATAGATGTAAGTAGCCAGCCCAGCACCTTAGGGATTCTGCTGCAGTCTCAATGCATTGTCCTGTGGATCATTGTAGAGAAAATGTTGGTGTGAGGGCCTGAGAGCTTTGAATTCTGCTGTTCAAACGTTACGCTTGTGCACAGATCACACAGTCATAATTCTTTTAATAATCTCCATGACCGCTATCTTTTAAACGCCTAGCAAGCGTTGAAGAGTTTCAGATTTTACGGAGTAATGGTCTGTCACAAGATGTTGCTGTTCTCTGAAGGCCACCATTTCTCTTTGTGTATGTGTGTGTGTGTGTGGGTGTGTGTTTCTGTGTGTGTGTTTCTGCAGAGAGCGGTCTTTCAGGGCTTATCTCAAGAAGCCTTATCAGCCTGCATCCATTCCCTCCTCAAAGCGTCCGATGTCATCCTCAAGAACAAGGTGGACACTCTGCTTTCCAGGGACACATTGTTCCCTTTGCACACTGGCAGAATTTACACAGTCCTAAATTACATGTGTCAGGTTGATTTCTCACCACATTAGAAGATGCGGCAGTAATTTAGCTCGTATGTTATGGGCACAACAGAAATTACTTTTTTAAAATGATAAGGTGGTGATATTTTTTCTCTGCCCAGATTAAAGGCATTTTCTCCCCTTCCCTCGTGGTTCTGAGAATAGAAGGCGCCATCCCAGCCATGAATTAGTCACAGTGATTTCTTCCAGCAGCGAGGCTGAGCCGTGCTTCAGCTCGCCCTCCATTGTGCTTTATTCCCGCCGTCTGACTAACATGCCATGTAAATATAGTGTGCTCTTGGATCCACCACGTCAGGAGGGGGATTGTGATGAATTTCAAACCAGATGTCAGGATGGCTTTCCAGGATCAAAGGGAGGCCCCTGTGCGCGGGTGTCTAACAAATCCTTCACCTACCCCACCCCACCCCCAACCCCCCCAGGACTGCCTCAGCACAAGTTCACAGACACGTAGCACAGACATACTGACAGATAGACAGACAGATAAGCAGACAGACAGAGGGAGTGCTAGCATGTGTTCCCCTCAGAGCCCTTAGGGGCCAGAAGCCACAGTGTGTGTCTGTGTGTCCTGTGCGGTCTTGGAGTCAGACACCTGGGACTGGCTGGCAGCTACATCGACACCACAGATTTGAGTGTGGTGTTTGTGGATAGAGGTGTAGGGTGGCCAGATGTGCTGAGCTAGTGTGGAGGAGAACCCAGGCTAGCCTGACGCCTTTTTCCTCTCCCTCTCGCCCACAGACGCAGATAGACGGGCAGCTGTTCCTGATTAAACACCTGCTCATCATGCGTGAGCAGATTGCCCCCTTCCACACAGACTTTGCTATTAAAGAGATTTCACTGGACCTGAAGAAGACCAGAGGTTGGGCCCTAGCATGCAGTTTTTTTTTCTCTCCTTTTATCATTTCATTTTTCTGTGTGTGGATGAGACATATTTATAGTCAGCACTAGAGGGCACTCTAGCGCTGTGCTGGATTGGGAATTATGCCACCGTGTTTGTGTGTGTGTTTGTGTGTGTGTATGAAAGAGACTGTCTTCTTTTGTTAGACGCTGCCTTCAAAATCCTGAACCCCAAGGCTGTCCCTAAGTTCTTCAGACTCAACAGTCACAATGCCATCCTGGAATTTCTGTTGGAGGTAAATTAGTTTTCTCTCTCTTTTTTTCCCTGTGTATCTTTTCCTGTTTTGGGGTTGAGGCAAGAGAGGCTTAATAATTTAGCCTAGCCGTGTGTGCACAGGACTATTTATTATGCATGCTGAGCTTGATTGCCTCTCGCCATGCCTGCTGTCACACGTGTGGTGCTGTGCTGTCACCTCAGGGTACCCCCGAAATAAAAGAGCACTACATCGACTCCAAGAAAGATGTGGACCGCCACCTGAAGTACAGCTGCGAGCAGTTCATTCAGCAGCAGACCACCATCTTTGTGGGGAATCTGGAGGAGTTCCTCACCAAGGTGAGTCTGGAACACTGCCACATCCAGCGCTGGGCTGCAGCCGAGATGCTGTTTACCACTCACACGCACGCACACACACACACACACACACACATGCACTCCCAGCTAGGCTTTCCAGGGTCCTCTCAATAGGGACACTGTCTTATGCCGAGCACAGTACACTGAGAGCAGTAGCTGGTCCAGGAACTCCCTAGTCCCAGTCTTGAGCAGTCCTTCATAAATAAAATATGTGTGTAGTTTCTGAAAAGTCAGTCTGATTAAATAGCATGGAGCAGGCATCACTTGTGTGTGTGTGTGTGTGTGTGTGTTGTGTGTGTGTGTGTGTGTTGTGTGTGTGTGTGTGTGTGTGTGTGTTACAATGTGTGTAGCTTCTGTCATCTTTTTTTTTTCTATGTGAGCAGGGTTTTTTATTTTTTTGATTTTTTGATGTGATTGGTCACTTTGATAAATCAGGCACCTCACGCCCATTAAACGGGGCGGCTGAGCGAATGTGACGTGAGGTTTCCGCTCCCTGAGGCCGCTACTGAGGCTTGTCACTGTGCTTTTCCAGGTGTCGGCTCTGAAAACAATGGCCGTCCAGGGAGGGCCCACGTACAACCTCTCCCAGCAGCCCTGGGCTCAGCCGGGTGAGTCAGCTCCCATCAGCCTCAAGCCGAGCGTCAGCACAGGGGGAGACAGCCGCACGTCCACCCCAACACCGCCCTCCTCACCACGACCACGAAAAAGTGCTCAGACAGTTCATGTGGGCATACCAGGGTTTAATGTGGGCAAGTCTCTGAATTTTTGTGTTTCTCTTGTCTTCTTGTCAAACTAGCCAAGATCCACGACCAGGTGATGGATACGTACCGGATTATCAAGAGCAAGTTGCCCGGCACGCTGCAGAGCATGTCTTTGTACTTGGCCAACAGAGACACGGAGTTCATCCTCTTCAAGCCTGTCAGGGTGGGTGGGCGCGACTCTTCCTTCTCTCGCCCTCCCTCAGCTTGTGTCACTCCCTATTTGCGGCGTGGGGGCTAGTCAGGGTTGAAGTGCCTGCTTTCACAGTTTGAACATCCTGCCTGGTGCCACTTCGCATTTGAGTCCCCCTTCCAACTTTCTTTTTGGTTATGCTAGACAGAAATTGATTCTCTTTTATGTTGGACTTTGGCATCTCTCAAACAAGTGAGCAAGGGAGTGTGTCTGTGGGGTGTGTGTGTGTGCGTGCGTGTACGTGGGTGCGTGTGCATGCGTGCGTGCGTGCTTGCTTCAGTGTAAACACTGCCATCTTTCAACTTCTCTAAATGCCTCTTTTCTTTTGTCCATGTAGAATAACATTCAGCAGGTGTTCCAGAGACTGCATGCCCTGCTGCAGGAGGAGTACAGTGGAGAGGACCTCCAGATCATCGCCTGCCCCTCAATGGAGCAGGTAAGGTCCCTTTGGCTGCTTGCATGTGCTCACTGCCAGCATCACAGGCCTCACGCTCAGCCTGGCCAGATGGCAGCAAGCGTGGGGATTAGAGCAGAAGGGGGTAGTGGGGGCGACAGAATTGCAAATGAAGTTTCATCTCTGGCGCCATGTGTTTCACTCCTTCACAGATCAACCTGCTGCTGTCTGTAAATAAGTAGTGCTCAGGTGCGCTCGTCCAAACAAACCTGGCCGAGCTGAGTTCCCATGAGGAAGCGCTGTGACGGCGGATCTTGTTTGCGCCACACCACCCAGTCCACTCCAGTGCCTCTCTCTCCTCAAACCACCTTCACCCCCCATCCACCCTTCCCCATAGCAGGGGCTCCTCCAGCAGCAGCAGCAGCAGTAGCAGTGGTGGCAGCAGCAGCAGCAGAGTGTCAGGCTGAGCTGAGCTGAGCCGAGCCGAGCTGAGCTGAGCCAGTGGGAAGAGTTCCAGGACACTACAGGGATCCTGTGGAGAGAGGAGAGTCTGGGGAAACGAGTTGGCGTTACGGAGCTCGGCTTGCCAAAGATGATGCAAGAGATGAAAAACACACAACTCCCAAACAGTGCTTCTGCGTGGAAATCAGAGATGATCCGGATTTGATTTTTTAAAAATATACATGAGCAATTCCACGCAAGCTGCCACGTCCACAAAATGCCATGGTATTTGTATGATGCGACTGATTATGTGAAAGTTTCATAAAATCTGTTCTGTAACCAAGAAGAATGAATGCTCAAATTTTATGTAATCGTTATTTACATCATACCATACCATGGCATTGTGTTGGCGTTATGGATGTGTGACCATTCTGTGTGGAATTGCCCACATGTAAATATATCTACAGAATGACTATTGTATGTTTTAACAAACAAGTTCAGTTTTTAGTGAAGAAATGAGGGTGTGGGGGGGCTTGGACTGGTCTGTGGGACACATTTGTGGTGTGGGTTCTGATGCTCAGAGTACAGACTATAGAAATGATCATCACACTGTATCTTCATGATCAATCTGAAGGTCTTGCTTTAGGCCTTGGTTGCCCAGTTAGCAGAGACGTCTAATTCTGGCTCGGGCTGTCTCCTTTATAAGGACTATTATCTGACACTGCACAGGCTTGAAATGACTGCCTTTGTTAGGAGTGGAATAACTGAAACATATGGAGTAAAGATAGCTTTTCTAAGAGGAGAGGCACCTGCAATTAAGAGGTCTAGCCTCCAGGTACCCATTAAGCCATCAATTGGTTGTTTTGTTAGCACGCCACAGGCATTCAGCCTTTAGAAGAGTCTTTAAATAGAAAAGTTTCTAAAGGAGTTATATTACCTCTCCTGGGAATTCTGGCAAAGGGATAACATTTATGGACTTCGGTGGACAAACACGCCAAATCAGATACACAGTTTTATATAGGCATGTCCCCACTAACAGAATAGGCTTTCAAGATGCATATATACATTAAAATTTACAGTATATATTCTTTTTTTTGTTTTGTTTTCAGAGCAATACTACACAAACATGCTGTAAACTAACATGAAGTAAGACGCTTATTTGCATCATCTCCCACCACAACGGTGAAGCATGAAGCACTTTTAACAAATTGAAGTTTAAAGTATGCAAACTAAATTTGTAGCTGAAAGTGAGTGTGGGAATTTGGAAAACTATGAAAATATTACTGCACTCCTTCGAGATTCATTCCATCTTCCTGACAGTAGGTAAGTTAGCTACAAGCTGAAACCTTCATGCTAGAATTTGCTGACAGTTTCTATCTGTTGTTTCCTCCATTACACAAAACATCCCCTACTCAGTTCTCAGGAGAACAGGATCCCACTATTTCAGGAAGTCAGCTTCTCTGTTCATGTGATTCCATTGGCCCTCTCTGTCAGTAATATGTATTCAGGCAAAATATGTAAATTGGAAAATCTGGTTTTGTAACATTTTCTTTTTGTATGAAACTTTATTATACTATGAGGCATGAAGGGGACTCACTTTGCACTGGCAAGATGTTACAGAATCATTCTCTCAGTGCCGCTATGGTACTCATTGATTTTACTCAAAACTTTCAATAAAGTTTCAGATTTATTTAAAATGTCCCAAAGGCCCATTGTTTCTGTTCCCACTCACACACAGCAGGTTATGGTAAGAAATCTCAAAAACCATGCAGCATCCAGTCCTAAATAGATGAAATCATCAGTGCTCTCTTAGACACTGTATAAAACACAATGATTTATCCTAGATTCTAATAGACATTCCAGTCCACACAAATTGTGTTCATACCTTGAGTTACATTTTTCCTTTTATTTTGTTACAAAGCCACTCCTCTCTGTGCAATCATTTGTTTCATGTTTCGGGCAACACTGGGCAATTTGCGTTTGGCCTTTGCTGCCTTTTCCTTCATCCTTTGCCCCTGGGCACGCAGGCTGTATTGGGAGCTGACCAGGCCAGGCTCCGGCCGCTTGAAGGTGATGCTACCCTGCAAATGCTGCAGCAGGCCCAACATCTCCACCTGTTTCTTGTGCAGATAAGACTCCATGATGTCAGGGCCTGGCAGCATGAGTCCCTTCGTGTTTTCACCCTAGTGAGGGGAATTCAGAAATCACGGCTCAAGCATGACCAAATGCATCACTGCTGCACTGTAAAAAGATGGAACATTTGAGGGTAAGAACTGAAATAGTTTGTTATTTGTGCCCAGCTTCAGGTTAGCAGGTCCCAATAGCTAACCTTGAGTCTGGTACCCATGTTGAAGCGCACACTGCTCTTGCCAGCAGTGAAGGTGAGGTAGACATTGTCCTGGGTGCAGATCCGAATGCTGATATTGGGGCTCAGTGTCATGTTGATGGGCTGGAAAGGAGGGGCATGGACGTGGGTGCTGAGGTCCAGCCAGCTCCAGCGTCTCTTCAGTGCTCCAGATTCAGTGCACCAGATACCTCCCAGACGGGTCAGATTGACACTGCAGACAAACAGGCAGACAACACACTGGTAGACACTTTAGCCAGGTAGAATAAGATCCTTTATCCAAGAGCTTTCTCAACAGGTCATAATATACTGTCAGCATCATACCAAACAAGGCCATTGGGGTGATAACACGTGGCCTGACCCCTAGAGGTGAACATGGCCTGAATCTGTGGCATGAGTGGAGCGTCCTCCAGAATGATGTAAATAAAATGTCCAGGATGTACTAATGATATCAGCACTGCTACGCGTCCTGAGGGATAGCTAATCAATCATTAAGGTCCGTATTTTACACAACAGCCCCCATTTGATTGCTTCAGAAATATTCAAACAAAAAAGGATACAAAACATGTCCTGTTCCATCTGGAAATAGAAGGACAAGTGTTCTTCCATTCTTGTGGTACCTTACAAGAATGTTTTCCCTCTGTAAATGACAATGGTGTGAAAAAACAGCTCATCAGTCTGGACAGGTCAGCTAATCCAAGTCCGATTTGCAAATCCTGAAATATTACACACCTTGACCCCTGGTTCCCTATCTGGCAAGGTTAATGTCTCAGGAGGGGTAATGATTTCCATTTCAGGAAGTTGAGACTCCTCTTGGATGTTCCATAAGTCATTTGAAAGTCGATAGCAGATGGTATTCTTTGAAACCATTTTAGTTCCTGCGACATTCAAAATCAATGACATCAATACTCATACACTGCACAGATATGCTGATTTTAGTCAAATATTGTGAAAATGTTCTGAACATGGTTAAGAGTATGATTATCATATCATATATATGTGAAACTGTAAGCAATTTACCTTGCATTTAATTGCTAATTACAATAACTCGTATCTTAAAAAGGACATTTGAGTTACAGTATGTAGATTTACTTAAAGCTGTGTGTTGTCTGATGTCAAATCCAGAGGGGTGGTTTGAGCCTGGGGATCTCATACTCTCCCATTCTCTCAGCCTGAAAGACACATATGTGTAAGACAACCTTTTACAAATTTGTAATACAAGATTCTTGTTATCCCCTCCACATAGCCAACCTCCTATAATATCACTTAACATGTCATCACCTCTGCTCTGCCCTCTCTTTGCTTTCTGTAGAAAGTGGATGTGGTTCAACATCATTGATTTTTCTGGTCTTCTGTCCGGATTTAGTGGCCTTTTCCTCCTCTTCCTCCTCCTTCTCCAGAGCAAGATCAGCCATCCTCCAGGCAACCTCACAACAAAACCACTGACAGCCAAACCAGTGTTCAGTGAGGCTAAAGGGAATTCCAAAGCAAGACATGAAAGCTGTAAGAGATGGCAGGGACCCACCTTCTCTGGGTCACTCATTTTCTCCAGCTGCTCAGCAGCCACTGGGGGATTCTTCGCTCGCCGGCAGTACTCACACAGAATAGTTGGCAATTCAAACTCGGGCAACTTCACAGATGAATCTGAACTCAATGTCAGAGTTGTGATCTGTGAAAGCCATTTATGCTCAGAGCATTTCAAGTATGTGTCAAACTTAACTTACTGCTGTAACTATCATAAGCGTGAATGAATCCTAACCTTGTCAAACTTCCCTGTCAAATTCTCCACTTGTGGGGAAACTTCTCTGCTTTTTGTTACAGTCTCCTCATTTTCTTCCATGAGCTCCATCTCAACTGTCTCCTTTTTGTGACAACCACATAAAAACAGTTACTAATTCATTAAGCCCAGCGAAAAGCTGTGGAATGTGTGAATGTGAGTTAAAATATAAATTATTAACATATACTCTGCTGGTCTGAAATGTGATCATTTTAGAATCAAGCTGTAATGTATTTCTACTGAATAGTCCATGCCTACATTTTTAAACATGCATAAAATTCAGAAAGAAGTTTTTTTTAAGTCAATAGGACACCACTGGTCAGTAGAAGGGTTCATGTTATAGTCTCTTTGGGGTTTCTACCTCAGAGTGGATTCTTTTATGTTCTTCATGCTTGAGAGGTGACTTGTCATGTTTTGGCACATATTCTTCAGGGTGACTGCAAACTTAACACATTTAGCACATTAGAGTGGTTATTCCCATGCCTATTTAAAAGAAATCCGTAAAACTGAGACTGTAGTATTATTTCCCACATGTACAGCTCTGCTTATGCCTCTTTGAGACCCAGTTCCAGTCTGTCTGAGTTGATCTGCTCATTCTAGTGATGACTGTTCCATCCAGTCCAATGATGTCTACACATTCTGGAGGAGTTAGAGAGCTGGGAATGTTGAAAGAGCAATTGAGTGTTTTGACATTAAGAATGACCAATGTTGCAGATAATTAAATACTTTAAAGGATTTTAAAAACTACACTATGAAAATTACATTTTTACATTTTATTGTAGGCCTATTGCCCCATGTGTCTGCTTCTTCGCTTCAAATTCCAACATTATGGGCCTGAAGGAAGCAAGATACAAACAGTCCTACACTTATTCCTTCTTAACACAAATACTCCTGTAATCTAAACACAAACACATATGAGCATGGCCATGAGTAACACAGGTGTGGTTGTGTGTGTGTGTGTGTGTGTGTGTGTGTGTGTGTGTGTGTGTGTGTGTGTATGTATGTGTGTGTCCTAGATGTATAGTTTTATAAATTATTGTATTGTAACCTAGATACAGCAGAAGGATTCACTGTCCATGCTACATTGAAATAATTGAACTCACAAGGAATTACTTGAGATGCTTCTGTGTTCTCCAGAAGAAGCTGGAAGAAATAGAGTGAATTACGATTGGATGCAATCAAATGTTTATTTGAAGCAAGTGATCATGTAGCTTACTCCTTAAGGAGTTGACTCAGGATGAGACGACTTTAGAGGCCACAATATGGCAGCTCATTGACTGAAAGGCTTATCAAATCTAACTAAAGCAACAACACATCAATAACTTTTACAGCCACCACTACCACCGAAGGAGAACTAGCCTACTGCTAAGAAGGATTTGGGCTAAAAGAATTGTATATCTTCACTCTCATTCCAACCATAATTAATAGCCTACCTTTGCTGATTTTCTGAGAAGTCTCACTAAGTAAGTTTTCAGTGTTTTTCACGTAGCCCTCTATGGATTGGCTTGAGCCATACAACCTGTCCAGTTCCTTCAACTCCTTTTCCAGTTTCTGTACGTTTTCAACGGTGAGTTCGAGCGGTGGACTCTCCAGACATTCTCTCTGGTCTGTCATTTCGCCTCCCGATTTAAACTCATTTGTTCAGATAGATTTATTCGCGCCTACATTTTTCCAAATGACCTTCCAATGTATTTAGGTTACTAAACGTAACGCATAATTCCAATTCGAAATGACACATTCCCATGTTATGTAATAATGATCCATCTCACCAAGTTTTCCACAGTGGTTAAACAAACGTGTTAACAGACTATGTTTTTATGTGAACGCTATGTGTATTGTTCAGCAGATGCTTTCATCCTAAGCAACTTGCAAAATCACAATCGTCACAATAAAGGCAATATTTTCATAATCTACATGCATGACTTCAGGACTATTAGATGAAATTAATGCCTTAAATTTAGACCATCAGATGCATTTTGGAAGTGTTTAGTGGCACACCAACAGAGGCCAACAGATTGGTCCAATAATCTAGCCTATATAGCCTGTAAATACAAGTGGCCCATTCATCTCTAAGAACTGATTCTCTCCATAAATAGCCTATTCATCCCCTGTCCGTTAATAATTGAGCCTCTTTGGCGTAATACAATTTCAAAATTAAATTCATTACATTTATGACACTAGCATCAGTTTTGCGTATTGCTGATGTTTCACCCCAGTTCTTTGAATAATTTCCATTGCGCAATTAGGACGATGTTCTGTTGGATAATTGTGCAACACATACTCCTAGATGGATTTTGATCAGGGCTTTTATTGAATCTTTGTAGCAGTTCCCAAAGCTGAGAAATATTCACACACACAATATTACATCTGCCGTATTTCAACATCAGGATGGTGTTTCTTTAGTCTATTTTGGCCTAAGTGGGAAAATCCTCATAATAATAAGACTGAAAATGCACCTTACGCTAAATTAGAGTTGGGAGGTTTGGCTCGCCCAGAAAAGCATGCCCCAAATAAATCAATAATAGCTCCATGACTTTCAAGTCTATTTACATAATCTTGGTACCTATGGATAGATCAGACCCCAGAGAACATGTTAGCAATCTGGAATTTTACGAGTCTTGCTTTACGTTAGTGCCTGCAGTGTCGGACCTTACGTCATCCATTCTGATAGATGATAGTGAAGGATCAACTCAGGACAACAACAAAAGGGCAAGAACAGAATATTTATTGCCTTTGTTTGGAATCATTTGTGAATTTGGTGAAATGTTGTAACAGAAAAGGCAAACTTTGACACACCAACATATCAATGCATACAACATCTCACAACATATTCAATGGATAATTATCAGCAGGATTATGCTTGTTCTGGCACTGGCGTTTTTGGCTTCCTTGGTGATGTCTGCCTGCCCACCTGTCTCCTCAGTCTCTCCATTTGGGCGATGAGTCCGTAGAGGGGCTTTATGTTCTGGTGACTGGGCATGTGCTGATAGGTGATGTGCGTCTGGATTCTGTCCAAGAGCGAGTAAATCTCCAGACATTTAATTTGGAGATGCTTTTGCAGGGTGTCTGGTCCTGGCAGTGCTAGGCCTTCTGGGTAAGTAAGCTGTTTAAACAGGAAACAGCATATTGGTATGTTGCGACTGGACTGTATTTCTTTCCCAACTGTAAATACTATGTGGATAGAATCAAGATAGTATGTAACTCACCTTGAGCTTGGCACCCACATTGAAGCGCACCCGGCACGTGCAGTGGCTAAAGGTGAGGTACATGCGCTCCTGTGTTAGTATGCGCAGGCTGATAAAGGGATTGAGGGAGAGATAGAGAGGCTGGAACGGAAGAGGATGAATGTGGGGCTCAAGGTCATGCCAGCTCCAGCGCTGTCTCAAAGCACCCGTCTCACTGCACTGCATCCCCTCTAGCTGGCTCAGATTCACCCTTTGGAAAAAAGGCCAAAACACAGAATGCCATTCAGCTTATTCCTCTCATCAGCAACAGACATATGATGTGCATTTTCATTAATGCTGTACACTGCAACATGAGACCATGAAGTAACATCAAATAGGTATAAGCAAGAGAAACAAACAGGAATTGCACAAAAAGATTTATACCAAATAAGTCCATTTGGATGATAGCATGTTGAATGGCCTCTGGATGTGAATATGGCTTGTATATTGGGATGGGATGGATTGTCCTCCAAGACTGTATATGTGAAATCACCTGCCCCCACTGAGGAAATTATGATAGCAATGCATCCAGAGGGGTAACTGGATGTGTGGTTAAGGTTAATAAATGCCCCTTACAGTGGAATCTGCTTCAATTAATATGTGTGGTTGAAATGTAAGATTATTCATATGCTTTTTTTTAAGATACAAAACATTCCCAGTTCCATCTGGGAATACAGTAAGGAAAGGGCCAGCATCTGGGTAGGACCTTATGATCACCTTTTTTCTCTGTAAAATACAAGCAAAGGTCATTTAGTCTGCCTCAGCATAGAACTATCAGATCAGCCATGGGCTAAAGCTCACACATTTAAAAGCAGGGATGAAGCATACGGTGTATGTCACAGGCGTGTCTCCCTGCACACTGAAGAAGTCACCAGTACTTGGATCAACACGCTGAAGTACAGGCTCTTCACGGACAGTCCAGTCTCCATAGGACAGTCTGTAGGAAATTGTTTTGATCTGCTGGCCACCTTTAACCATTGACAGAAAAATATGACAGGCATCCAATAATGACTGGTATCTAATAATGACTTAATTTGTTTTTTAACTGACCTGAGATAATGTGATTCTGATTGCCCAAATGTTGTACTCTTTGAAGCTCAAATTCTCTCAGCCTGAAACATGCAGGGAGGAGACAGAGTGTGGGGGTGTGGGTGAGACCAAGACTTTAATAGACTGGCCATGAGTATGGGCAGCATTTGTTTTTCACAGAAGTAACTGATTTGTCACATAAACTTGTCTTCCCCAAACCTTTGCTCTGCTCGTTCTTTGGCAGCCTTTTTCTGCTGTTTACTCATGAATGGTGGATGAGGTCGAACATCAATTTTCTTATCCATTTCAACATCTGCCAGTATCCTCTCCTCCTCCAATATATGCATCCTAACTGACTGGGCTTTCTCACAGCAGAAATGCTGCATGGAGACACCGTGAGAGAACTTTTAAAACCCATCTCAACTCATTTCATGTGTTATTATTGGTCTTCTTTGGTAAACTCTGTATTATACACTTTATGCTGGCATGCAGGAGACGATAATTCTAGAAAATGGGCCCCCTTATATTGCTGTTTCACAAGAATGTGCTCACCAGTTCAGACTCTGGAGTGTTCTCCAGTTGTGCTCGGCTGATGAAGGACTTGCTTGGCTGGTGGCAGTAGTCACAGAGAATACTCTCTGTATTCACCCCAGGCTGCTTTGAGCCCAGTGCAGCAGGGCTCTGGGAGAATAGCATTAGTGTTTCTACATTCAATTCCTTTCCTCTATTACATCTCAAAATACTTCAGCTTGATGAAATAGATAGTCACTTGAATTTCAGGTTGCACCTTATAATAGATTGGAGGCTGTTTTGACTCAGGTCGATATGCCAGAAGGGAGGGTGGCCCCACGTCAGGTATTCCATACAACTCGTTTTCTTGCTCCCTTTCCTTTGTCTCCACTTTCTGTTGGGAATGGATGGACCAAATGTTTTACACAATATTATAACATACAGCACACAAATGTGTTTGTCATTTTTTTCAATTTACAGCAGTCATAGCACCTCCAAATCAGCAGCAATAACTAATTCTCCCAGGTCAGCTGGTTGCTCTTCAGCTGATGCTTCAACCACCAGATCCTCAATCATCATATGCACTGCAGAGAGAGTGAGGCTAATCAGTAAGTGCTAACAGTTTGAGGTCTAATGCCTGGAGCTCAGGCTCATGTCTGCTGTGATTGTATGTGTGGTAGAGGACCTGGGGAACTGTCTTTCTGCTGTCTGGGTCCCACCCAGTCCCAGTCTGTTTGAGTCACAGCGCTGGCTACTGTGATGACTCGGCCATCCACTGTCTGAACTTCCATTACCTCAAGTGAGTCAGAGCAGCTGTGGGTCGGAGCACTGGGGAGTGTGAGCAGGAGATCAGCTTTGCTGAATCCTAACTGAAGTTTCTTGTATTGCTTCATTTCACTTGTACAGTATAAGAAGGGCTATTTTACTTATTTACAGAGCTATGCAAACGTTGCCTAACCTTATATGATCCGATTGTGGCTTTGTTAAACTATTTGTTGTTTCACCTAAGACAGAAAAGACATGATTGCTGATCTGCATGTACACACTCAGGCAAGAAACCTAAGATAAATGCAAATATTGGCAATAACAAAGTAACAAACATAAAGTGACAAACATAACAAAGAAATTTAAATACCACATACAATAGACCTATGTGCAGGTAAAACAACTTGGCAGAGTAGTTTCCACAAGACAAGAAAAGGTGCTTAGCGGTTTTTTGTTTGTTTGTTTGTTTTTACTTGTAAATATGGGTCGCACATAAGGCTTTGGTTTGACATTTGCTCTTTATCACCTGTTGTCTGAAGGGATGAACGTTGTTTCCTTTCCAATGTGGAGGACCGTGTGGCGGAAGGCTCAGAGCTACATTCCACCCGCGCATAGCCAGTAGGTTTGCTCATTTTGCCTGGGAGCTTGCGCCAACTTATTCAGTGCAAGGTACCGCGTATAAACATGCCATGTTTAATTTACTAGTTCAGAACAAATGGGCCTACATGTTATCAGGCAACGGTTGCGCTTTCAGAAACTACGGACTAAAATGAAATTATTTTTCCACATAGATGCACGGGCGCGATGTTCGGAAAACATGGCACATGGTAGCACTGGCAGTAACTGGTTGGTCATTATTGCGTATCCCGCTGTGCAATGGGTATAGAACAAAGTGGTAAATAAAAAGCGCTAGAACTGGAACACGTGCGTGGAAATAAGCATACTGCCAGTGTTGATTGCGGATTGATCTCTTCCAATCAGAAACAGCTCTGTCAACAAATTGCTCTTCATGGCTCGGCCCTTTTTTCATTCAGTAAAAAGTGTCTGCATGAGAAATATTGGAACAGCCTATAAGCATTCACATTGCATCTTTCCGTGTTTTTGTTTGTTTGCATTTCATTTATTTAATTTCATTTTTGTAGCCTATACTCCTGTGTGAACAAGCCCCCCCTTCATAATGTTCAATTTGCATAGCACTGAATGTAACACTTGTGATATATGCACAAGACCTTAAGTCGTCCATTCCATAATGGCTAGACATATGCTTGGATAATAGGGAAGAGCATTTGATATAGAGTATGCTGCCTGCCCTGTCGCCCCAGTAATGTATTAAAGCTGTCAGGATGGGAGTAGAAGAGATGACAGCTTTATGACTCAGCAGTACCTTTCTTTCCCTATAAAAGTTTCGCACCACCTCTGAGTTTAGCATCAGATTTGTATCAGCGACAAGGACTGTGCTTATGAGGAATTTAGACATGTAAATGTCATTTTCAGTATCTCAAGAGTCGCATGGTGAGTAGTGACATGTTTTATGGAAATTGTATTTAGGATACAGCCTCTGATATTGTTTTCAACATAAAGATTTAAACTGTATTCTCTTTTCTTTGACATTGTCTGTAGATATAGCTGATTGTTTTGGAATCGATGCAAGGTAGTCCAGCATATCATGGAGGGGACATCTATTTTCATCTTTTTCCTGCTAGTCCAAGTCATTTTAGCCATACCGTTAGACCAAGGTACACATCAACAGACCTTCGCTGACATGAATGCAACTATCTCTGGGCCACATCAGAAAGAGGAACACAATAACACATTGAGCACATCAAACTTCACTCTGAAGGCCCCTGGGCATCGTGCCTATCCTCTCCCAATGTGCTCGGGGCCAACAAGGATTAAAGTGGTGTTCAAATACATCAACACGCTGGTGTCTTGTTTTGTTTTCATCACTGGAATGACAGGCAATCTGGCACTCCTCAGAATTATTTATGAGAACAAGAGCATGAGAAGTGGACCTAATATTCTAATCGCCAGTCTTGCATTGGGAGATCTTGTGCATGTTATCATCGCTATTCCTGTCAATGCATACAAGGTAAGTACGAATAGACATGAAATAATAATAATGTGACTGTTAAATCTTCAATTTGTCTTTATATATGGGCATATTACATTTATTGTGTATGACATACCCAAAATGCAAATACATTTTGATACAGCATTGTCGGTATAACACTATATTCCTTTTCTCCTTTTAGCTTCTGGCCCAGGATTGGCCATTTGGTGTGGCAATGTGTAAATTAGTGCCTTTCATTCAAAAAACCTCAGTGGGAATCACAGTCTTGAGCTTATGTGCATTGAGCATTGACAGGTATGAAGTATCATTAGTGAAATCTCAATTGAAATGTGACACTACAGCATTACAGTATTTTGTCTATTTATGGCCTTTGAATAATTAATGTACATTTTTATTGTTTAGATACCGTGTTGTGGCCTCTCGAAATCATATCAAAGGACTTGGTGTTCCGAAGTGGACAGCAGTGAAACTTACTTTGATATGGATTATATCAACACTCCTTGCAGTGCCTGAGGCTGTTGGATTTAGTATGATGGCAATGGACTATAAAGGAACACATCTGAGGATATGCCTCCTGCACCCAATCCAGTCTTCCCAGTTCATGCAGGTATTGTGCTATTCATAGAAGACAGCTATAAGTCATTAAATACACCAGAGATGTCAACAATTGTCTGTAAACAATTTACCCTTGAAATATTTGGCTTTTCCTTTTTTAAGTGAAATGTGTTTCAGTTATTACTCTGTGGGTTTGTGTTTTAGCTGTTTTCCTGTCCATCAGTGCACCAAGCCTAACAGTGTGTGATTTTATGACTTGGCTGGTCTTCAGAAACTAGCCTGGCAACATTGCTTTTTTTTAAAACTACTCTAACATACCCAGGCGGGAAAAAAAATTATAGCCATGAACAAAGTCGATATAGGACTGTTGCCATGATATAAATTTGAGCGGAGTGGAATTGCTGGAAGCCTACTGCAACCCTGTCCCAATTTCAAAGTGTCTGTGTCAAGAGTTCTACTGAGTGTGCCCATCTTCTACCATTTCAACAAAGTCAATTATACAGTGTGTGCACACATGATATTTTCCTCTTCCTCTAGTTTTATAAGACCGCAAAGGATTGGTGGCTCTTTGGAATCTATTTTTGTATGCCGCTGGCTTGCACTGCTGTGTTTTATACTCTCATGACCTGTGAGATACTAAAGAAAAGTAGGACACAGATTGGTTTTAATGACCATATCAAACAGGTAGGAGAGGTGCTTTTTTCTACCCACATATACTCAGCCTCCAACTGTAAGAGGCCACATGATGCATTTCAAACATGCGCTGATCTTTCTTGCAGAGGAGAGAGGTGGCCAAGACTGTTTTCAGTTTGGTGCTGGTATTTGCAGTTTGCTGGCTACCTTTACATCTCAGCAGAATCTTGAAGTTAACTATTTATAATGAAAATGATCCCAATAGATGTGATTTATTGAGGTAAGGAGGAATGTGTATATATCTATCTATCTATCTATCTATCTATATATATATATATATATAAGCAGATGCTACTCAGTATCTTCTTTTCTCAGTTTCTTTTTCTTCTTTCTCTTTATTCCATTAGTGCTTTCCTTGTCCTGGATTACATTGGCATTAACATGGCCTCGGCAAATTCTTGCATGAACCCGATTGCTTTGTACGTGGTGAGCAAGAGATTCAAGGCACATTTCAAGGTAACACTGAGCATGTTTATAATCGTTGTGCTTTGATGTACTCATGTTAGTTATTACTGTCCAAGCAACACAACGCACAGAGAGAGAGAGAGAGAGGGAGAGAGAGAGGGAGAGAGAGGTGGTATTATAGAATGCTGTTTGATCCCTAGCCAGATCCCATTCTGCCTCATTGACCTTGAAGAACTACACACTCCCAAGTGTTGTCTCCTTGGAGATGACAATATTCAGGTGCAAACTGGCTTATAACCCAGAATAACAGATTCTCTTTTGTGGGATCATACGGTGAAAAATGGGAGTTGCTGTTGCAGTACAGGCTTTTATTTAAGTATATAACATTGGTACACTATGTGTTTGTTGTGTACAGGCAAAAAGACTTCATGACCTTGTCTTTCTACAGGCCTGTCTGTTTTGTTGGAACACATCTTCTCAAACACCAGATGAGAAGCAGACCTTGGAGAAGACGAAGGTCAATGGACAAGCCCCAGAGCAAAGCAAGTCCTGACACATGAAAGATGTTGCTGCCTCATTTGAACATGCCACTGTCACTGCAATTTAGTATTTGTTTATGCTTGCTATTGTTGTTGCTGTTTTTACATGTTTTGTACCTGAATGTAAAATCAAATTATGTTGAAGTTTTCATTTGTACTTTGACAGATTTGTAAAATATTTATGCCATGCTTGTTTTTTTGTGTGTTGACTTTGAAAATTGCAATGTGACAGTGCTTCTGAAGTATATAAAGCGTGCACAATCAGAACATGACAGCTGCATGAAGCTTTCATGAGAAATAATGTTTGATGCAGATGCTTTCATGTTGCATTTATGTGTTGCTTCTCAGTAAAACACAATGCACCCCAACTGACTTCTATTTGATGTGCAACTTTAACATTACATTTTGTCCTTTCATGACATAAGTTGAAAAGTATCAAATAAAAGTAATATTTTAATATCATTTGAGGTCTTGTTTATTTTATTTTTACATAGACTATCAGTAAAATATGTGCTCAATATGTGCACATGTGCTCAATGATAAACAAAAATGTCAAAAGGGCAGAATGTCCCTCTTAGTTCCACAGTATATTTTGTCCAGTGTAACCTTGCTCTCAATGTGTTAATACATAATGGTACTGTAGGCATTTTAGTTCATTGCCTGAGATGACAGTATGGGCATACAGTACTCTATGTGGTCATCTCTGATACATAATCATAAATGTAGATTTTATTGGTTGAAAAGTGAATGTATGCGAAAGTGTGTGCTTTAATCATACCATGCTTATGTGTGTCTAAAGAGGGTCTGTATTAACATGATCTAATGGATAGTATATATTCCTGTAGTTTAGCTTCATATTTAACACTGAAGTCAAAACATAGCTTTCAGCTGGTCTAATGTTGGGCCATCTTGAGCAGTTACCTTACGGTGCTCCACATTCACAGCTATTCTCTCGTCAACAAGTGGTGATGGCAGACTGAATCCTCTAGACTTGTCATCATTGACAGGTGTGCATAAAGTAGCAGTGGTTTTATGGCAAAGCTTCAAGCATTGTCGGCTCTCGTCAGCGGAACATCTGGTCTTGGCATGAGTGGTGCAGGCGCATGATAGTCTTACCTTAGGCACTGAGTTGATCTCAGCCTTACGTCATGGACGACTTACAAATGTGTATTATGGGCCCATGCGTGGGTGACACCATCTGAATCATGTGCATGTTAAAGGATCGCTCCGCTCTGAATTCAACATGTGAGAGGGCCTGTGGGGTTATTCAAACAGACACAACTATTCATCATATCAAAGAGATTTGCCAGGTGTGTGGGGAAGATTGCTAGCAGGATAGCAGTCACAAACCTGTGTACAAACAAGAGGCTTCATGTTTCTCTCCCCCTCAGAAAAAAAGAAACAGTTCCTTTGTCATATTGATGTCAGAGCTGTGCAAATGAGAGGAAATTATTAGGACACAGCCCGCTTTCCCCAACTACTGAGACGCGCTGGTAAAGAGAGTGCTCACTTTATGTGTGTGCACCACCAGTCAACACGACAAAGGGAAATGTATTAAATTGGAAGACGTCAGTGGATTCCTCCTCAGTGCTGAATGACTGATTGATGACGGCCTATTTATAATGCATTGTTACATGTGTTGTGCATTGGGACACTTTATGGAAGACTTGAGAGTGGGAAAAGCAAGAGAACTGGGATGACAGAATGAGGTCAGGAGGAGGCGGAGGAGGAGGAGGGAGGGGGAATAGTTGAACACCTGATAGGCCTGTGACAGGACAAGGCCCTGCATAGATTGGAAGGTTTCAAAATCTCGGCATTTTGCCTGAGCCTGTTTTGCAGAGGCTCTGATCAATCTGTCCAACTTTTCAGGGAGTGTTTTTCAGAGGTTCTTTTCATCGCTGCTGTGCGCACAGCTGCTGATTTTTTCCCCACTGAAACTGATTTGTGCTTCACTGGCCTAGGTGAGTTTTAATCTGAAGTTATATGGTTTATTTGTATTCTAAGAAAAAATAGCGTTCACACGTTTGAGTTCGAAAAGCACAGAAAATTCAAGGATTGTTTTGGTTATATCTTCAACATAAAATTTGTGCCTTCATTATCCTGGTAGTAAAACCAGCCTCTTGCACACACTCAGTTTTGCACAGAAGGTCAGGACGTTCGGCAGTGAAAAACGATTGCTTGCTGGAGATGTTGAAGTTTCAAAAGATTGGATCAGCTCTTTATTGATATAGCCTGTCTTGACTGATAGCGTTCTATCTCAGCATTCACAACTCCTCCCTCTGTTCACTGATTGGATGCGGTAAAATAGCTACCGGAGACAAGACGCTCAGTGGAATCAAACCCAGACTAGCACTGCTGGAGATGATAATCGAGCAAAAGGTGTATTCACTTTTTCATGTATTCACTTTTTCTGTCACTCATCATTCTCATTTAGTCATTCAGTGGAAGACCTGCCTCTCCTCATGGACACAATGATGTTTCACATCCATAAAACACCCAGCTGTGGAAATGTTTCAAACTGACGTGCAAAAAAGTGTATCATTCTGGATATGAGAAACTATTTTAATTTTGAATTCACTTAAAGTTTTTTTTTGGACTGGTTCTATGGTTTGTGTGGGACCCAATCATGAATTGTTCATCCATATGTTTATGTTTATGTTCATTGTATATAATATACACTTTCATCCAAACCTCACACTACACTGCTCATTACAAAATAATAATCATAAAATCCAGTAAAAACATTGATTAAGCTTTACAGTCTATAATAATAATAATAATAATAATATTAACAATAATGATAATCAAGCGCACCTTTACTTCATATACCTTCATGTACCTTCAGTTGAACTGTTTTCTACTCACGTCACATTAATGGAAGTGTGAATGTTCCTCATGTGGGTATGATACTGATGAAGTAGGAGAAATCTGTTTTTCAGATTATTCTGTTTGGGAGTGAACTGCAGCGCATGACCAGGAATAATTTCTGCTTTAAGTTGGACTGAAGTGCATGACTAAGCTTCTGAAGCCTCCTTGGCCTCAATCTAGCTGAGGTGATTGGTCCTGGGATCATGTCTGGGCTGAGATTTAATCAGATTATTCTCTTACAAAATGCCTTTGAGGCCTTAAAGATTTTGGCAGCAAAACTGTCACTGAATGTTACCCTTTACATCCAAATGGGGATAAAAAAATGATAAGTCTGCCAACTGGTTGTTTTTTTAGTTCCTCTGTGCTGAAACTAGTATTTTATTAGTATTACTTTCCTTTGCCAAAACAATGCCTGCATTTCTCAAGAAGCTTCTCATGTGTGTTTTCTCTCATTTTCATGAGGGAAATAGCAATCCCTGCTGCCTAAAAAAGGCTCCTCTCAAGCAAACATAGTCTCGAACAGCAAATGGTGTGATATTCATGTCATCTTTAAACAAGAGAGAAGCGGAGAGAGGGGGAGAGAGAGAGAGAGAGAGAGAGAAAGAAAGCCTGACACATGCCTCAAAGTAATCTCTGTGCAGATAAGACCTAGATATCACGTCCCCTGGTACCAATGAGACTCCCCTGCCTCTGGATTTAATTAAACAGTGTGAAATTAATTAACTAGCAGGGTTGCAGGTAAAGAGATCTCGCAGTGGGAGCACACTGACAGTGAGTGACACAGACGAGCTTTGTGCTGTATGTACAGTGACAGGTAATGATGTGCTACTGTATGGGTTTATTTTGGGCATGTTATTGCATGTGGTGAGTACAGGGAGACTGGGGGGTGAAAACAGGAAATAGACACAAAGAGTTATCAAAATAACAGCCCCCAAAATCAAAGTATGAACCTGTGTTTGATCTGTTCTATAAATTAATTAAAATTTTCAGTTCTTTATAATAATTTGGTGCAAATTAGATGGAAATGAGATAAAATATTCATTTAGTTATCTGGGGAATCTGCCCAGTGGGCTTTTTAGACTTCAGTCTGTCTCAAAATACTGTCCATATGGCAATTATGTACAGTAGTATTGCAGGAGTGTTGGTCTGATGCCTGCTGGCAGAGAGCAGTCTGCCCGTGACAAACTGCTGCTAGGATTTGACGTGAGGCGAGGAGGATAATGAGACTGTTGTAAGCCCTAAGTATAGAGCCTGCCCTGAGGTTGGCACATCTAAGCACCAGAGCTGTCATTGTTGCACATGCAGCCACCGATTAGAAACACATTTGTGTTCCTCCTCATAAACTTAAGACGGCGCTGCCGGTGTTGTTCTGACTTCCTGCCCTAAACCCCTCGGACATCTCTGATGAAAAGATGAGTATAGCTGTTTGCATTTTATGTGTGATCATTAATAATATGTTTTTTTCATATTCCCTTTCAATGACTTCAGTTCTGTCAAATAAAACATGATGCCCCATAGGAGTCAGGTTATCCCTTTCCATGAACCAAGGCAACTTCAAATAAAACATATCTGGTTTTCATTTCACATTGGGAGAGTGATTGGTTGTTCTAGGTACAATGCTCCCTTTTAATTGAACACTGGTGTGGCATACATTAATTAGCAAAGGCTGGTGAAAAAGCTTCCAAAGCTTCTTGGGTCAGGAGCTAACACTGTGGCTATTACATTTGGGATTAGGGAGAGTCAGATGTTTCCCATGCCAGCCAAGTTCCAATGCAAATAGCGGTGAGGGAGGAATGTAATGAGTCAAAGGCATCTAATTGAGTCAATAGGTGCCACACAAATCTGAATGGCTGGCATGGAATTAGGGGGAGACTTCAGTGTGAGGTGAGCAATTTACTCCTTTCCAATGATGAAACTGAGCAGGGGCCAGCCTTCCCATGCAGAATCAGTGGAGGCTGAATTAATGGCCATTTGGAGGTTGCATACTAAACAAGCAGGTGGGCTGGTTGCCACCCGTGCCTCGGGCACTGCAGCTCTGAAGGAACCCAGGAACAGCAGGGGTGTGTCAGAAGCGAACAGGCTAAGCTGCTAGTGACCACTCAAGCATGGGATTAAAAGGCATTAAACCCATGTACCAAAACCATACTCTTTGTGGCAATATTACCAATCTACAGGCAGAGGTGCCACAGCTAATGTCACATTGGCAGTTAGTCTTATGAGATTTTTTTTTCTTCCTCTCCAAAGGCCAGCTACAATGACTGTATCTTTGTGCTTTCATGCAGAAAAACATAATGAGGGATTTTAAAAGGTTTTCTCTGTACTGGTTTAGGTGCAAAACTTACCATCGTCCTTGTTTATTCCCTCTGGTGTCTGAATGTGTTGCAAAGCATGCAATCAAAAGTAGGGAGCTCATGAAAGAGTGATTCACACTAGCGATGAATCGGAAGTGAGAAGAGGTCATTTGTGGCACGGCCACTGCACACTTTGAATATGCTCATAAGCATCACTAACTTGCTGCTGTGGAATCCAGATAACGATCACAGGCCTCTTTTGTAGCTCACCAAAATAGGAAAAAAAAGGTGTTGGAAAAAAAAAACCAAGTGCTACAGAATGGTTGAAAAATACAGTATTTTTCCATTTTCAAACTCTGTTGCCCATAAAATGGAAATCAGTTATGGGATCTTTCTTTTTTATGCCACTCATTCATGACTCACTCAGGACACAGGGAACCCCACAACACATCAAATATATTTGTGAAGAGCAACTTCTGTTCCTTTCCATAAAGGACAGGGTTCTTGCTGTGCTTGTGGGCCACTGTGACCCTTCAAACCCATTTGGGATGTTCTGTTGCCATGGGGACAAAGGCCTCCACAGAGAGGCACCTGTGTGGAGGACCCGGAGCATGTGGCAGCCGTGTGGATGCTGAAGCCTAGCAGCTGATTAGCTTACCAGGGGAAATGGGCTTGAGAGGCATGGAGACATTCCAGGCTCTTGCTATCAAAAAGAAGACCTCAGATACATTCAGTGATCTCGCAATTAACAAATACAGATTCCTTGGTTGGTTGCCAAGGAGACTGTATGCTGTGCATTAACCGCTTCATTTTTGACCTTTTTTTATATTGCCAATGTAGCCATTATAGATAATTCTGTCTGTACTGTAGAGTAACATCTGTGATTGTTCATATTGTTGGCTCCTCTAAGACTGATGCAATTCATTTAGCAGCCCACAGTTCAATGAAGTGTGCAGCCCTATCTGAATAAAGTGAAGAGGTGTAAGGCTTAGTTTGATTTAGAGTCGGCAGCACTGGGAGGGAGAAAGAAAAAGCCTGTGTCCTTGGCTCAGAGACAGCCACTTTACACTGTGTTCAGTTTTATGCTTTATGTGAACATTGTTTTATGTTTTATAGTTTCTATTTCTTTTTACGACCCAGGCTGAGATATTCTCTGCTAGATATGGTGCAAATGAAAAGCTACACTGCACTGGGTTTTAAATGACTCCCCATTCCTGGAAAGTGTTGGTGAATTCTACAAGGGCTTAAGTTGCCAGGGTTTTAATTAATGGACCTTTTTCTGGGTTGTAAATAAATATACAAGGCAGAAAAAAAAACAAAGAAAGAAACATAGACGTAGACCTTTTGTGCATGTTGTGATTGTTTGAAGTATCCCTGAAAAACAGACACAGCACACAGAATGAATAAATCAGACTTCCCATTCGGATGGGAATACTGCAGCCGCAGCAGCAACAGCAGCAGCGAGCCCTCGCAGCCCCTCCTTGTTTTGATGGTGGGCGATGAAAGCACAGGTGGATGCTAGAAAAGCTGAGAAACTTTCCCCCGGCTCTGGCCGCTGCCGAGCCCGCGTGTCTGAGGGCTCCCATTAACACAGGAGTGCTGGTTTGCTGTCTGGCTGCTGGGCGCAGCAGGTCAGTGTTCACAAAGCTCTGTTTGTTCCTGGGCCTGCAGGGCTCCCTGGGTGAGTCTGGCTCCAGAGGAGAGCCAAACAAGAAAGCGCTTCAGTCTCTGACGCCAGAGCTGCTCCCTCAACATATTTGTCTCTTCCCCGCAACAGGGGCGCCTTTGCCAGCACTTCCTTTTACTGAGCACTGAGCCGGAGGATCAACAAACTTGTGTTGTTCTAAGTGAAGGAGCTTAAATGACACTTTTGTTGTTTTTCTCTTCTTTTCTTTTTTGCTTTGTTGAGATTCCTCTGCCCTGTCCTTTCTGCATTTTATGGCTGTGAGAAATAGAGGCGAGTGTTGTTGTTTTTGATGTGAAATTACAGCACTTGCTCTTTTGCCTTAGATAATTACACTTGCTTTACTTGTGATCTTAATACACTTTAATCCCAGATGATCTATGCCAAACTTCATGGCAAAGCTTGAACCGGTGTTTTTTTCTCTCCACAGATTAATAAGAGAGCGGCCTCCCCTTGCTCTACGACTGTCAGGTCAAAGATTCAATACGGTGCTCCAATCTGCAGTCCAAGTATAACTCCATTATGGAGAAGACTCACAAACGTGGGCAGTATGACACACAGCCGGTTGATTTAGTTTAATGACCGTGACAGTGACAGTGTACTGATGGAAATTGGACTCCCCCCGCAAATTTACATCACTTCAGGGTACTTGGGGCTCTTTTAGTGGCCGCTCTCTGGAGCACGAGCCATCAGGAGGTCCTGGATATGTCATGCTTGTCACCTTCCTTTAAGTGCATCTGCAGACGTGGGAGGGGATTAATATTATATAGCCTACGGAAGCATACAGACTGTCTTATCAGCGCTGTGTCTGCGATAAGCACCTCAGCCCGGTGAAAACCAAAGTCTTTCCCTGCAAAGAGACTGTAATCTTTTTCATTTTTTCTTTTCCCTCACAAAGCGACACACATTTAACATTGTAAACAGTCTTTTAGTGTTATGTAGAATAAATTTTTGGATCTACATTTCAAATCTTCTTTGCAGTATCACTATCACGAAGATGTGCGCTTTGCTTTGCTGTTTTGTCTTCATTTTTGAAATCCTTGAATATTTTTGGTCAGAAAAGATAGCGTGTGATCATGCTGCTGCATGGAGCCCCGTGTGATCTCCTCCATATAAATCCAAGGCAAATATTAGTCGACATTATCATGCCCCTGGCCTTGTGACTTTTTCAATTTCACTGTGTCCATTCAGAGATGTCAAAGTCTGTCTGCCTTTTCTCTGCCTCAGTCTGGATCTTAGAAATTCAGATGACTCTAAAACAGTCTCATAAAAGCCTCTTTCTCAGAACATTATCATTTTGGATGATTTGTCTATAATTTGCATGTGGCATTGCACCATTTTGAATGCACTTAGATGGTTTGCAGAGCCACCCTCTTCTGTGTTTTTGATAATGTGACCTCAAATCTGGTCCCCAACTGAAAGTGGAGAGGGAGCGAGTCAGAGAGACAGACAAAGAGAGGGAGGGAGAGAGATAGAGACAGAGAGAGAGATAGAGACAGAGAGAGAGAGATAGAGAGAGAGAGAGAGAGAGAGAGGGCAATGCACATGAGAGATTGCATGAGAGAAATGGGATAGATGGAGAAGTGTTAAAATTATTTAGGTGTTTCAGCTCTCCTGTTTTTAGTCATTTTTTATTGAAACGTTGGTTCTCGGTAGTCTTGGCACTCACCTCACATTAGTCCACATCAATGGAGATGTCAAAGTGCAAAGAAATGACTCTGCCATCCGCCTGGCACATTCGCTGCTCTGCTGAGAGCAAAACCAGACCACATCACAGAGTGTTAAAATCACTTAGCCAAAGTCCGCAGAGTGATTAGTACAACACTGCTAATCCAATCAGACTGCAGAAGGTAATGACACACAGCACAGCTGCCACAGGCCAGGGACTGGGTGCCTGAGATTCACTAAATCAAACCAATAATGCAATCTCGCATGCAGCATCACACAGTCGTCTCCAGTCGGATCCATGCTGCGCACAGCCCAGGCTTTGACTTTAATCAGAGGGACACAGCATATTGGAGCAACCATATTTGATTAATTGTGACCTAGAAAAGAACGAAATAACTAATTGCCAGAAGACAGCTCATATCTCGTCAAGGTTTATTTCTTACTGAGTCACAAGCAACAAAAAAGCAATGCCATGTTTGTGCTTTTTTAGATAGCAGGGTTCTCACAAGGGTACAGTACAAGGAGTACAGTTATCAGTACCAGATAATGTTTTTGTGATATAGTGTATTTATAGACTAGTCTCACCAAGAGCATGATGGTTTTGCAATTCCACAGTGTCTTTATTGGATAAAAGCTCTATAAAGTTATAAAAAACACATACAAACAAAGAAAAATAAATAGCACCATTAAAAAATTGTGTCTGTATTTCAACAGCTTAACTGTGCATCTTTGTTTTAGCTTTGAGTATGAAATTACTGGCCATTTCAAACAATACCCATAATGCGAGCAACCCACCAACGGCAGGGCAAGATGACTCGACAGGCCACCCTGCATCCATGGTAGTTGTACGGCCATGGCCAGTATCCCCCCAAAGGCTCACAGATCCTCTCACAGTGCGTATAGCTGCGGTGGCACTCACTGCAACAGATGCCATTATGGTCCAGCATGGGATCGAAGACCATCGAGCCTGTCTCTCCTTCCTGACCACGCTGCTGTGGGAGAGTTGAGCACAATTCATGTTAAACAAAGAGAGATGCATTTTACTGTTTAGAAAAAAGAGCAGTCTTGACAGGTGCAAAGAAGAAAAATGTATGAAAACTTGTACACTATCAATAACACTTTCTTGCGCATTGGTGTGACAGCCTTCAGAACATATAACCCTGCAACCTTAATTCAAGAGGTTACTGTCACATCAAATAAAGCCTTTTCATCTAATGTTCTTAAGTGAATTTCTCTCAAGAAAGCCAGTTGGGCAGAGGTCAAATAAGGGAACAGTCCAACAACTCCTAGCCTGATATGTTATTCATGAGACTGAAAAAAGATCCGAGAGTGCTGATATAATGGAGGCTTGCATGGGCGCAGTACTCACGTGGTAGGGGTTTTCAGGGTTAAAGGCAGACGCCGACCCCTCCTCACTCCTTCCAGAGGTGGTGTTCTGAGAAGAGTCGTGGGTGCCATCGGCGGATGCCTGGAAGACCTCCATGTCAGCCTGACGCTTTGCACGTTCTGTTTCCCTTTTTCCCCTGTCTCCGCCTGCGGCTGTTAGCATGAGGAACACACGTCTGGATGAGGGAAAATATCCTATGGCTGCCATAAATCAGATGCCAAGAGGACTTGCACTTTAGTAAGGCCATCTTGGCCAAATAAATACAATATATTTACAATCTGATTCAAAGATAGTACACTTAGTCTTGGCAGTATGGCTTTGTTGTGGGCAAACTCCCAGAGCATCCATTTGAGGATTACAACATAGCTTAAATGGACATTTACATCACAGCCATTGTCAGACATCCAAAGTTAAAAAACTAAATCAACCTAAATGCTTTGGGAAGTTTGGGAAGGCATGACTAGGAGCCAAAAGTCAAAATGGAGCTCAGAAAAGAGTTTAGAACAGAGTTTGGAATGACTAAGGGAGGATTAAAAGTGGCTTGCCTCATGTTGTTGGTTAAAATCATGAAATATAGTTTGGCTGCAGACGTAACATTACCAGAAGTAACATAATGGTCAGTATTTCCGCAAAGCACTATATCTGAATATAAGACAAAGCAGGTTAGTTCCGGCAAAGGTGCAAACATACCGTCCAGATAGGTTGGACGCAACCAGAAGATGGGCAGATGGCCACAAAGGTTGAGGATCCTGCTGGTCAGGAAGCTGCTGTCCTTGATTGGCTCCTCTGAGGCGACCCAAATCAGAGACTTGTCATCAAACTTTGCAGGCATGACCTCATCTTTCTAGGAGAACAAGAATTACTTCACTGTTCCACTGCTTCTAATGTTACATGACAAGTAATGTGAGAAGTGCACAGAATAACACTGTGCGTGGATTTTCACAGCACAAAGCATTTAGGTTGATTTCCTTCAGAGCTTCATGACCCTTTATCCTCCTCCTCCTCCTCCTCCCCTCCTCTACTCTTAATCACTATGCTTATCGGTGGGACCCACTGTCCTTTTCCTCTGTCATTCTTTATATCATCTCATATGATCAGCCATCCCTCTTATCTCACAACTTCACTTAGTACCTCACAGATCTTTTATAAATCATTATTCTCAGCACTGCAAAAAATGAAAATCTTTACTAGTGTAATTCCCCAGAATTCAGAATATTTATCTTGTACCAATTTTATATATATTTTACCAAAAATACCAATATATTTTGTCTTGAGTTGTCTTGCTTAGATAATACAACTAATTTTGAGGTCATTTTACTAATTTTCATAAGGGGAAAGGATTCCACCCAGTTGTCAGACAGACACTGAAGATAATTTCACCTGTTTCAAGTAATTTTATCTAGACAAGAAAGCCTATATTCAAACCTACCTCATTAAGATAATCACTACTGGTGATTTCAAACCAAGTGATATGTCACTGCAGCAGAACTGATATTTCAAAGGTACTTTAACATTTGTCTGTGAGCAGCAACATCGGGGGCCAAGCATCATAATTGGACAGTTTTGTCATAGACATATCACGTTTTTTGCCAATGTGACAAACTTGTGCTTATGCTTACACATTATGTTTTGTGGCAATCGATCACAGATTTTCCATGATATGACCTCACATGATGTTTTGTGACTGTGAGTTTGAGTTGCTGTATTGCATTAAAGGTTCCATGCATCAAAATAACAATAGGTAGCTTTTATGAGGCTTTGTCTGAACATTACACATGCCTACATTCTGAAAGAATCGACAAAATTTGTGGCCTGCGAAAACCTAAGCATTTTGAGAAAAGCCAATATTGCCATCATTGCTAAGATAATGACATCACAAATGTCCATGGATTATCCTTGGGACTCTCCACAGTAGCCTATGATTAGGAGGTGCACTTGCACTGTCAGCACTAAAGCTACAGCAGTTATTTGAAAAATGCAAGATGATACAATTTTTTCCTAGGTCCTCACAAACAGATTTGTAGCCAAATTGGGACATTTGATTTGGATCTGATCATCAATTTGTTGCAGGGATATAAGCTCATATACCTGAAACTTGATATTGAAATTTAGCTTGTGAAACTGAAACATTTTGTGTATTGCTATTTCATTAATAGTGTTTAATTAATTAATTCTGAAAAACATATAGAGACATACAGTATTTGATCATAATGATTGGTAGCAATGATAGTGGCGCAATACAGTTCAGTAGTTAAGCAGCAAAGCATCTGGTCAGGAGCTGGATGGGAGTGCACTTGGGCTAACTTGAATTTAGTATAATTTTCCTAGATTAAAGCACATTTGTCTTGTTCACTTGTTTTGAGCAAATTTGGCTAGTTACTAGACACTAGAATTAAAAAATAAGAAATTTTGTATTATTATTTGCTTAAATATCTTACCACAAATACATAAAACAAGCAAAATTTTCTTAAATCAAGACTTTCCTGTCACTGTATTTTTTTCTTGTTTCACGAAAACTTAATCAGTGCATTTTCTTGCTGCACTGGCAGATAATTTTGCTTGAAATTAGTAATTTTTGCCAAAAAAGAGTATTTATTTTTAAAAAAAGCATTTCCACTTGATAACACTAGTGTCGTGTAAATGCGTCATCATGCCTAATATCAGGGGAAGCCAAACTCTGGCCAATGGCGGCCTGTCACTCTCTTTCATGCAGCCCGTCATGAAATTTAGAAATAAAATATAATGTGGCCCATTGTTACATTAATCTAATATTAGTGCATCACACTATAGTTTCAGCACTGTCACAGTACATTTGAACAACACAGGTTACAAGCCTGTTTTCCATTGAAAAGATAAGTTGCTCAAAAAAGATATCCATTCACTATAAATTCATGTGACATCTTTCTCAATAGTAGTAATAGTAGTAGTATCATTAAGTACACCATCAACTACACCATCATATGGAGGATTTGTAATGGTATGGGGATTTTCATATTTAAAATGCAGTCACTTTTTCACTTGTAAATGGTTGAAAACTGGCACCCTAAATCTTGATTGGCTCGTGGGCGGCTTGGGTTTTTTTGTATGTGGCCCACAAATGGAAAAAAATTGTTCACCCCTAATTTATGTATTAAATGTTCTCTCATAACTATACATTCTGTGCACTGAGTGCACTGTATGTTTAGTCACCTAATTATGTTTATCATTACAACTAGCTAACTCTTCATGAACTGTGCACTTCTGATATGCTGGATGATGAACTTCTTCAGTTTTGTTGTTAGTTGAGAGACGGTGTACTGTTTGTATTTCCAGTGATTTATTTCCAGCTCTTCCCCTCATCTCTCTCTCTCTCTCTCTCTCTCTCTCTTTCTTTTCCCTCTCTGCCAGGCCTGCCTGGGGCACATGCCCCCATACCCTTTTTCAGTTTGGCTCTCTCAAGGTTTCTTCCTGTTAAAAGGGAGATCTTCCTTGCCAGTGTCGCCAAAGGCTTGCTCTTGGGGCATTAGGCCTTTGTTTCTGTAGAATGCCCTAATAACACTGCAAAAATAGAATTGAACTGAACAAAAAGTATTCTGCTATATCAACAATATATGCAGTTTGTGTTTGTAGTGGACTTCATAAGCCTTGCTGTTGTAGATGCCATGATGGCATTCTATGGAATTATATCAAGGTCTTTTACTGCAATGTCATAGAGTTGATTGTTCATTCAGCTTCTGAAATGCATTAGCCTACCAGTTCAGTCATCAAGGAGTCCTTGTTCGCTGTGTCCACCTCTGGAAGATTGGCTTTGATTTGAGACTTGATGTAACACTTCTCTCCCACAGAGAAGCGGATTCCAGTAACTCCCTACTAAAAGGATCAGAGCAGATATAAAAAAACCCTCACAAACAAGCGCATCCAAAACATAGCCTTAAAGCTCTCATCTAATTGGAGGAAAATAAGAACGGCAGAAGTCAGAAATACTCCCAATTTGGAAATCATGAATCTCTACAGCCTCTTCAGCTCCACTCCCAGTTTTGAACCTCTCCAGGTTATTTTCAGAGTCAATCTCCATGGAACCCTCTTCAATCTTCCCATTAATGCTCATGCTGTAGTGAATGTTGTACACCTGCACAGATGAATCATGCACAAGTGATCAAATGAGTGTCATCTCCTTTTCATGTAGTCATGTCTCAAGAACCTTGCATACAGACTTTCAAAAATGCAACCATGAGGGAAGGTTGAATGTAGAATATTCAAACTATGTGACTCAATTTGAGCACATGGAACACACACTAAAAATCCTGAATGTCCGACTTTCACTAGAGGCCAGAGCAAAAGGCTAGACCACCTATAAAGCCATCTTATAAGAGTACCATTTCCTGTCTGTATATTTCGTAGGATGCTGTGCTTCCTTTCACAGATTATCGCTGTGACAATCATGCCTTTTCAGAATTCTTTCACTTAGGTGCCCAGTGGTTCAGTCCAATTACAGTCTTGATTGGGATGCAACACCAAACAGGAGAGCAGTGTTGGCCTTAGGCAAAGAAATCCAACCTGAGCTGCCTGCCCTTAACATGAGCTTGTTATAATATGCATAGATATTCCAGTATCATTAATGAGGCAATGAACAGGCTGTTGGTCCCCCTCACTCTAATATAACACAAACTTCACTGGACCTAAACAGAACAGCTACCACTGCAGTTGGAAATGACCAACCAATGACAGGTAAATTCCCAAGTGTTTCAATAAATTGCTTCACAGTAGACATGGACATCCTCTAACCACACACTACACACAAATCCAATCAGCAGTTTGACTTAAGGAGCAAATTGCATTTTTATGGCAGCCTATTTGCACCACTTGGCCTCAAACTCAATCAAAACTTCAAGATAGCCTATTAAATCACAATTTTGTGATATATTGTTAACATATTTTTGAGAAAGGCCATCCATACCTGAATATTTAATATTTTATATAACTTATCTCAAAATTAGCCTTAGTGGTTTATGGCCAATATTTTCAAAGGGATGAAATGGGCTTCCATATCGGTCAAATCAAGAGATGGACAAAACTTTACATTTTTATCGCTGACTTTCCAGAGGTACAGCGCCCCGATTGCTCCAAGCAGCATGAAGGTTGTGCCCGCGATGAGTGCTGTGGTCCCAAGTCTCCAAAAATAACTAGTCCAAGGCTTCAGAGTCGCCGCAGTTAGTGCCTATGATAATATTAAAAATGTTCTGGCTGAAATGGTATGTCTTAATCTGAATATAATATATAATACAGATCAGCTAGAAGGACAATACTACTGACAGTACCGTTAATATACTTCAGACAACCTGGAGTTAACCAGTGTGAGCCAAAATCTTTAACATGTGTTGTCTTACCGGCGGGAAGCCTTTTTCCGTATCAGTAGAACAAACCGAAGGGAAAGGAATCTTCGAACTTTCCTCCATGGTAACGCATTGACTCCTGGGCTGAAGTCTGCTCAAGTTGAGAGAGTGCCCTCCCAGAAATGTGAGTGACCATAAGTCTGCAGTCTTCTGAGAAAGAAAGAAAGCCAAACCGCTGCCCGGCAATTTAGTGGATCATTTACAACAGCCTATCATTTTTTCCTTGTGCAATAAGGTTATGCCCATGCTCTGTTTCAGAAATAACGCATGTAAGGTCTATTACCAATCGTAGTAATCTATCTTAAGTGACATGTAAATTCTTCAGTTATAACAAATAGAGGAATTCAGTAAAGAAACTGCTCTGAGTTCTATTTAGGTTACATTCAAGACTGCCACGGTCACAAATCTAAACAACGTTTTAGTTAATCGTCATGGCCAATGATTCATGAGTTCGCGCAATTAGAAGGCGATTAATTTATGTTATGATAAATGTTTTCAAATTGATATAACACTGTTTGTTCAAATTTATAATGCTCCCCTTACATGCGAGGAAGATATTGCGCTGAGTTAAATACAACAAACGTAAACGTGTTGTTATTATCGGAGAAATAGCACTGTAGGTTCCTTGTCATGTGATGAACTGATTAAAATGGGTGCAGTGGTACGGGCAAACTGACTCAGTGCTGTGGTGATTAGGGTGCAGAAACCGTTGAAGTTACACTTAAAGGGATTGTAGGTTCTGGCGTATGTGTTTTTGCCAGAGGAAATTCTTGATGTTTGCAGAATGTTTAAAATGAGTATAGTGTGTTGACTCTCAAGCATTTCCAATGGATGAGGAAGAGCCCAAAAAGTTTCCAAGAGCCCAGTCGCTGGGTGGATGCCTGTTGGCATTTATGGTTATTTGGTCCATGTTAAGCATATTAAAATCTATTTGCAGAAAATGGTTGCCAGAGTCTTCAACCGGTATAATGGAAATGATTTGTTGCTGCTGAGTGGTAGTGGTTGGCAGTGCCAACAGAGGGCTTGAAATATGAAGTGATTGTGTATGGACTCTGACAGTGATTGGTGGAGGGGGTGCTGGGGAGCAGGCTCAAAGCGCACCCCTGTGGAGTGCCTGTAGTGCTGTGGTGATTGGTGATGACGGTATGTGCCACCCACTCCAAGAGATCAGGATCTGCACACTTTAAAGCTGTACACAGAACCATCTCAGGAGAAGAGATAACATGCTGCATGTGAATGGCCCATAATATAAATTAATCAGTTATTTTAGTTGTTATGACTAATTGTTCTTAATTTGTTTCAATCCATTTTGCTGAGACCATCAAAGCAAAATAATGTGATGTGACACGCTCATGCGCAACTTCTATCTACATTTTATTAAATCCATGTTTTGTTTTAAAGTAGGCCTATGTATTATTTACAAACGTTTATACTCAAGTCAATGTTGCATCATGAATTTCCAGCAAATGATATTGTAAGATACGTAGCTGGTAGCCCATACTATACAGTACACTAGGACAAGATAATGAAAAAAGTGGAGAGAATAGGACACTTCTTTTGGAAGACATGACAAGACTGTGGAAAGAAATTTTTCCAAAGCTTATGCTGGAGTTATGGATACGCTGACAACAAAATAATTGATCTAAGATGTTTTTTGATAATAATGTACCTTTTGTTAAAAGCATTAAGTATTGTGTGAAGTATTCTGGCAGAAAGCAGTGATATTCCTGATGGAATACTTGATGGCTTACACTTAGACCACCTTTTGGGAAAATATAGCCTACTCATTTTCCACCTCCCCTTGAGTTAAACAATTGAGTTTCACCTCAAGTTCACCTAAACCTCCAGTTTATCCAGCCATTCTTTCAATCTGACGGTAGCTCCATCGCAGCATAGATCCTAGAATCAGATTAGACCATTAGCATCTTGCCCTTTGGTAGTGACTAAGAATTCTTATATTTTTCCTATTGAAATCTTTTGTAGTGGCAAAGTGTACTGAGACCAATGAAAAACGAATTGTGGCGATGTTCTAGGCTGATATGATATAAATCTATACTCTCATTCTGGCATGATAATTAAGGAACTTTGTAACCTACCATGAGATGACTGGCTTGCACGACTTGACTTGGAGACATGGGGGGACTATTTCCACCAAATTTCCTTTATTATTGTGCCAGAATGAGTACAGTTCCATGTCATCACAGCCTGGAAAATCACCACATTCCATTTTCCACTGGTCTAAATCATACCTGCCAACATCTGCGTAGCACAATCGGGAGAAGGGGCGGAGAAGGATGGCCAATCATTAATTGTGATAAGAGTTTGGGCTTTGCAAATTACAGGAGAAATGACAAAACAGGCAAGATTCTAATGGACAAGATGCTAATGATCTAAACCTATTCAATGATCTAAGAGACGCCGGAGCTACTGTCAGATTGACAGAACAGCTGGATGAGCGAGAGAAAGGTAAAACTCAACAGTTTAACTCAAGGGAGGTGGAAAAAGAGTTGACGTGTTCCTTTAAACATCCTGACATCACATGCACATATCCCAAATGTCCTAGCTGCATGATAAAAAATGAACCATCTCAAATACTTGGCTGACAAGGAAATAATGGCATAAGGCATTATTTGAGCATCATGTTAGTGGCAAAATGTATTTTAAGAAATCTCTTTAAACAGGTTAACTACTATTAAACATTCTAATCAGTAAGCAGATTAACTACTATTAAACATTCTGTTCTATTAAACATTCTAATCAGTAATCAGTATTCTAATCTGTTCAACAGATTGTACATTTCCAGTTTTCTTTTTCTCCTCACTTGTTTCACAGACTCTGCTGTATATCCTTTGGATGCCAAATCAGTTAATGCCTCATTAATTGTAAATCATTCCAGTAAATGTGGGCAGCAGGCTGTGTGGGCAGATCCATGAGTAATACCAGCACTCATGCACTAAAATCTACAAGATGTCTAATTCATGTTGCTTTGGGGTCTTTCAGAAGTACCCATATTAAAGATACAAGAATACAACTTTGATCTCATCATTCATCCTACCATGGTATGTTTGAAGAAGGACATCATTGGTTGGGGCTGTTGAAGGCTGATGTCCAGTCCTTGTTCAAGGGATTGATGAAATCCCTCTACATTGCAACATCAACATTATCAAACTATTTATTTAAGTATTTATAGGTATCAGTGGGAGTTATAAAACATCATTAGGTGTTTACGGGTAGAGATTTTCTGTAGTGGCATATCTTTGTGTGAGTAAAACACGGGAATAAATAATTTACATGTGTAAAATAGCATATTCTTCAAAGTGTTCCTGGCCAAAATAAAATGTACATGTTATAGTCAGTAGATGTTAACAGACCCATGCCCTTCTAAATCTCCACTGCACACATTATGCTCTATTAATAGGTTTCCCTTGTTGTGGCTAAACTGAGGCTTAACATTCAAGTATGATATGACCTGTCATGTTGAATGACCTTTCAGCATTTGAGTAGATAAGAAAACAGTGGGTGGTTTTCTAAGCAGTTGCATGCAATTGCATGCATCTGTTGCCCCAAAACAGCAGCATTTGGGATTTCTTTCAAACAGTTTATTTGTGCAACATTGTGACAAAATTTGATACAAACACAAACACATTTAGTTTCTCTATTGATTAAGATTGAATATGAATCATTCTGCCTGACGGCCCAGTAATTATCCATGTCCCATTACATGGATCTCCACATGCCTTATAAAATCAATAGGGTGTTGTTTTTTCATCTCGAATAGAAAAATATACTCTGTATTTACAAAGAAATGTAATAAATCGACATATTAGAAACAGTCATAAAGAGACCAAAGGACAAACACCTACCGCACAAACACACCTAAACACTGTGCACTTGAGATTTTATGATTTTGAAAAGCTTTCATCATCATTATCTTCAGTTGAAAATGTCTTTGTAGAATGTGTGTACAAGGGAATACTGATCTCCTCAGACTCCGGAATCCTCTCTGGTTGTGCAGAGCACACAAGTATGTAGTCAAATTTTCTATGCTGAACTTTTTCCTGAACACTGTAGGGACCACTTGTCTTGGGCATTTGAGCCTTGTTATGGCTCTCCCTCTGAAGACTGTCCCTTGGCAATGTGGCTGTCTTGGCAAATGTTGAGAGATGTCTGTTAGATTGGTTGCCATTGGGTCTGATTGCTGATGGGCTCCAGCATCTGTCAGAATGGCCCAGGATCTTGCACTCACTTGTGCAGGCCCACAGTCCTATAAAAAACAATGCAGCACATTTCATATGAGTCAAAGGTCAAAGGTAAATTGATTATCAGTGGTGGCAGTCATTGATAGGGTAATTAGACATGCATCCCTCACTGTGTGGACATGTTTTGAAATGGTGCCAGTGGGGTAACAGTGTCATAACCCAGACAACATCAGTCATTTGATGACACCAATTGGATGGTAATGGACATGGTGTGAGTGCTCCTTATCTTTACATGACAAGGATATCTGCTGTACTGGAGATGATTGAGTTCCATAAAGTCTGCTATCATGCCAAACATTCAGAATCAGATGTAGTGTGGTATAGGCAATGAAATTTATATGATGTAGATTTAGTTTTTTAATCTGTCTGTCAATTGAATATTAAAGGGAAACTCACCATTCATAGGTTGGCAGTCTTTTTTATTGCCATCACTGATGTCTGAATCACTGTCATTGATGTCACTGTCTCCTTTCCCACTGTCCTTTCCACTGATCTGTGGGTCTCGTGCTGAGATGGTTGTCATTGAGTTGCCCTTCCATATTGTAATAGGCCTCATAGTTTCTTTGCCATAGCCAGGCAGGGTACAATACCCCTACGAGAAAACAACATTCAGTGCAACACAATAAATGACAGTTGCAGTGCTACCCACTTTCAGATACAGACAGATACATGAATTCACATACCTCCACCTTGCAGTTGATTGTCCTTCCCTTGGGATTAAATGCATGGCTTTTCTCTCTTCCACTCTTAGAGCTTGGACACGTGTCCTTACCAGCTGTGGGTATGCTGGAGTTGATTAATACAGATTTGTTGGGGAAAGGCTGTTCATCAAACATGTTGCCAACGTGGTCTGATATCAGAGCAACAGAATTACTCTCCCCCTTTTCCAAGTGAGGCACATTTTCTTTGTCATGAAATCCACCTCCTCTCTTTTCCCTTTTGTGTCGACTGCAAATGGTGGTAATTAAGATAATAGCGAGTAAAAGGACTGTGCAGCTGCCTGCTAGAACCACAATAATTACAATTGAGATGTCCCATTCATGAGGCTCTTCCTCGCCGCTTTTGGCATACAAGTTATCACTGGGGGGAGCACCTGCAGTGAGAGTGAAATGTATTGTTGCTGTGGATGTTAGAGGCGGCTGGCCATTGTCATTTACTGTGACCGTGACTTTCAGAACCTCATCTACATCAAAGGTGAGCTTGTGGTGTACGTACATCTGGCCCGTGGCCCTGTTGATTGAGAATCCTAAATTCCCGCCCTCTGTCAGTTTGTAGGAGAGCTCTGCATTTCTGCCCTCATCAGCATCCCTGGCCTTTATCTGGGTTACAATGTAACCTGAAGGTGCATCTCTTGGCAGAAGAATTTCAGCAGTTCCGTTATTCAGGATGGGATGAATTATAGAGGGTGGATTGTCATTCTGATCACCTATTTTTAGATTGATGGTGGCACTGCTGTGAAGCTGAGGCCAGCCGCCGTCGCTTGCTTGGATTTGTATGTCCAGCTGTTTCATGACCTCATAGTTGAAACTTCTCAAAGCATAAACAGAGCCTGTCGCTGGATCTAGGGATACAAACGTTGATACAAGAGACCCCATCACAAGGCTGTCCAGCAGCTTGTAGGTAATTTTGGAATTACGTCCCAAGTCTACATCTGTGGCAGCAACAGTCATAATATATGCACCTGGTGCATTGTTTTCCTCAATAGAAACTTCATAAATAGGTTTACTAAACAGCGGTGCATTGTCATTTTCATCAGTTAGTCTAATAGTATATTGGGAAATAGCTCTTAAAGGGGGTGAGCCAAAGTCCTCTGCCACCACTGTTAAGTTATACTCAGGGATGCGTTCTCGGTCCAAGGGTGAGGTTGTGACGATAGTATAGCTGTCTTCATGTGCTCTTTGAAGTTTGAAATGATCGTGCCCGTAGAGGGTGCATTGGACCTGCCCATTCACGCCAGAGTCCCTGTCCGAGGTGCTGATTAACGCCACGAAACTGTCTAGCTCTGCTGCCTCGCTGATGTAAGCTATACCTGCCGTAGTTGAAGTCATCGGAGTGATGCTGATTTCAGGGGCATTGTCATTCACGTCTTTAACATGAATTATTATTTTGCACAGCGATGGAGTGGGGTTTGCCCCTAAGTCAGTTGCTTGTACATCTAATTCATACGTCTTTTTGTCTTCGAAATCAACAGGACTCTCAAGTGTTAAACGTCCCGATTTGCGTTCCACCTTAAAAAGTTGTCTGATCTCGGCAGAAACCTGTTTTCCGAATCCGTATACAACTTCCCCATTTAATCCTTCGTCGAAGTCAACGGCATTTAAATCCAATATAAGATACCCGACTGGAGCGTCTTCGGGCAAATCAACCGAAAAATTATTTTGGTCGAAAACTGGATAGTTGTCATTAAAGTCGTTTACTTTTATGGTTATCTTAGTGGCCCCCGATCTAGACGGGGTACCCCCGTCGGTGGCAACAAGCTCCAGAACATGAGAGGACTGAGTCTCCCTGTCGAGCTCTTTCATTAGGACCAGCTCCGCATATTTAACCCCATCCGCTCTTGTCATCGCATCAATGGTGAAGTGACTGTTCACAGAAATCTGGTAGCTTTGGATGTAATTAGACCCAACATCAGGATCCTCAGCTGCATCTAAAGGGATTCTGGACCCCACAGCAGCATTTTCAGAAATTTCAATTGTTGATTCTTTGTGTGGGAACTGTGGAGAGTTGTCATTAATATCTTTAACCTCCACCTCGACATGAATTAATTTGAAGCGCTCTTTAGAAAAATTAACAACGTCAAAAGTAAGCAGACAATGTGGATTGCGCTTGCAGATTCTCTCCCTGTCGATACGCTCTCCCACCGTAAGCTCCCCGTCGCTCTCTCTCAGTCTGATAAAAGAAGCATTAAATTGTTTCATCATGCGAAAATTCGTTTTGGTGCCCGGTGAAGGAATCCAGGATAAGTCCCATCCAATGTTACCGATCACAGTGCCTGGCCCACTCTCTTCATTTATTTGGTATCGCAGTGTATTCCCCTCTGTCACAGCTGGTGAAACAACCCATAGGCAAAGTAAGATGAATCCAAGTATCCACCGATTTAACCAGGTAAATGTCTTTTGTTCCATTTTGAAGACTCTGCTGTCACTCAATTTTCCCGCTTTAATTGGACAATTATAATCCCATCGTTTGACAAATCATGTCGAGAAATGTTCTCCAGCATGTGCCGATCATCAGGTCTTCCAAACTGTACTGGAAGTCACTTGTTCGATGTGCGCACACAGATGCGTTCACGTCCCGACCCCTCCCGCGCAGCGCGGGAACCTGCAGTGGCGGGGTCCTTTATGGAAATCCTCATGCAAATGAGATGAAGTGTAGCCAATCCGCCTCTTTAGCATGGAAAGTAGACCATACAAAGGATATCTAAACCAATTCTGAATATAGGTGAATACCTCTTGATTAACCTTTTATCTTTTGTCAGCTCTAAATATAGGCATACAATTCTGCAGGGTGCACTGTAATGGGGGTGATGATTATATGATAAGTAGCCTGTTCTACAACAGTAACAGAAAACTGAAAAGGAAAACACTGACTGTAATCATTTGATACCTTTTGTCGTTCTTGGCTGTGTCGTTAGTAGATATAGGAACGATGACAACTTTATATTGGGGCAATCTTCGTAGATGAATAGAAACTCCTTGCAATTCACAAGATCTCAGGAACCCAGATGTTTCTTTAAACCCCAAATGCAGCCTTTTAAGACAGGCTACTTGTGAGGTGCAGAAGATTAATGGCATGGAAGGATATCTCATTGAGGACATCAGTCAGCATTATTCCAAAATGACAGACCTAGGGGATAATAACCTTGGAGGGGTTTAGATAAGAACATCATCTCTTGTGCAAATGCAGCCCTGTCAGCCACTGTCAAAACTCTTCTCACCTAACGATGACAAATGCTGGCTTGTATGAGCTCTGAGGCATGTATTGGAATGCATTTATGAACCAATCAGGCCAATCATGTCAATACCCCCACCCCCTTCCTCTTCTTCTTTTTTTCCTCCCTGTCTCTCTTTCTCTTTTTCTCTCTCTTTCTCCCCTTGCACTGCACTCCTACCGTGCTCATTTACTGAAAAGAGAAGTCGCCTGTTATGAGTGTGATATTATTGGTCACCAGGCACTTATAAATATATCCAGAAGTCAGGGCATTAGAAGTCTACTTTCTCTAGTTTATGGCCTAAAATGCAAGCACAAACTACATTCTCAACAGGATCCATTATCTCTATGGAACTTCTATTGCTTTGAAAGTCTGGGGCAAATCATCTGTTGGTTCAAATGAATTCTAGCAAATGTGGAGAGAAACTGTTTCAGGGAAGATATGGATTTCAAATTTACAGTTTGCTCACAGACATAATTCCATTTTAATGGGATTCTAAATGCATTCAGTTTCAGGGGATGTCTTTACATTTTCAAGTTTGCTAATCACTTCAGTCCATAATGTGCCTCAAGAAATGCCATGATAGTCTACATTTAGAGCTAGCTCTGAGCTCCAGATTCTTTCAGAGAGATTAGAAATCAGCAGCAAATTATGCAGCACCGATGCTCCAGTGGCTTGATGGTGGCTCTTGAGGGAGATCTCATTCTTTTAAGATTTCTTTAGAATTCTGGGTAGACCTTCTCCAACGGAGTTGGCTTTTGTGAACTGCAGAAAAATTGGCAACAATCAGGGATAAGCCTGCATGGTTAGTATGCCAATCCAACTGTCTGTCTGTAAAAATAAGGCTCATTATTAGAAACGGGGCTGAAACCAAAAGGGGCAATCTCTCCTCTTGGTGTAGTGCTTTTTCAGACGTAAAAATCCACTGCACTCATCCTCCTGCAGTGGAGCCAGTATAGATGGAGTTTGTCCCACAGCCATAACCCATAATGTCTGGCTTATAATTGGACAATTCATCAGAATGCATTAACTGTGTACTAATGGAAAGCACTAAGTCCTGAGAGTTTTTATGTTTCATGCCGCCGTCTTAGTTAGCTGAAAGAGAACAATAAACTTGATCTACCTTTTGCATAACATTTATCCACATTTTATTTAATTATTTCCCTAAGTAAATATTTAGATTTCATACCATCTGGCACCAGTGCATTTCAGATAGGTTTAAATGAGTGGTAATGAAAATGATGATTTTAACGTTACTTGCTGTGAGTCTTTAATTGCCTTTCCAACAATAGTATTCTGGCTTGGTCCACACCCAAGCCCCTTCAGTTCATTAGCCGAAGAGAGTAAGCGGCTAACAGAGCCATTACTCTAAAGTGGATTTGGCTGCAGTCTGCGACTCCCACACAGGCCACTCTCGCATCATTTCCTGTTGATGACCCACGTCTTTGTCAGCTGTGATTCTCATTGTGTGGTGACCTTTAGAATATCATCACCCTTTGTCTGATTCAACCAACATTACTGTCAAGAGCTGACACCACACACAGCAGATTTACACATGGACATCTGCAAGCTAAGATCAACAGTAGGCTGGTAGTTAAATGGACAAGACAGAGTCCAAACACCCTTGAATTAGAGTTTGTGTTCTGATAGTTTTGATGTTCCATTTCAAATAATCTAAGTTCTGCACAAAATAAATATTATTTCAGGCTTCTTTCTACTTTGCCTTTGGTGCCAGGTGAAATCTCTCATAAAATAGTCATGGTGTTTCTGTGAGAATACAGCAGTCAAACATGTAATTGCACGAACATCAAATTCTAGTAATAATGTCAAAAATACTCCAAATAGTGTGTTGTTCCCTTTAGAGTATAGTGTGTTTGTTAGATAAAAGCTTCTATCTAGCATTACATTGGACTGAAACAGGGTGGGTATTGCTCTTGGTTTAGTAACGATAGGGAATGTGATTATGTAGTTCCTGTTATCCTGCAGCAGATGAAAGTCAAACTGGAGTCTGGAGGCACACATTTAGTACCTCATTCCAAACATATTTCACCACACAATCCCATGACTGCTGCGGCATCAAACCAACTCTCTCCTCCTGCTTGCACATTTCTCATTCCCTTCATATGTTTGTAAGGAATTCTCAGCTGATTAAACTGAACATCAAAATGAAGCACTTTTGTGTTTGTGCGTTGTTTCTGATGAAAAAGAAGCAGCTGTCACATGGGCTTTAAAAGCCCACTGCACAGGTTGAGTCCTGAGAGGAACCAATGTGATGTTTTATTGATTCTTCTGGCAGTGTCTAGAGACAATAAAGAGATTGAGTATTTCATTTAGGCGCTCTTTGTGATTTTGCTCAGAGCGAGAAGCTGATGTTAAAGGCATCTCTGTGAGTCCCAGCTCGCACATAAACAGATGCTCACAGATGGCTGAACCTGAGATTCTGGAGCAAATCCAGTCTAAGAAACTATAGAGAATTCTTCCCCTTCCTTGCTCGTTATTCTCCACTTCAGCTTCAGACGGGGTTATGTGGTTGGTTCACACAGCCCTAGTTGTTGCTATGCTATATGAGTACCAGTGGTTATATTTGGTCCTGACCAGACAAAGATAAAAACAATGGGGAGTGATTATCTTAATTGGAATGAAATGTAAGACAGGATCGTATGGGATAAGCAATGTTATTGAGGTGGATGTATGTTTTTAATGTAATGTTTTTCATTATACTTTTTGGAAATGTTACTACCTCTTTTCAAACCTTATAAATATTAGTTTAGTTAGTCCGGTGCTACTTAATCACTAACACACTGTAGTCATTATGGCGTTGCTAACGAGGACCAATCAAAATTATCAGAACGGATTTGAGCCCCTCACAGTTACCGTAGCGACAACTGGGCTTCTGACATTTATCAGCATATGCACAGCCAACTTGACCTGTCACAGAGCAAATCCATTTGGGGCATGCTTCTGACCTTTTTGACCGTACTCATTTGTCATGACTGGAATTAGAATGACAAGACTTCCTCTTTGTCATCACCTGCGCCAGCTCACTGAGAAGCTCAGCTATTGCAACAGGAATACAGATGCTGGGCAAACTGAATTATTTTTTTGTTTTCCAATGGCATGTCCTAGAGCACAGACTCCAGGCTGTGTAGAAACTGAATGGAATCTTCCTGATATGGAAGGCTGTTTCTGCTGAATTTACTCTCAGGGAGGTATCTTCCAATCAGAGTTCAAGAGCCTTTGTTTTCAGATGTTATAGATGTTATCATGTAGTCACTCACATGATGGAAGGTATGGTGAGTAAGATGTACGGTGGAACTGAACTATAAAGACAATGATTACAGTCATAGTTTTCAGACCTCACAGTCAGAAGACTTTTTTCATGTCTCAATGTTTGTCCTAAAATAAGGACACCACACAACAACACACCTTGCATTGATGCCATGACAACTCAGATCGGATGTGAAGCTTATGCAGTGTATGTAATAGTGGGTAATGGATGCTAACCAGTCAGAGTGCTGTGCTGCAAACAACATTTTCATTGTGCTAATGATGAATCCAGCAGGCAGCTGTAGCTTAGCCTACTTGTTAGCTTGCCTGTTTTCCATCCGGTATTGCAGAATCAAGTCCAGTGAGGTCTGTGGAAAAGTAGGTTATGTTTGCCTCCTCTGAGTGAAGCTTGCTCTTTTCCACCATCTGCTGTGGTGTTTCACAGGTCACTTTCCCAAGTTGTATTGTAGTCTTTGCTCAAACATGATTATGAAATTATGAAAAAGTCTTAATATTAATATTTGTACGGTAGGCATATAGTTTCCTATATTCATGTAAAATGGGTATGAATCATAGATAAACCCCTTAAAGGTTTTACTGACTGATCTTTAATAAAAAAAAAAAAATGACATGCCACAATCACTGGTAGCATCACAAGATCAAATGCGTGTTTTGGGTGAATGAGTGTGCAAACATCTTGTTGTGTCGGAACACAACACAGCAAGGTTCCGACACAACACCTCAGCTTTAATGAAATGACAACGCAGCTCAAACATTGTATCGATAGGAGAAAGACAGAGAAAATCCGGTTTGGAATTCTTGTGCAAATATGGAAAGCACATTGCCACATTTCTCACATTTAAGCACTGGTAGTTTAGTGTAATTAAAGTATCTAAACTAGTCACTGCACTGTTGATGTCTACCCTCACAAAAGATGAGCGCGGTGTGTAAAATCATATTTTTAGCTTTAGCAGACACTTCCAGAGGTTAAAGCATGGAGGTAAATCAATGTTTTGTCTTCCTACTTCAGTTGTAGTCTGGGCACGTGAAAACAGCCAGGCAGAGAGACAAAGAGAAGACAATTAATCGAGAAGAGACAGAAAAGTGCTTGGAGTGCTCTTGAGCGACACTTCAGCATGGGAAAAAAAAATCTTGTGTCTGATTTTTTTTTCTCTCTGTTGCCGTTTGCCCAAGATGAATGGGCTTTTCAGATTTAAGAAAGTGCATGGTTGAAATACAAAGAGAGGCTCATCTATCAGGACTGAATAGCTGTGTGCTGCTGTGGAGGGTGGAGGTGGGGGTGGGTGGAGGGTGCTGTAGGCCTCTGATTAGACCCTGGGCCAGCTACTCTCAGGGTCTGCCGCGCAAAACATCAATCCTCTCTTTTCTGCCTCCAAAGCCTTTGAACTGCAGGAGACAATTTCTTCACTGTAAGCTCTGTTTTAGACATTCTCTCAGAGACTCGCTAACATCCGCATATGTTATTGAACATTTCATGCCACTCTTCAAATGTTCAAGGCAGATGTTATCAGAGGAAAAGGGAAAAAAATGTGATGTGAAGTATGTGAACATTGTGCCAAGATTCTGACTAGACTCATTTCTAAAACATGAAGTACCAGCCCATGAAAAATAATATGCGACTATACACAAACCCTTCCATATGAAATACAGACACTCATGCATGCTTTTATACATAAGCACACAGTAGTGGCCTAGGAGAGATAGAGGACACAATGACACAGAGAAAGAAGAGAGAGAGAGAGCAAGGAACAGAAAGAATGTGAATCAAAAGGCATTGAATTCCTTCTAAATATTGTACTATTCTGCCTAACAAAAATTTCACTTTTGTATATTTGACTTTCACTCAGCACAGTTTTAACTAAACACGTGCTGAATCAGAAGGTACTGGAGAGCAAGCTTTACCTTAGATTTTTTTAAATTTACACTCAGAATATAAAATGTCCACTAAAATCCAGATAAAAACTCCATGGACCAATAAATGTCACCCTAACATTAAATCAAACTGACACATCTCTTTAAGTAAGAGGCTGTTAAAAATTAACATGATTATTTAGACAAGCGATGGAGGAGCTGCAATCTTTGACTAAACCAAGACAGTTATGATCCCCATCCTGTCTAAAATGATTACGCTTAATGTCAATCTTTGTAAATGTTCAATCAACCTTAATTGTTTTTAATTTACAACATTGCTGCATGCAAATAGTTTGTAATGACTCTGGCCTTGCTGCCCTGTCGTTGTGGCAATGATGTTAGTTTGTCTTGTTTCTCTGTTGTAAGACACCATAGCCAGTAAAATAAAATATAAATATTTATGTCAATAAACCAACGGTGAGAGAGGCTAGGTTTAAGTATAATGAAATGTACAACAGTAAATTTGCAGCAAGCAATTGGTGATATTTACATTAGGTGAGTTCCACTCAGTGTGGGGAGAGATGTTGTCAGGTGACCAAGGAGAGGGCAGACGATTAGTTTAAGGGTTCAGTGCTCAGCCAGTAACAGCTAAAAAAACAGGGAATGCTTTATTCTCTAGAGGCAAATGCAGGTAGCTTAAGACACAAATGGCATGTGCATGAACACACACACACACACACACACACACATTTTTTTCATCCCCAGATTGCAGATAAAGCCTTCACAAGCTTGGCAGTGATGTAAAGGCATTCAACAGAAACCACTCATGCATCACAGCAAACAGTGACTAGCACCTTGGACAGCTGTCAGTTTCTCCTATGTCTGAACCCTACGTCGCCCAGTTTGTTCAGCTTTGTTTTATTACTTGTTCTTCACGTATTTGGATTATAGAAAAATGGCATTTGCATAACTTTCACACTAATAGCAAAACATTATTCTGTAGATCTCATATGCATGGATTTTTTTTTCTTTAAATGCTAAATTTCCAGGAGTCACTGTACTAACCCTTGGAACCCGCAGAAAAAAACCCAATGTTTATTCAATTGCGCTTCAATTCACACCCCTTAATCTCTCTTCATTTATCCAAATGCAAAACACACTCAGTCAAGGAGAATGCCTCGACCTCCAATATGGTGATCTGTTTTTTTTCACTGCCCTTCATCCAAAACGCATGGGCTGCGCAGGGTTTTCATCTCAACCCATGAGAATGATGATATGTGAGCCACTAAGCCCCTGAACGAATGGGTTTAACGTTAGCGGCGAAATGGAGGGACGGCACACACGCCAGACCAGAACGTGTCAGAAGCTCGACCAAGACGTGTGAAGGAGCAGAGTGCACAAGCGAGGGGCTGGCGGCTCAATCGCTGGCGGCCTCTGGCTGTCTCAACCAAGCATTCACAGTTCACAGCGCCCGCCACGACGCAGCCAGCAGAGGTCCCGGGGTGCTTGGTTGTTCGAGCCAGCCCTAGCCTAGGATCGCCACAGTCTCCCAGCACTACTAATGGAAGAGGAAAGGCATTATGACAGGCCAATGAAGAATTCATTTGAAATATATTTTCTAGTCACAGGTCCTCTGTGAGTTTCCTCAATGGACAGGGTACAGCTGAGTGCAGGGACTGTGGGTTCACCTCAGACTCTTGCAACATAACCTTATCTTACTAAAATTAAACAAAACACACTGTACAATAGACACATTTACATTTTTAAACAGTTTGAACCGTCCAATCTGATTTTCACAAGAGCTTTAAGAAAATGCATCTGAAATCCCATGCTTGTATCATGCTACTCACACGCCATTGTTTCTTGTGCTTGATTTAGCGTATTGACTGAAGATGCCATGTAAATGGAGCTCAAACAATCAAAGTGTTGAGGCATTTTCCATTTTGTCAAGTCAAAAGCAATGACATCGATTAAGCATAAAGCACTTGAGTTTTCGTCACAGAAATGCGTGGCACTCCGCGCCACGTGTTGCGTGAAGAGACGACTTCTCCCTCTCTACATCGAGCGAAGTCGTGTGAAGCATGAAAATGGAGAAAAGTACTGCACGGCCCGTGGTTGAAAATGATCATAATGCTCAGGTAGCGAGTGAGTTTCACTCACTTCACTAGATTGAAAATACAATCATCCTTGAAGAGGGAATTGCAGCTGAAGGTAGAGAAAGGAGGGCAAACGGGGGGAGGGGTGGTGGGAGGGAGTGCAGTGGTGTAGAACGAGGGAGAACGGGCGCTGGAGGAATGATGAGGCCTGACAGAACATCCCTCCCTCGGTTTGCTGTTGACAGCTCCAACCACATTTAAACCTGCGCCCAGCAATGATGGAGCCTAAGACATGAAGTTGCTTTGCACCACTCTATCATTAGGCCACACTCCAGCTAGTGCCATAAAGCATCTGCTTAGGCTAAAGCTTAGGGCAAGCAGGGTAGCCTGCCTTTTAAGCCCAAAGCTTCTGCCATGTGAGTGTATGAGGATACCTGGTAGGCTCCCTTCAAATGGTGATTTGGTTGGTCCTGTGAAAGTAATCTTTCCTAGACAGAGATCGTCACAGCTTTCAACACATAGAGTGGAACTGGTGGTGTTTGTGGATCATTATGGGCAACCTCTGTCTTTTTCATAGTTGAGAACAGTCTTGCTTTTTCAGTACAATGTAAAGAGTATGTATGTTAGGATTAGTTTTTCATGTGAAACACACAATGCAGAAAGGTGAATGATAAAAGCCTTTGTAAAGCCTAGCATTTTTGCACGGTGGGAAGTGTCCTGAACTACTTAAAATATTAAACTACAAGATCTTTAGCAGTGTTCCTAGTGTGTCACTGTTGAATATATTCATAGGGCCTGTGTGATAGGAGCTCTGCTGATAGCAGGTGCATAAAAAATCTGTGCTTATGAATGATAGATTGAAGAGGGGAAGGGGACTGCAGGTTGCCAGTTGCAGGGATGGATACAAGCTGTGCTGCTTTTACAAGTCATTCTGGCCTTTCCTTTTTGCACTGACATGGCAATGGTAAGCACATTGGTGGTCAAGACACAGAAAAGAGTCTATTATTTCATTTGCATTAAATATTAATCATGTTTTCCAGGTGAGTGAATTCAGTGTTATTCCTCAATGTCTTTCTAGTTGCTGTATTACATAACACACAATGTGAAGACTAACAACAGTTAATCCCTCAACACATCTCCACTGCCTCACCAAAGCACCATTTCCAGGAATTAAACACAGTTTACCTAAGGCTACCATCATCCATTTCACCTCCAGAGAAGAAGCAAGCAGACGTTGTGATCTCTGCCTCATTGTCTTGCATTGGATGGTACAAATTCTTGTGTGAGAGTAACAAAGACAGCAAATCTTGTTTAAGACATGAACTACAGTAAAACAACTCAACAAGGGGTTGGGGGTTGGGTGTGAGTGCCCACAGCAGGGCACTGCCATGATTGTTCTGACAATCAAGCAGGAAAAAAACACCTTCTGTCCCAGTGTTTCTTTCATCCTGGGTATGGAAATGAGATTTTCCAATTCAGTTCATCCACACTGCTTAAATACCTTCTGGCGTAGAATGCAAGTGCGGGTTCTGTTGACAAACTTCTCTCCAGATCACTGTTTAGTTATTTAAGATGTGTGTTGTGTGTGTGTGTGTGGGTGTGTGGGTGCGCGCGTGTACTTGAGCAATGGACAGGGAGAAGGTGAAACCAAAGTAAAGTAGAGGCTGCCTGTTTCCCATTATTTTCAGTTAGACTAACAATTTTAGGACAAGGATCATGTGGGTCTGAGGATGAAAATTATTATGCTAATTTAAACTTGGCTGTCCAATGTCACTGAACTTACTGAGTCTTAAGAACTTTAGAAAGCTGTTGCCAGTTTGATAGACCCACTCTACTAGGCACCATATAAAATTAAATCCATACTTTAAAAACTGGTTAGCGTAAATGCCCTTGATGACACACCACACAGACATGGAGAAGATTACACGTGAGGAGAACACAGACATTTTTAATCTGAGACAATTAATTACCCAGATTTGGTGCAGAGCTGTTTCACAGAAACTGGTGCGGATAGAATATCTCTTATAGTGTTAGCCAATGGCTCATTTTATCTGGTCTGGTTTCCTCAAAGAGCAGACAGAGGCTTTGTTCTTTTTCAGCCAAAGCTAGTCTATTCAGAAACCCTTTTGAGGCGGCTGTCCCCATAACTGTGTAGGGATCTGATTAACCTGGGCGCATCAAGCCAATTCCTGTTTACTCTGTGACTCAGCCCCCAGAATGGAGGCTGCTATCTCTCAGCATGCCTAGAGAAACATTATCTGGACTTCAGGATTGGGAAAGATTGCCATCCTTTTCACCCCTCTGTACAACATTCAGCCTGGGGTTGAAAAAACAGCAGTAACCTTTAGAGGTAGTAAACCTGGATTTATTGGCGATAAATATTTATTTATTTGACTAGGAGTACTAAGTCAGACAAATCTAATGTTGAATGCAAAACACTTGAACTCACAAACAGAAATCTACACAATAATGGTAAGTCTGTGGTTTTAAGCACATGCAAACACAGAATGTAAGTCTGTGGGCTTTACTCAAACAAAATTGGATGTAACCATAGCAGCGAAAAGACTACATCTTAACTGATTCAAATGACTCCATGCAAGGGATAAAAGGTGCAAAATATATTCATGCAACACACCTCTGAGCCTGGCATGCAGGGATTGTTTGGGAACAAAGGATAGTGCGTTTCTAATGGCTTGCCCTCTCACTACTGCCATCTACTGCCTGAAGCAGTCGCTGTGTGTATTTCTTTGAGTGAGATCACTCAAATCATGGCCATTGTGCAGCACACAAAACCACCGCTGCCTTTTCTCCCTCCTACATGGATATAGAAGTGACTTGTTTGTTTTACTGGACAATCGTGGACTGACAGGGGCCTAACATGGAGCTGTCAGGTCTGGTCTGTCCATGAGACCAGAAAGGTGCAGTAGGAGAACAGCACAGCAACCCAGTACTGAGTACTGAATCAATCTCCCTCTAAATTAGGGGCTATTCACATCAATTGCTGATAGCATTCAAGGGGAAATTACTGCAATGAAGCATAAAAGATTTAAGCCATTCAGAACCGCTGTTGGAGTTTCGCATGAGAGAGGGTAAAAAAGGGAAAAAAATATATACCTCAAGATCAAAGGAAGCTAGAATTTGACATTTCTTACATATGCAAATTACCTGTTAAAATAACAGACATGCTCACCTTGCCTGTGTGTGTGTGTGTGTGCGTGTGTGTGTGTGTGTGTGTGTGTGTGTGTGTGTCTGTACACCACTCATAGTAGGTAATCATTCCAAAGTGAAAAGCACATGTGGCCCATACTGACAGTTCCATGAAATGACTCTGTCCCCTGACGGCTTTTAGTGAAAACCCAGGGCTAGTATACATTTGTACCAAGCCATTATCTAACAAATATGTAGCTTCCAAGGGAGAAAAGTACAGATGTTTCAAAGTGAAACAAATAAATGAGAATGCGTGCCTGTGTGCCACCTGCATCAGTCGTAGCTACCAAGAGTGCTTGCGCATACTCATTAGCATATTGGAAGCTTTGCTGCTCTGCTGTTATCCTTGTGGCAAATGAAGAGCACATGAAACCTGACATACAGTTAACATAACTGGATTGAAACATTAGTGTGAATGCTATACGCTCAGAGTATAAAGCATGCCCCACTCACATTCTAAGGCTTACTTGCAGAAACACAGACCAGCTCCAAGTGTTCCTGTTTGAGTTCAGGCAACATGCATTTGTTCCAGTTTTTTCCATTTGGCCTCCATAGTGACTCAAATGTGTGGCAGGAGAATTGGATTTAATTTTAGATGTTGATCAGGCAGAGGCCAATTCTTTGAAAAGCCCAAGAATTGAGGACTGCCAAAATCAACTGCTTGACTAATTGATTCCTACACAATGCTTTCAGGCATAGAAAATACACTGGATGTGTTTTTTGTTGTTTTTTTTCATATATGTGTGCATATGTGATGCCATTGTTTGAGCTGATTGATGTTCAGTCCCTGACTAACACTAAATAACCCTGCATGCTGGAATAGTTTACTGAGGTGAGACGCAGGGTGATCTGTGATCTGTAGATGGCGCTGTCTCCTGAGATTTAGCCAGAATGCCTCAAACCTTTAATTGGTCAAGCAAAACAAAACCCAGAAACACAAAACTGCCACAGACAATATCTTGACTATCTGATTGGTTTTGGCTGATTCTTCCATGTGAGTGGAGCAAGACATTGGCTCTTGCGAATCTGATGTCTTAATGCACACCATGCCTCCCAAACAGCAATGCAATCTATTTCTTTTCCTGTTTTTTTTAACCTAATGGCCACTCTGTTCTGTAAGGGATACAATTCAAGAAGAGAGATGTTTGAAGATGGAAGGGTTCAAACCATGCTGGGAGTCTGGGGGTGGCAGAAAATCAAGCAGGCATGATTTATCTCTACATGCAAATGTGTCTTTTGATCTTGCTGTGTTTCTCGAAGCTTTAATACAAAAGTACAACAAACTCCTGTCCTTCCTAGTGCCAAAACAGACTGTGTCTGGGGGTGTGGGGGTGTGTTTGTGGTTATTACATACATTCCAAATTGGCATCTATAGCACATGAGACTGCACTACATTCAAGCTCGATAAACCCACTGAGAGCCAATTACAGGCATTCTGTTTACGATTCAACTGCATCCTAATAGACTAATTAATATTTCATGAAAAGATGAATAACATGATCTTTGTGAAATATGTCATGCATTTCATTACAATAATTGGTCTTTGCTTAGCAAATCTTTTCCCATTTTCCCTTGACACTGATATATGCCATGCAAATCACTTAATATTCCAATTTTGGATCAGCAGAAACCACACGTGGATTTTCCAAGACACTGATGCACATGCGTAAACACAGGGAGAACGCACACATGTAGACAGACAGACAGACAGGCAGGCACACACAAACACACGTTAATTAAGTAAAAAGCCTGTAACTAAGCCATTGTATGTGCTAAGAAGTGGGGTGGGATGTCGCAGGCATGACTTAAAGTGTTAATACCATTGAGAGCCCAGATTGGTCTGATAATCTGTCACCTGCACATCTGCTCCCCACCCTGCTAGTCGTCTGACACAAAGCCAAACAGTTCCTGGATCCTGGGGTGCTAAGCCTCATTTAACTCTTAGACATCTCCAACCCCAAATTAAATGCCACCTCAGAGCATGTGTCACATGACCCCTGTTTATCCCACTATTGCCACATATACCGCTGATTTGGAGCTTTCACAGGGTCAGTGTGCCCCTGCTTGCCCTTCGATGGACACATACACCCCTGCTTTTAAGTTTCCATAGGGTCAGTGAAAGGGAGATGGAGGTGACTAAGGACAAATAGAAAGCAAAAGACAGATCATGATGGAGATGATGGAGATAGAGCTCATTCAACTACAAATAGGTGCTAAAACATGCAGTCCTTACTGAGTTCCTCTCTGCCATTAGAGGAGTGTATGAATGCAGTGACACACAAATACTGCATGTGAAGGCATACTTGCACTCAGCAAACCACATTTCTCCAGTATGCTATAGTATAGGCTGAACTCAACAAACCACATTTCTCCAGTATGCTATAGTGCTGGGCTGGTTTGAGCTGTGGCAAAGAGGAAGGCAAAATGTTTTCACTGAATACATGAATTATACTTTGTCACCAAATGGTACAATATTAAATTCCTTTTTTGACCCTTGCATTCCAACATGTATTGAATTGTGAGTGTGTGAACACAGCATTCACTTGAGAAATTTATGAAAAGACCATTTCAAAAGAGCTGATGAACTTCAGATGCTGTCTTGCAACTCCTCTTGTCTTTAATTACTGAAAAAGATCTCATTAGTTGGACAGATGGTCTGTCCTGTTAGCATGCAGTAATGCTCTTACAGTCATAATGCGCCTTAATCAATCTCTGATCTGGTTTAATCATCACTCTTAAGTGGCAATCAAGCATCACTCTATTGCATTCCAGGTCTGTTCCTTTTGAGTCTGAAATAAACATTTTCTGATGCAATGATTGTATGCAAGTGCAAGTTATTAAATTGTTGCTACTTTGATTAGTTAATTTATAAACTTTGTCAAAAGAGGTGTGATAAAAGATGAAAGCTATCTCTACATCAGTCTGTTGAGGATAAATGACTAAATGTCTTTACCTAATTCTGCTCAAAATGTGACCATTGTGAAGGCTACATGTATACTTTTGCACAAAATAAGGCCACGGTACCTGCCTCCAAGATAAGATGATAAGAGGAGTAAGCCTCTCAGAAACTCTGAGGACTGTCTGGGAATCCTCTTACAAACAAACAACTCATGTAGTCTAATTGTTTAGTATTATCCATCAAACTACTTCATACGAGCCCTAAAATCCTGGATTTGGACACCAGCATGCTGTGTTTGGAAATCTCTTCCTCTCTTGGTGATGGGCTATGGATAAATATCAGTGCGCCAAACATGTTATGTTTCCCATGGCAGACACTACTATGCTGATAATAATGTGTAATATCTTGCTTGAAAACAAAATGTTTTATTTTGTTTGCTGATGCTATTTGTTGTTATTTGGTGATTGGTCAAGGATAAAGAAACAATTGTCAGTGTTCATAGTGGCCAAATGAAGTGACAGAACTGTTGCTGATAAAAGATCTGACTGTGATTGTGTGCACTCACACTTATCTGTATAATGAACCAAACTCTTTAGCATTATTCAACTAGCTGAAAGCCCTTTGCATTGACTATGTGATGGGATCTCTAATCGCTGTCACTGTTTACAAGCTATTTCTTTTCTATGAAGTAACACTAGAAAACAAGATTAGATCTCTGCATAAAATCACTGTCTGTTTCCTCATTTGCTTATCTTGTTGATTTCTCAAGGTCCCAAAGGCTTACATTTAATAGTGCCTGAGAGACGAAAACTGATGTTTTGGTACATAAGGGCAAAGAGATGGCAACACCCCATTTTCACAATTTTGTCAGATCCTGTTGTCTTTCTATTCCTGTGTTATTGACACCAATACAGTCCATGCTGCTCTGTATTCCTGCATTACTGACACCAGCACACTCCGCTCTGTGTGCCTGTTTAAATAAGAGCACTGCATGGAAAAAACAACACTGATAAAAGTACCCTCTTCTGAATTCAAATTAAATTAACACAATTTTCCCAAACAATGACTATGAAGTTGCTCCTCTGAGATGTAAATCAGAGCTTGCCCTATGTGAGGACCCTATTCAGGTTTTGTTGTCATTGTTGAATGACAGATAAGAGCATTCTAAAGTCTAACCTACCATTAGTTGAGTGATACCTCAGAGAGGATTCTGGCGCATTTATGTGTTGACTGCACATACTGTCACACAGTATTCTGTCACTAATCATGTATTCTTTACCTAATCACGGCATTGTAACACTTTGTTGATCATAATATCATAATATCAATCTAATTTGCAGAGAAATGAGAGTGAATGGTGGGTTTGAATTTTCAGAATGGAAAGGCACCACTGCCCCCAAAATGTATTAAGCATGTTGAATTTAGTGATGGTTAAATGCACAAGTTCAGTTATGAGGTGCATGAGTATATGGATGCATGAGGATGGGTGACTGTGTGAGTGGATGAGAGAAAGTATGCCACAATTTTCCATTCATCACTTACTTTGTATTTCACGGTACAAAGTAATGTGCAGTTTTAAATTTATAATGTGCAATACCTAATTTTGTCAAGTCAAGTCTGAAGTCATTAAAATCATGCAAACAACAATCTCTATTAAACCTGTAAATGTGATGTAGGCACCATTTTTCAATCTATGTGCGTGGGTGATTTTGTTTGTTGTGAGCTACACATTTTAAACTTTTACTTAAGTACATTTTATGATAGATTACTTATCGTACTTAAGTACAGTAATATGAGATACTCTCAGACTTTTACTTGAGTAACATGCTAGTGGGTGACTAGAACTTCTACCAAGTAATGTTTTGGTGGGTATCTGTACTTTTAAGTGGGACTTTTGGGTACCCTGCAACACTGCTAAAATGTCACAATCAGTCACTGGCACAGACTCTAACAATCTAAACCCTTAGGAAGAAGCTGTGAGAAAAACCTGGTGCAAATTGAAACACTGTTTTCACCTCATCTAGACAGACTAATTAGGTTGTCAGACAGTAGATCGTGTCTGGAGAAAGACTGTTTACACCTTCAATTAACAACCTGATTTGGGAGCAGATCAGACAGATTAAAATAATTCAAGAGACGGATGATGCTTGACCCCCTGATATCTAAGCAGTCTGTCAGAATGTAGTAGCATCTATCTATCTGAGTGTTTTGTGGAAAAAGTGGCCTTACCTGGAATGAATCAGAGGATCCAGGCATTAGCTAAATGCTTTGTAAAAAGCCTCATGTTTCTCATAGTTTCATGTTTCTCTAGCCTATATAAAGTGTCATCAAACAGTAATAAATTACATTATGACGTTATACATGACATACAAAATTATATTTTTTAAAAATCAAATATAAAATGTAAAATGATTCACTTGAAGATTTCCTTTAAAGTATCATATTTGTCAAAAACACATAACACATAATGAAGTCGGGCGTATGAGCTGTGAATAGCGAGGGAACTTGCACCATGTGGTGGGCCGAATGAAGATCATTGGTCTGCCGGGCAGCCGATTTGCATAAGTCACGACTTATATCTATTTGATCCATTTGAGCAGCGGTCAGGCCAGAGTGAGAAGTAGATTACCAAAGAAGGACTATGTCAACTTCAGAGTAGTTACCGGGTGTTTCGCCTCATTCGTTTAAACGTTCTCTCCTCTTTTCTGTTTGAAAATGGAGTTTTTAGAGAAAACGATATTGCTTCTGCTGTATGTCAGCATAGTTCACTGTACAACGACGAAGTATTTTACATATGAAGAGGATGCACCAGGCACGGAAATTGGGAATCTCTCTCGGGATTTGCAGATTGACCCGGCGGACGACCCTGAGACATCCTTCCGATTCATGCAGGAATCGGACTCGTACTTGATCAAAATGAGGGAAATTGATGGACTTTTAACTGTTGGAGAAACCATAGACCGCGAACAGCTGTGCCAACAGTCACCACGGTGCCTCATCACGTTTGATGTCGTCACGTTTTCCAAAGAAAAGTTTCAGCTGATTCACGTGGAAATCGAGGTGAAAGACATTAACGACAACTCACCACAGTTCCCATCGAATGAAACGGTGTTAGAAATTTTAGAGAATGCCCCACTGGACTCACGATTTCCGTTGGATTTAGCAGTTGACAGTGATGTTGGCAACAACTACATCCAAAGTTACCGAATTTCTCATAATAGCCATTTTGCCATCGAAGTGCGCACGAGAGAGGACGGCGTTAAATTCGCTGAACTTGTACTGGTGAAAAGACTGGATAGGGAGATCGAAGACTCTTATACTGTAGAAGTTACAGCCTCTGATGGCGGAACAATACCGAGGACAGGGACATCTAAAGTTGTTATCAAAGTTCTGGACTTCAATGACAACAGTCCTACATTTGAGCACAATTCTCTCAAAGTCGAACTGTACGAGGATTCGCCAATAGGCTTTCGTGTTCTGAAGGTCCACGCTTTTGATCCAGATGAAGGGATCAACGGTGAAGTTGTGTATGGATTCGTGGAGGGACCCACTTCCGAAGTCACGCATGTATTTAAAATTGACCCAGTTTCTGGCTCCGTTACTCTGAAAGAAAATGTCGATTTCGAAAAGAAAAGGTCATACGAACTCAACATTAAAGCTTCTGATCTGGGTGCCAACTCTGTGCCATCTACGTGCAGAGTTATAGTGGAGATTCTAGATGTGAATGATAATGCACCAGAAATAATCATTAAGCCAATGACTTCCACTGACGACGGTGTAGCTTTCATTACGGAGGCTGCGGCCAAGGAGAGTTTTGTGGCGTTGATCAGCACCTCAGACAGAGACTCTGGCTCTAACGGCTACGTGCGGAGCAGCCTGCACGGGCACCAGCATTTCAAACTTCAGCAGGCCTACGGAGACAACCTAATGATTGTAACCACCACGACTTTGGACAGAGAAGCAATCGCAGAATACAATCTGACTGTGGAGGCTGAAGATTTTGGGTCACCTCCATTCAGAACCTTGAAACATTATACAGTGAGGGTGACTGACGAGAATGACAACCCCCCATTATTCAACAAATCACTGTATGAAGTTTCTATCGCAGAAAATAACATTCCTGGTTCCTTTATCACTTCAATTGTGGCTACTGATCTTGATACTGGTAAAAATAGTAAAATTACTTATAAACTTCTTGAAAGCCATGCTTTGGATGGTGACCCAATAACAACATTTGTATCAGTTGACCCAATTTCGGGGTCACTGTACACTCTAAGGTCATTTGATTTTGAAACTATTAAGCAGGTTGAGTTAACTGTTCAGACAAGTGACAGTGGCTCTCCATCACTTTCCAGCACAGCTTCAGTCAGAATTAAAATTACTGACCAAAATGACAACTACCCATATTTTACCTATCCAGACTTCCAGAATGAAACTGCTGAAGTTCCCATTCCTTCAAATGCACCTGCTGGCTATGTTGTACTTGGGGTCAAAGGTCAAGATGAGGATGGTGACGAGAACAATCAACTGAGCTTTGACATCTTGGAGGGGGACCAAAAGCATTTCTCCATAGACAAAAACACTGGAAAAATAGTTTTGAAGCAAAAATTGAACTGCCCCTGTGATGATGGTCTGGACATTAAGATCCGAGTAAGTGACAGTGGCAGTTCCCCCCTCTCCAGCGTGTCCACAATCCGTTTTGTTGTGACTGACACTGAAGACCTAAATGATCAGTTTATTATTTCAGTGGGTGACGACTTTGAAGAAATCAGTTTTCACGTCTCCTCAGCAGTGATGGCATTTGTTGGTGGAGGTTGCACTCTGCTGCTGATAGTAGTTGTGAGTCTCACAGTTTTTTGTAAACTCAGCGAAAAACCAAGAAACTACAGTTCCAAATCCAATAGGAACCTTGGTCTATATGGTACTACATCTTTAACAGTGTACAATGCCTCAGAGCCAAACATATATGGCGGCCCCTCACATTTCCTCACTCATGGAAAGAAACCCACCTATGATGAGTCCTGTCTGTATGAAGATAAAAGCACTGACTCAAAGGTAAGGTCACTATGAACTACTTAGAAAGCTATGTGATGTATTTAAACCTACACCTACGGACATCAACTTTATTATTTATTAATTAATTTACTTTTCATTTATGGTGCCACTCAGGTTTTTCTAACATCAAGGTCCTTTGAGGGAGCAGCTTTATGGCAAGATGACAAGTACAGCTTGCAAAGAAGGTAAGATTCATGATTCCGAGACCTCTCTAGTTAACCTAGTTTTCAGGGCCAGTAGGACCCTTCTATACTGACACCATTAGCTGTAATATTGACTGTACTTGAACTGTATCAAAATGATTGTTTTAAATGCCTTTCTAGCTGATAAGAGTAGCACTTATCACACTACATACTACAACAATAATATTGAAGGATGGTAGCTTTCAGAGCAAATGAGAAAAGTACATTTACGAAATTGTCTAATTGCTACTGTCAGTCTTTTCTACCCGCTCCATGTAGTATTTTTTACCAAGTCCAAACATCAATAAGTTGATATCCACATGCAGGGGCTAACATGTCTGATTGTATTCACAGTGGCATGGGCAACACAGACCAACTGAGCGTGAAGGACAGTGGCAAAGGTGACAGTGACTTCAACGATAGTGATTCTGACATCAGTGGGGATGGACTCAAGAGAACCCTCTCAACATTTCAGCCATGGGCAAAAAGTGAGATATAAATTGCACACATAACGCACATATCAAGCTATTATCATCACTGATCTTTCAAGATGAGACTGATGTAATTTTCAACCATTTTTACTCTGTTCCAGATTCTTTTCATTCGGCTAACACTCTCAGTGTGGATTGGCAGAGCAGATACTGTGTAATACCTACCCACAGCATCCATGCCACCCCAGGAAATGCATACACAATAGGCTTTTCCCAAGCACCAGCATATAGTAATACCCATGTTAATCCGCAGTCCTGGAAAGAATCCTGCTACAACACAAACATTCCCAAAGCCAAGGGATCGGTGGCACAGTCGTTCTGTAGGGCAGGCACACTAGGCCCTCACAGCTCCCACCCGAAGAGGGAGCTGAGCGCCAGGGCTGAAGACCAGCGGGATCAGAACCAGGACATCCTCACAGTCACAACCCTCTCAGAAATCGCTACCACCTTTTAATCGCTGACAAATCCTACCAGGGCTCTTTTCCCCTCATTGAATCACAGAGGGCTTTTGTGTTTAACAGATTTGTCAAAGCATAAGAATTAACATATAAATAAAAATCACTCTGTGTAAGTGAACATCAGATGTAAATATTTTTTGCATAAATAGAAAAGAACTTGTCAGTACACACATGGCTCATAAAAACTGTATTTTTATCATTTGACACTTGCTTTTTTTGTAAATAAAAAAATTGCTGAAAGCCTGAAGTGTTACCAATTCTAGCAGCTCAAACCACACAATCACATCAGGCTATGGTGGATGCTTTGTGCTGAATACAAATGAGTCCAGCTGTTTTCAAACGTCGTCTTTTTATGGACAAATGAGAAATTCATATTATAGGCTTCCTTTTATACCCATAATGATTAACAACGAGACTGTGGCCTTCAACCCTATATGCGACTCTGCCTATGTAATATACGTTAACAATGAGACTGTGGCCTTCAACCCTATATGTGACTCTGCCTATGTAATATACTGTATATTACACCATAGTGCAAAGTCAAGGAAGAGCCTTCATCCAAAGTTGTCTGTTTACTGTAAAGACAAAATGGCTTTGGATGAGTAAGCAAGAACTACTCTGTACATGGTGTTTGTAGAACTTCTTTAAAACCAATAGCTAAGAAACATTTGAGGAAGTTAAGAGAAAACAGAAAAGTGTCAGTGTTTTATTTTTATTTCATCTTATGACTACCACAAAACACAGAAGCTCAATTAGACAGTTGTTTCACGTCTGATCATACTTTACAGTAGAGTTGGCAAATTGTTGTACAGTAGAGAATAAAGCACAACGATGAAAGATTAGCTGTCAGCTGCATCAATGCAATTCCAGACACAATGAGTGAGGGTCAGAGATAGGGTTCATCTAGAGGGTCAGTCATAGGATTCATCTGGAGGGTCGGTGATGGAGCTTATCTTCTGACCACTGCAGTCCCTATAGAGCACTAGAAGCACTGAGACGCACCAGTGATACATGGGCCTATAATCCCAATTGGCTCGGGTCATACTCAGGATAAAGTGCTAATCCAGTTTTTGGAATCACCTGTAACAAGCCTTTGGTTTTTGGAATCTTGGTCTGGAACGGGTGATTCTTTTTCCTGTGGGGAACACCTCTGCCATTTTTAGTGGCATGTCCTTGGGTGTGAATCTTGTCTTTTTGATGAAGTGAATGATGACTCTGTATATCTGTGTTGTCATTCTTGCTGAAATCCAGTCTCCCATGTGCTGACTGGACACACTTTTGACTGTATGAACATGAGCCTGTAACATGGAAATGACATAATATTAATAGTACTAAAAGCATACTCACAGGCATTTGAAATAGTCTTACATATCCTTTGTGCCACTTTATGCTCTTATCCCTCAAAAGTCCATTTGAGCATGGAAAATCACTGTTTAATCTCTAAAGTGACCCATAATATTGCATTTTTTGCTAATTTTTCCTTCTAAGACTATAAGTGAAATAGCTGTGAACAGTTTGTCTCAGAGCAAGTCTGAGACTTGCCTAAACACAGATTAGAGTGAATGCCCAGATAATGAACCAGCTCAGATAAGTCACCATATCTGGGTTTTAAAAGCTTGAATACTATTTTGAGACATCCCATAATGCACTGGCTACAAAATGAAGAGGGACGAACAAATTTGACCCACATGCACCAGATGGGCCAGCGCTGGGGTCAGTGGCAATCCTCATCTCCTCTTCTGCACTGGTCTGAGTGTCCCTGATGACAGATAAATCAAAAAGAAATACAGTTTTTTTCCCCCAGAGTAAATGAAAAGTTGTAGCTTAGATGGCTGGATGCTCTGCCCAGCAACATATCCAAAGACATTTCCTCTGGAGAAGCTCGTGCTGTAGTGCACGCCACGGCATTTGCTCTGTCTGCCTTGCTGTGCTAAACTGAGGATGACACATCTCCAATAGAATATGAAGGGCAAATGGCATTAATTGATCCATGTGATATGAAATGACTTACTCTGTTCTGTGTTTGCTATGTAGGTCAAATGGCTGTGGATCGACCAGGGACATGGTGCTACAAGGCATAATTATCTGGAGGGAGGGGGAGAAAGGGGTCTGTTTAGAAAATGCATGAGCTACCATGAATGTTGTTTTCCCCCCGCATCCAATGAAAATATTCATCCCCATGTTCCGTTCTCTGTGGAACTTACTTTCGTTTGAGCGTCGCCCCAGTGAACAGACAGCAAGGAGCTGCAGGATTCATTTTCATAGCTTGTGGTGTCCCTTCTCCTGACTAAAAATGGTGCGCAGGTGTTAGAGTAGGCTTCAGAGATACGGTCCGTCTCACTCCGTGCACACACATCCTGCTTGGTATTTGTGCTGTATGAGCCTCTCCTTCTTGTGCGTTTGATCAACACTGTTACCACTGCAGTCACTCCAACTAAAACCCCACAGAGTCCAAAAGGGATTGAATATTTCTCCAATACAGCCAGGAAATGCTCCAGATGCTCAATGGAGGTTAACATGTTTTCCCTTGCTGGTACCACTGAGGATGTAACACGGAAGTGGATGTCAAGTGGAGAGTGGAGAGAAGGAGTCCCATTGTCTCTGACACTCACTGTGATCTTCACTATTCCTCCTGGCTTCTTGACAGAGTGACTCAGAGCTTTTTTTAGATATACATAGCCAGAGGCTTTATCGATTACAAAGAGCTCATTGGGGTCATCCAATAGCTCAAAAGTTAGCTGTGCATTCAATCCATCATCAGCATCATATGCTATGATTTTTAGGACAGGAGTCACCATTGTGGCCTCCAGAGATATATAGGAGAGTGCAGAGCCATTTATTGACTCGGGCTGCATTATAAGAGGACAGTTGTCGTTCATGTCAATGATCCTTACCCAAACTATTGTGGTTTTAGACAGGACCGGAGAACCACCATCGCTCGCCAGTACTTGTATCTCAATATCTTTGTTCTGTTCATAATTAAATGACATTGCTGAGTGTAGAGTACCTAAAAGTGGATCAATTGATATTAAATTTGATGAAATTATTTGAGAGTTTGATTTAATATTCACTATTGAATATGTAATATCTGCATTTTCACCATCATCACTATCGTATGCCTTCACTATACAAAGAAATTCACCCGGTGGATTATTCTCTTCAATCCAAACTTCATATAATGATTTCGTAAACTCAGGAGGATTGTCATTCACGTCACTCAGCCGAATAGAGAAGGTCATGGTTGTTTTCATCGGGGGAGTTCCGTGGTCTGTGGCAATTGCTGTGAGATTATACTCAGGCAATGTTTCTCTGTCCAACAATGATGTTGTCACAATCATAAATGTGTGTCCATAAGCGGGCTGCAGCCTGAAATGCATGTGTCCGAGTAAATTGCAATGCGCGTGCCCGTTGGCGCCAGAGTCCCTGTCCATGGTGCTGACTAGAGCTACGAAGCTGTTCACTGGCGCAGATTCCGTAACGTATGTCACGCCGTCAGACTCCAGTGGTTTAATAATGATTATGGGTGCGTTATCGTTGACATCTAAAATATCCACTCTAACTGTGCACTGTGCTGGAACCGAATTTATCCCCATATCATATGCTATTAGTCTCAACTCATAAAATTTTCTTTTTTCATAGTCCACCTCTCTCGCGAGAGTCAGTAGTCCTATACGAGGATCAATATTAAAGATTTGTTTTATCTCTAGAGGCGTTTTTTCCTCAAACCCATAGACAACTTCTCCATTTTGACCCTCGTCTGGGTCAGAGGCATGTAAATGCAAAAGCAAGAGCCCTACTTTAGCATCTTCAGTGAGTGTGATTTTTATGAAATTGTTCTCGAAGGTCGGTGTATTATCATTGATATCTAACACTTTTATCCTCACAGTTAGTATTCCAGACAGGGGTGGTACTCCTTCGTCAACTGCTGTGATGTCAAGGGTATATGTGTCCTCATTTTCCCTGTCAAGCTCTTTGACCAGTACTAGCTCTGCATACAAACCTCCTTCTTCTCCACTTAGGACGTCAACGATGAAATGCTCGTTTTTGGAAATTGTGTAAGTCTGTATGTAGTTCCGGCCTACATCTTCATCCTTGGCTACCTCTAAAGGGAAGCGAGTTCCTTTTGGTGCGCTTTCAAGGATCTCTATGTACATTTCGGGTACAGGGAATTTCGGAGCGTTGTCGTTAATGTCCCGCACAGTCACTTCTACATGTATTAGAATATAGTTATCCTGATTAACAGCAATCACATCCAGTGGTATCACGCAGTACTGAGATCGACGGCACAATAGTTCACGATCAAGTCTCAAAGCAACAGAAAGCTGTCCATCAGCCGCTCTCAATTCAAACAGGCTCACATAAGGCTGGTCAATAAATCTAAAACTTCCTTGGTTGACTTTCCACTGGAAGACGTCCAAATCCCTCGCCAGGTCTCCCACTTTTGTGCCCACATCCGACTCTTCATTTAAAACATACTGAATTGTTTTAGATGATGCAACATATACGACAGAAGAAAGCACTCTGAAAACAACAAAGTAGGTTACATTCATTTTAGATATGCCTACATTCATTTCGAAGACAATAGTTTGCCAACCGGAGACGCTGAAATTGCCTCAAAGTTCTGTGCGCCTACTACGGCATCTTACACAATGTGTTTCCAACAGTCTCTGTAAACTAACAACATACATGGCTAATGAGTTTAACCTAATTCCATTGGCTTTTTGGCCCAATAAAGTTGTTTTAGGAAAACAATGGAACAATCCCTTTTAATGGAAAACTTATCAAGCCACTGTCTTAAGCGCAGCTTAAACCAGAAACACTCTTTAAGACTCAGACATTAAGCGTTTCTATCCTAAGCACTCTGACTTAAGAGACGCTTTATGTTAATTGCATAGCATATTATCGGTCAGAATTCACATTGCTTTATAAACATAATGTTCTTTTAATTGTGCACAAACATGCACGGTAACTGACTGAAGAGTTGGTTTATTTATGCCAGAGCATGCTTCACCTTGGCTGCAACCAACTTGCTTTTGTAGCAACTATCTAACGTCGCAGAGGAGGAAAACATGTCACTGCCACTCAAATCAGTCCCACAGTGGAATCGGAGTCATCGAGCCCTCGTGGCAGCAGGAACCACCCAGCTATTCATCGGCCTTTGCGTGTAACTTCCTGCCTCCCCGCTAGAGTCGGCAAGCCGCCAAATTCCTAAGAGCCAGTGTGTCACTTGGGGAAAAACAAAGCCAATCAATATCCTCCGAAAAGTGCTGGAGATAATCTGCCCATCAATTAGCCTGACTGAGGTGTTTAATAAACAACATCATTCAACTTTGTGGTGGTGTTGTTTGAGTTTAGTAGCCTATGCCAAACAGAAAAGAGCGATTCTCTAATTCATCACTCGACAGGATGTTTTTTTCTTTCGTAGTTGTATTTCAATTAGCACCTGGATGCCATTTTACAAGTTCTATGTAAATACACATCTGGTGGTTGGCCTCGCTCTGTTATATTAGTAATAGCCTACTGAACACTTTTTTCCAGTTTCAGTTTCACAGAATACCTCAAAGTCTTACAGCTTAGTAGGCCTATCATTTACGTAAGTCGCCAATTCCATTTTCAAGACTTGTTTTACACTTTAAAAGATATGAACCCCAAAGCAACAAGATCAAGTCTTTGGCAGAGGATGAGGTAACAGGTGGAATAGTGGAGAGAGGAAAGAGAAAATCGTCGTTCATAGGACCCTACAGCTCCAAACTTTGCAAGACCCCTAATGATTATAGTTTAGTCGTATGTGCGCAAAGTTCTACATCGTCTACTAGGTGATTTTTTTTTTTATTTGAATCAACCACGGCTGGATAAATGAATAGACGGAGAGATAATCAACTATCAGTGTTCTGCGCCTCTTCTACAAAAAACAAATGTAGATCAGCACTGCCATCCAGTGGCGTAAAAATGAAATGTTTGGTGTGTACAGGAATCCCATTGTAACCTGTCAGCAGGGAACGCTGCTACAGCAGACTCGCCAATGTTGTTTGTTTTGACCTCTATTTGTCACACTTCCACGCTTGTAAATAATAGAATATTCTAGTATGTATTTAGGGAAAAAGTTGAAATGACTTTGGGTTAGATAGTCCGATTACAGTTTGATCATTTTGCGACATTGCAGTCCATAACTAATCATCATACTAGCCTATGTTATTTCCAAACAGGGACAGGCTATAAATCCTTATTGAGTTTTTCAAGATGAATATGTTTACTATTACCTTATTTTAGTTTTCTGTTGCATGTTATTATTTCAGCCTTTTCTCTAAAATGTATTGTGCTGGATGATTAACCACCTTCACAGATGTCGGTTTATATGAACTGCAGAGGATATATAATAGCAAGGTGTTGTAATATGCTGCTTGTTTTCCCACTGAACCTTCACTAGGTGATGAAAATGCATTGTGCCATTACAGTCTTCCCCAAACTCATTTTACACCCTATCCTATTGTCACTATTTTACATTACTGGATAGTGGCTGTGACCTGATACAGATATTGATGTTGTCCTAGAAGTACAACGTCCAGGTGCTGAAAAAATCTTTAAAGAACCTTTAGATTTATCTGCTCCTATGCTAATCACCTATATTTTTAGAATAATCTTAGTTGTATGAACACACAAAGGCCCATATTAGCACACCAGTCTGACCTTTGCTTGCATGTGCTGGAATATCTTCAAATCTGTGGTTTGTGACCAATGATCCTAGTATTATTTACTATCTTTGTCTGTTGACATACACAGACTGCTTAGTAGACATGACCTTAGCTTTGTTTTACAAGAAAATGACTTGACAAAATCCCCTCTGGCTGCATGTCACATTGTTTCACATCTTCTGTCCGATCAGATCCACAGTGACAGATATGCTTTGATGTTAATGTAAGCTGACTGTTTTGTGAATTTAGACCTAATGACCCCAAATTATGACTCATCAATCACTTTCAATCATCCTCTGTGAGGCCTGACTCAGTGGGTGGGAATATCCTTAAATGCAGGAAAATGTGCTCAGTGCTATGGAAGACTTGCTGAAACATGAACTCAGTCTTAGATATGGCCTCAGTCAGCTGAGGATATCTATGCCCCTCAGCCACAGAAAATTTCTCAGTCTAACAGTTATCACGCCCCGTGGAGGACGTGAGCTTAAGGATGAAAATAAACCCATGACACATTGTTAGGAGAAAACACATATTAGTGTTGTTCTTGCACGGCAGACTATGACATTGCATAGTGAATGCTAATTAGTGTATGTGTGATAATTAAAACTTTTGAAGAAACCCCCTATTCCACACTAATTCCACTCAGTGTGTCCAACTAACACAGTGATGACTGATGATCTTCATTTTGGTATGCCAGTGACCTAATTGGATTATATGTTTGAAATGCATCCATACTTCCAGTCAGTGATGAACACAGAGGACCCTCTAGTGCTGTTATAACATGGAGCTCTCTCTCTCTCTCTCTCTCTCTCTCTCTCTCTGTGTGTGTGTGTGTGTGTGTGTGTGTGTGTGTGTGTGTGCGAGAGAGAGGGTGGGGGGACACAGGAATGCTAATTATGTTAGACTAATTATGTTAATCCACATCTTTGCTTTTTAATCACTCACAACCTGTAGGTGAATATTGTCATTATGTGTCACTTCATTACACTGGGCAAATTAACTTGAATGTTTACTCAGCAACAATCACACAGTGGATACCGTATGTAAACACGGCAGTGTCATACATGCTGTATTGATGCCTGTGTGATCTCAGGGTATTAAAGCCAAGGGGCGGAGTGATATCATACTAGGCATAGTGCTGTCTTAACCACACTATGGTACTCGTTAGGCAAATGGTTCCTGTCCTTCGGAAACATTTCTGTATTTCCCCTGTGCTACACACCCAACTCAGTTTGTAATTCATGCATGACAATGGTGAAATTGTATATTTCATGCACTGGATGATTGTAGCCTACTGTTACAGAGGGAAGTGCTTTACCATCCAAGCTAGAAGAGGCCAGGGAAAATGGCTGGGTTTAATGGTTAATCTTTTGGTGTGGACGTATGTATATGTGTAGCCTGTGTAGGCCAGACTTAATCAATGCATATTTTTCATCCGCACGAGGCTTTGGGTTAACACAAGTTAACCCAACAACAAGTCAAGACGAGTCAAAACAAGGCACTATTAGAGCGCTATTGTGCCGTATTCTTGTACAACTTTGAATACTCTCAAATGAAACACAAGTGACTGAGCGTCCAAAAAAAACTGTGACCATAAAGACACGGGGATAGAATTCAGTTCTTGTTATTAAAGGAGAGAAATCATTTCCATAGTTTCACAATTGTCGTGTCGTGGTACACTGGCCTGAAATCCAGTAAACTGTGTCAAAATGACAAACCTCTACATATGACTGTGTGGCTCAGACTCTTTGAACTTCAGAGGCGGGACTCCGCTATACTGACAAGCGTTGCACATTTGAGGAAAATCGCTCCAACGGCATGTATCGCAGTCCGTCCCATTCTTAAACTACGGGGGGAAATAGCGACAGAGAGTCTCCCAATATAGTATCTTTCATATAGAGGAAGGTTACGTTTTCACTGTGTGGCTATTTATTTATTCATGCGCGCGTATTTATCATCCTCATCTCGGCATTTGTGTTTGTTGGGTCTCACTTCACAGCACATGAGAGCACTGCCATGTCGGATTCACCGTCACGTTGCAAGCTTACAGCAGCTCGAGCAATGGTTGCTTGACAGAGCAGAAACCATGAGCAACTCTACCATGTTTGCACATGCGGGACGACGGAACAGTAACTGTAACGATATGTGTTGATCACAGTTGGATATACTGGAGATGGAGCCACCAGGAAGGGGTCTTCTCGAGTAAGATTTTTAAATAGTATTTCTCCCTGCAATAATTTAACTTGGAATGTCTTGAATTACCATCCATCAACGTTAAAGTACAAAATAGTGATATTCGTTGTCACCTAACTGTTGGATATGAATTGATCACCGTGCATACAAACTTGAGGAACTGATATGAGAAAAGACAGCGTTTCTTAATTAATGGATAGATTTTTTGAACGCTAATTGGTTTACTGTATAGTACTGGAAAATAATTAACTGTGGAGGAATCTTCATAATGCTGAATCTGATATAATGATTAAGCTATGTCACAAGGACAACATCACAAAAGAGGCTGTGTGAATGTCCTCAAAGTAGTCTATGTGGGTGCGCGCTCCTGCGCCCTTGGCGTGTATGCACGAGAGGCACAGAAATGGAGAAAGCACATAGACGCTTGGAGGAACTTTCGGTCGCCGAATATTCACGACAGTCGAAATAAACAAGAGTTAGGTCCAAGACTTAATGCGGTGTTAAGTGCATTTACCTTCCGTTTTCTATGTGAAGTCCTGGGTAAGTATTGGGAACACGTAGTGCGATACAATATACTAACGTATAGATGTGCAATAATGTATCTTACCATACAGATGTGCAGAGTTATGTTCAAATTATGTCCAGTTGCTCCTTAAATAATACATGACAGAATTATGCTAGTCATTGTCAGCATCCAGTCTGGGACGTAGGTAGTCAGTTTATTTTTATTTTTGCTGATGCAATGTTTTGTGGCAATATTATTTTTCTGTTCGTGCACACAGATATGCATGACGTCGCTATAAAGAATATATCAAGTTATATGTTGTCCATGGCGTCCAGACTGTGTGGGAGTCTCATTTTATTTGCTGATGACTTTGTGATGACCGGGGAAAATGATTAACCTAATGCTCTTTCAACAGCGAATGTATGCTTTTCTTTTTTCTATAGATGACTTACCTCTGTTGCACAGCAGTGAGCTTGGCCATCCATTCCCAAGATGCATTTTTGGATTGCTACCATTCTGCTTGCATTCACATCTCTGAGTTTTGTTGAGATGCTTGACAGATATGGAGAGATATGTAGAGAGCTGTGTGACTGCGAAGAGAAAGATGGGAGTCTGAGCGTCAGTTGTGAAAACAGAGGAATAAGCAGCCTGGCAGAGATAACACCACTGCACTTCTCCACATACCATCTACTGCTCACTGGCAATCTCCTGAAGAGACTGGCTTTCAATGACTTTGTGCATTATGAGGGGGCCACCATTTTGCATTTAGGAAACAATGACATATCTGAAATTGAAACAGGGGCATTTAATGGATTGCAAGGATTAAAGAGACTGCATCTTAACAATAATAAAATTGATTCCTTAAGGGATGACTTTTTTGTTGGTCTAGAACAACTGGAATATCTTCAACTTGACTATAATTACATTTCCCATATTGATGCCAGTGCCTTTAGCAAACTGCGTCATCTGGAAGTTCTCATTTTGAATGATAACTTGCTGTCTTCCCTGCCAACTAATGTTTTCCAATATGTCCCCTTAACCCACCTTGACCTGCGGGGAAATCAATTGAAACTGCTTCCATACAATGGCTTGTTAGAACACATGAATAAAATAGTGGAATTACAGTTAGAGGAAAACCCTTGGAATTGTTCATGTGAACTCATCCCCCTCAAGGCTTGGCTGGAGAGTATTTCCTACACTGCCCTGGTGGGGGATGTGGTCTGTGAGACTCCATTCCGGCTCCATGGGAGGGATCTGGATGAGGTCTCCAAACAGGAGCTGTGCCCCCGGAGAGCAATTGCTGAGTATGAGATGCATGCAGAGCCTGCCCGGAGCAGTGAGGCATACTTTCAAACCACACCAGCTTCAGTGGCAGCCTCTGTAACGTCATCAGGAATTTTACGATCTTTAAGGCCTACTAAGGGCTCACGTCAGTCAGGCAAACTGAGATCTAAACCCACCTCCCGACCATCTCTTAATAAACAAAATTATGGCCCAATGGTGTCCTATCAAACCAAATCAACCGTGCCTTTGGACTGTCCTACTGCATGCAATTGCAACCTTCAAATTTCAGACCTTGGGCTGAATGTGAACTGCCAAGAGAGGAAAATTGAAAGCATCGCTGATCTTAATCCTAAACCTTACAATCCTAAAAAAATGTATCTGACTGGAAATTATATCCCAGTGGTGCACAGATCTGATTTTACTGAGGCGACTGGATTAGATTTGCTTCACTTGGGGAACAACCGAATCTCTATCATTCATGACAGTGCTTTTCGGGATTTAGTGAATTTGCGAAGGCTTTACTTGAATGGCAATTTAATAGAGCGTCTGACAGAGGACATGTTTTATGGGTTAGACAGTCTGCAGTTCCTGTATTTAGAATACAACGTCATTAGGGAAATCATGCCAGGTACCTTTGAGCAAGTCCCCAACCTCCAGCTGCTCTTTCTCAATAACAATCTTCTGAAAACTCTACCAGAGGGAGTGTTTAATGGATTAACACTTGCTCGACTAAACCTGCGTAATAACCACTTCCGTAATCTACCGGTTGGTGGTGTGCTGGATGAGTTGAAATCACTGGTGCAAATAGATCTTTATGAAAACCCATGGGATTGCTCGTGCACTATCGTGGAGATGAAGCTCTGGTTGGAACAGCTCAATACTGGCACAGTAGTGAACAGTGTGATCTGTGAGTCCCCAGCGAGACTGTCTGGGGAGGACATGAGATATATCCATGCTTCACATCTCTGCCCCATCAACTCCAGCCTCCAAGGCTCAGCCATCCCACCATCTGAAGAGACTCTACCTGGCAGCACAATCACCTTGGAGTCATCTTTGGATTACGACACACCGTACAGCGCAGTTCCGCTCTCGGTGCTCATATTAGCCCTGCTCATGATCTTCTTCATGTCTGTGTTCATCACGGCAGGCTTGTTTGCTGTCATGCGTCGCAGGCGGAAGAAAACACAGCACGGCCGGGCCACATCCATAAGTGCCGACCTGAGCTCCTTCAACAGTCTCTACAGCCACAGATCAGCTTCTAAAGTCAAATCCTCAGCAGGACACTTATATGAGTACATTCCTCCCCCAGGCACCCAGCCATCTAAAACCCCCACTTATAGCATCAATGAAAACAGTGTGGTAGAGCGCTTCAGAGACTTTGATGATCTGAATGGAGCCTTCACTCCCAATTCTGATGATGAGCTGGCCAGTAATGCTAGAAGTTCAGAGTATAGTGAGAGCACTCTCGATCCCCTCAACAAACCATCCCCCATGCAAGATGACAACTTTTTTTACAGAGATATTTTAGCACGGGACAAGCAGGTACCTTACAGAGGTAGTCAACACTGTAAGCACAGTGGTCATTCATCAACCCATTACAACCAAGACTATGATGTCAGATCACAGTTTTTGCACCCAGACAACCGAGTTCAACAGACAATGGTGTACTGCACAGCACCAGCAACAGTCTATGTTGAACCCAATAGAAGTGAATATTGGGAATTGAAAGCCAAGCTCCATTTTGAGCCAGACTACCTTGAAGTCCATGAGAAACGGACAACATTCACCCAGTTTTAATACTTTTTTCTCCTAATAATACTCATAAGGAATTTTGCAGAGTTCAGTTTGGCCATCTTTTAAAGTCATTGCTTTAAAGCATCTCATAACATTGTAAATTCTTTAAACCTCATACTTGCAGATATTCTGACTGTTCACCACTCTATATAACCTAGGAGTTTGTTGAAGTGGCTCAACATTTGTACCATTTATGTAGTAGGCTAAGCTATGCCTGAGATACAACAGTCCTAACAGTATTCACTGTACTTTTATTATAACCTTAAAATATGCATCCCTGTGTTCTGCATATGAATTGAATATTGATGTGAAATGCAGTTTTGTTACTGGGATATTAGTGTTTTCAGCTCCATTGGCAATGTATAGCCTCACAGATATTGCACTATTTGTTAAAGTTATCAGCAATCAATATGATGTCTGTTTTGTAGCATTTACATTGACAATCTTTTATAGAATTGTACATAAAACCTTGCTGATGCAATTACAGTGAAACAGTGATACAGGTTACAGTGACATTTTTTTCCAGGCATGTCATTGATGTACACACACAGAGACAGACAGGTAGACATGACGCACACACACACACAGACACACTCTCTCTCTCTCAGACACACACACACACACACACACACACAAGCACACCTGTGTGCCTGCGCCCCATGTTCATTACTACGTGAAATTATATTCCTGCACCATTTGTCTCTTTTTTCATTTGTAGTTGTTTTTGTTATCACTGTTTGTGTGTGTGTGTGTGTGTGTGTGTGTGTGTATGCACGTGCACGCACGCGCGCGCTTGTGTGTGTGTGTGTGTGGGTGCGTGTGTGCGCGTGCAGGCAAGTGTGTGTGTGTGCATGTCTGTCTGTCTGTCTGCCTGTCAGTCTTTGTGTGTGCACTTGGTTCCTGTGTGGATGGAGAGAGCTGAAACCCTCATAATATCTGCACAAAAGTCAGGTTAGGAAACTCAGCTAGGCCCTAGAGAACTAACTGCCTGTCATTCTGCAGGTAACATTATTATTCATGTCCCACAGGAGTTGCTCATTGCAATGATTCCTCTGTCACTGTGACATATTTCAAAATTAGTTATTTTCTTCATCATTTATCATAGGATATGTAAACATGATTTCAAGAAAATGTACTGAGGTTTTGCGTATTCTTGTTATTTTCCTCTATGGAAATCAGCGAAGGAAATAGCAATATGGGTCTTTACCAACAATGGTTCAGTGTTGGACATGTGCCAATAAAAAATTCATGCAGTGCTGGAGGCAGTAGGGAAGGCTTGTTTTTAAGAAACATTATTTGTTGCTGTCCTGAAGTAACAACATTTACAGGGCCTAGACAAGAGCATAATATCATTATAGACCATTTTTATTAACTTGGTCCTTGTGTTAATCGATTTGAGCTGAACTGAAGCAGCACAAATGTCACAGCAGCAGAGGATCGAACTGACAAGTCAGGGACAATACTCTTTCAGTTGGTTAAAGTGCGTGGTAAACATTTCCAGCCACTGTTTCTCTCTGCATTAAAACAACTTGTCATTTTGAAAAAAGGTCATATTATTTGTCAGAAATAAAACATTTATCTCCATGTTAACACCAGAATAGTACTCGGCAGTAAACTTGAAATGAGGACCTGAGTTTAATGACATACATCATGTCAATTTCTTATAGACTGGGATAGTTTCAATGATAATCATTATCAACATAACATAGTATAACATTGGCAAGGCAAAGCTTATATCAATACTAAAACCTAATTAGTGAGTTTGCCTTTAATCCTATAGAAAAGGTACATAGTTATATTGAAGAACCAATTATATAACTGTTTTATTTCATTTCAGCTGTGTCAGTTTGAATCCTGTCGTTCAATGAGTGAGACATTGTGTAAATAAGATCTTCCAAATGCATTGAATTGTATGCAACTTATTCATGATGTATTTTGAACTTTGGTCGGTGTTGCACAAACTATTTCACTTGTGACAAGTGAATGGCTTCACTCTTCTTGTATTGTAATAGTATGATGCAAACGGTTCCCTCTCGGCTTAGCCTTGTAAATAGTATAAGTGCATTGCTGAAGGTTCTCCGAATTTATTGAGTGTGTTGGCATCTTTTATTACTGGAAATATTTTCTTTAACTCAATCATATCAACATGGCATTGAAATGACAGAAATCGAAGGCTTGAATATACTAGTCTGTGAACTTGAAACAAATAAATTGTAACTGTACAGATAACAGTGTCTCTTGCTGTCTACCATATCAAGAGTGAAGTGCCAAATGTGTTGTGGAAATATAGAACTTTTTCCTGATCTGTGGCAATGGTTTGATTCTCAAAAGACAGCATAAAAGACAGCTTTCCCATGCAGGAGGCGAGTCCCCCCCCCCAATTTAAGATTGACTGGGTTGGAAACATGTAAACAAATGAAAACCTAAAACTAAGATGTAGCATATATGACCTGAAAGCTTTTTCATTATGCCATGGCAGTAAAGTAGCCTATTTGTTACAGACTTTGACAACAACAAAATACACATACACAGCATGTTTGTTGTTTCTGCAATGTATAGAATATTTCATGCGAGCTGTTTAGTACAGCCAAGTATAAGACCACAACATTAAAAGACATGGCTCAGGGCCCAGTGGCAAATTCCATGCAGTCCCTGGAATTGTTATTCGTTAAATCGCTGAACACAGTCCATGTTTAAAAAAAAAAGAAAGAAAAAAAAAGCTTTGTTGACCATGCTACAAACAAAGTAAAAATAAAAATGGGAGTGGACCAGAAAAGCAATGTTGTTTTTGCGCTGCTTGTTTGCATTACCTCACTAAGATTAGTGAAAGCACAAACTCTATTCATGTCCTCCGGTTTAGCTCATTAAAATCTCACCTCTGGCTTTGCCAACGTCCAGCTTAATCTTCCTTACTGTAGGTAAGAAAATAACATCTTTTTTTTCTCAGCAACATAGAGGACATTTTGAAAGCTAATGTAGTTGTATTGTCCCGCTGCTTTTGTGCTGTTAGATACATTGTTGTTTTTAAATTTACAGTACACGTACATAAAATATATATATATATAAGATGTTGATGCCACCAAATGGTTATTACATGACCTGTTCCCATGGTTACACATGAAGCACATGTATAATTAATAATAATTCAGGAAGAGATGGGGAGTGTTCTTAAAATGGCTTCCTCAAAAAAATCTTTTGGGAGTGCACTTTGGGAAAAACACCTTTTCTGAGGCAACACATGATTATATTTCATATATCTAAGATCCTTTTCCAAGTAGAAAATGTTTATCATTTTGAGAATTAACATTTTTACCTTATCCTAGAGACCACTCCATTTAACAAGACTCATGAGATCTCTCATTTGGATCCTCTTGCATGGTAATGACTTAGGTTATGTGCCATGGGAATGCATCCTTGTGTTTGTGGCCTCCCACTAAAGATTCTGTGCTCATAAATATTTTACCCTGTTCGGAAATATTCAAACCTAAATGGTTTTAGGAATTGTGCCATGATGCAACGTTAAATGTCTTGACTCAACTATTTGGCAGATTGCGGGTGTTATGTCGAGTGCTTGAGGATCTTGGTGCTGCTTGGGAGAAATTAGGACAGATCTAGATTATGTAAGCCTGAGAAGCTCTGTCAGGCACCGAGAAGACTGCATATGACTGCAAGTTGTGCACTGGAGGAGAAAACTCAAATCTGCGTGTATTATTCAAGCAAACACTGGCTGATTATCACTGCAAGGAGAATGGCTGTCTCATTTCCATAAAGGCATCCCATCCCAGTCTATAGGGCTGTGTTATTTGGTGATATATTGCTTCTTGTGGACGCCCTCCTGAAGTCTCTCATCTGTCTGCCTCAGTTGCAGCGACATTGCTGTGTCTGTGTGTCTGTATGCATAAATTATTGACTCCCGCTCTAGTCATGCATGCCTCAAGGACTTGAACCAGTGTGGAAATAGGGCTATCCTCACCCAACACATCCTGTGCCTGAACAAAACTTTTACATTATTCACAGGCCTACCTCATACTACTGAAGAAATAATACATAGCCTAACTGGTAGACAAACGTAGCATTTCATTATATTCACAATATCTATGAGTCTTATACACAAGCCAGAGGCTTCAATTTGATATTTAACTGATTTTTTGTATCTAATTGAAAGGAACAGGTTTTAATTAGTACTTTAAGCAGATATTTGAAGTGTCCCTGTGCATCTTGTAAGAACATTTAGCACAGCTTGAGGCAGTGGGTGTGGGGCACAGTGACATTTCTACAGGCTCATCGAGTCATACTCACTCACAGCGAGATGACAACGTCTCCATCCCTCCCCCACTGCTTTCCCTTTCAACTCTGGAAATTATTCTGCACGGAGGGAATTTCATCCAGCCCAAAGAGTCTACAACACACCCTCTACTCTTTTTTTCCCTCCACAATCCGTGTCAGTCTGGGATGTTTCTAAATCACCATACCTGGGGACGAGTCATGTTCCATATAGCCTCACACTGTGCAGGGCACAGCTGGTTGTCAAGGTCACAAGGTTCCCTAACTCGCTCGACTCCGACCTCCGTAGAAAGTACTTCCAAATAATCCTGAACTGATAATCCTCCTCACTGTCACTCTGACGAGACGGAGCTTACTCAATCAGCTGTCTTCGTCTCCTCTCTTTGTTCCACAGAAGAGTGTCCAGCGCTGAGTACACACACACACACACACACACACACATGTGTGTGCTTGCATCTCTGACATTAACCTCTGACCTTGCTGGGAATGATCTACCAGTTATCAGTCCCTCCCAGCTGTGGATCTTGTCTATTGCCAAGGACACGTCCTTCCTCACCACTAGGCCTGAAGAATTAGCTGCCCCCTTGGCATTCGCCAGTGCATCTCGCTCATCTGGAACAGTCAGCGTGACCATGCCAGGGTTGTGACTGTGATTAGCCCTAATTAATCTCCATCTAAATTCTAAAGGTTGTTGTGTACTGTGCTTGGTAATATGAGCCACTTAAGCTTTTGCAAACCCATTGCGCTGTAATCTTGATTTGTGAGAAATGACACCTTTCCTCCATCCCTCAGTCAAGGGAATAATGAGCTCACACTGTTAATGCTACGCTTTATGACTGTTTAAGGAATGTCCCAGTAGATGGGACTAATGCACACAAGCACACAGCGTCTTATCATGAAAGAATAACTCTTATCAGCAGCAGGACTCTATGTGCTGCACATGTGGATATAATTTGTCCTGTGCCTCTTGGATATAAACAAGAAGTGTGGCCTCATTACACTATTGGAAACCGTGGGTGATGCTGCAAGCATTTTGCATTCGTCGCATAAATACACTGCATCCGCAGCTGGGTTGCAGAGAGGGGAAGCTAGTGATTTTTTTGTTTTGTTTTTATTTTAGGGCATACAGAGTCTGGTCCTGCTAGAGACGTCCTCCCTAATTTTGCTCACAACCCTGATGCATCCACAAACGATGCAGGGCTCTAAACTGAAGCCAGATAACACTGTCGGTGTTGGAGCCTCCTCATGTTGCTTTGTCTCATTGGACAGACAGGTCGCGTGGGAGAGAGGATGGAGCACAGAGGACACAGCCAGATGGCAAGGTGGGGCTTTTTGGAAGCTCCAGGAGAAGTCTCAGCACCACAATTTTTATCCCTCTCTTTCTCTCTCTCTCTCTCTCTCTTATCCATAGCAACAGCAAGTTGCTTTTACCTGGCTTTTGGTAAAAGATAATTTTGTGCTTACCGACGTGAAAGACTTTGATTATATGCATAAATGCATATGCTTTGCAAACAGAATTTTTGCCAAGTCGTGACACTTATATGAAATGCAAATACATACATAAGTTCAAGCAGCAGCATTTACCATAATGTTTAGACTAATTTAATCCCACACATACTGGCATAAGACATAGTGCATTTTCATAAATGGCAGAGGAATTATTTTCCCCATACAAATATGCAGAAGCTCACAGCATCATTGCAATGTCGAGAGCGATTCTTCACCATGAGTGCATTATGCAGCTGCATTGAAACCATAGCCAGATGTAAAAGCGTCAGATGGAATTCATCCGACTCAAAGCAACTTTGGGCTGTGCAACACTAAGCCTTTGATGCTTTTATATTGACACTCAGTGACAGATAGGCCTAATGGCAGATGAGACAGCTCCTGGAGATGCATCAGCAAGACAGCCCAGTTCAGAGATAAGTAGGCAAGCTGTGGATTACTGCCCGCAAGCACCCTCCTCAAAAAGCACATTTGAGGTGCTGATGACCTTTATGTTTTCGTGCAGAACGTGAGCCCATTTATTTATTTATTTATTGGGCTGGGGGGTGGGGGCCAGGGGGGCTAACTGTACACAGTACCTCAGCTATACTTGGTGCTGATTTAGATCAATTAGATGCTCTGGCTGTGTTAATGTGCATTAAGCTAATGTGCCAATTATGAGATGAAATAAGCCAACATTTGCCTGTGAGTGAGACTAATGACATCTTCCACCACTGAACTAATCCTTTATATGCTGTGGAAAATGTGTTTTTACATATTTTCAGTCACAATTTCTTTCCTTCTAATTTTAACTTACTGAATATTAGATTGCAGGAACATCTGCTTAGATTGATTTATTTATTGACATGCATGATTGCATGAGATCATGTAATTTATTGTAAATATTGAGATATTCATACATATTATAATTGCCAAACCACTAAACATTCAATACAAAGGGGACAATTCATTAATTTTTGAAGTCCCTAATGTAACATTTGTGAATGTTAATAATTCAATGCATGTCTTCAGTGTCTTTAATGGCATCAAGATGCACATTAATGTTTCAAAGTCTTACTTAATTTAAGAATTATAGACGCTATTATTTCCCCCTAGACTAAAGTTGCTACCTGCAATTAGCCACATTCCTGGATCTGTCCTTAGAACTCCGGCAGCCTCCCCCACAGATGAGCCAGTCTCCAAGTGCCGAGCATTCCCACTCATCCCTATGGAACAGCTGAGCCGCAGCTATCTCTGAGAGCCACGGACCACAGGGACATCCACTGTTGAGTGAATTAATAGAAGGATTAAAATAGTGGCATCCTAGGTAAGTCTCTGCTGTTGTTCATAAATAGAGTTTATTTAATGCCACACCAGGGGCAATGGTGAGATGCTGCGAAACAGTCAGATATGCTAGAGTGATTAAAGTGCCTGGGGTATCATATACTGTAAATGATGCTTATTTTATTTATTTACTCAGAGTCTGGAAGAGTGAAATGAAGCCTGAGAGCGGCTCCAAAGATGGGCATATCAGAAAGGTCACGCCAGGAACATTAATTCATGCCACAATGTCTTGAGGAGCAGATCAGCTTTGATTTGCAGTTCCTTGTCCCTGACATCTCTCATTTAGCCAACTGCTTCTTATGCAGTTTGCTGAGTGTTGACTAGTGGAGCCCAAGGCCCTTGGAAACGGACTTGATATGCTCCCTGCTGTGGATATGTAGTGCTCCTGCCATCTTAAAGGATACTTGCCTTAATGTCCTGTGGGTTTGTGCTGCAGATTAACAGTTGCCATTAATCCATAAACCTGCAATCTGTATGTCTGTGATTACCACTGTACTTTTGCTAGAAGGTAAATATGGTTCCTCCCAGAGTAAGGAGCCAGGAGGTAGGAATAGCATGTGAGTAGCTGTGTGTTTTTGATTAAATATATTTTATGTGTTTCGAGATGAAAACCACACTTGCACCTCATTTCTGATTCTATCTGACTGATATAAAGATCCATGATAATTATCAAGAGATTGTACAAAAGCATTTTTAGCCAGTAGTCAGCATTGCTACCTTACTGGTGGTTTATCATTGGCCTTTAAAGACACATTTATTTATAGCACATTTCATATCATACACATGGCTAATTCAATTGGTTTTATATAACAATAAACCACAGTAAATACAAGCACAAAAGGGCGATTAGCTTAAAATAGTCTTAAAACAAAAGTCCATGAAGTTCATGATAACATGTGAAGTGTGATAGCAGAGTCCTTCCCCTAGAGTTGTATACCAGTTGAACCTTTACAGCTCTTTGCCAAACACTTGGCTATGGGAGCTCTGATCAAAGCAGTGACCCTCACAGCAACACTGAGAAGGAGGAGGCTGTGCCCAAGCAGTTGCTATAGCAACCAACCCAGTAACGATAGTTGTCTCAGAGGCCCATAGAAAAAAGCAGAAGATAACAAAACGACACCCATTAAACCATCTAAACAACATTCTTCAGAAGGATTGTTTCTTCCCAAAGACTCTTAGAGACATGCTACAGGAGGTCAGCTATTGGTCAGTTAAAACATCAGTGTCTAGAGATGTTTTTATTTTCTTATGCAGCATCTGACCTATTTTAACACTCTTCATATGAGAGGAATGTAATTCATATAGAATTATTAGTATGTTGTCATTTTTTATGCCAGAATCAATCAGACTAATACATGCGTCCAGTTGCACTAACTCTGTTGTAAACAGCATATACAAAGTAGACATGAATATTTTAATTGGATCGCCTCTCTTGCGTTTTCTTTTTTTAGCCGATTATAAATGGTTTATTTCTATTACACAGTTCCATACCTAAATACAGCTATCGGGACAAAACCAGTCCATGCTTTCAAAAGCTCCTAATCCATTATTTGAACCCTAAAATGTATCGCACTGGCCTTACATAATACCTCTTACACAATATCAGCATCAAAAACAATATACTTCACAGTGAACGCTCTGTCCATGAAGTAAATGAAGACAATACAAACTGACACAAAGTGACCTGGGATTTTCGACTGTTTGTGTGGACGCATGACTCAAGTTCCAGGCAAATAAGCGTCCCCAGAGAGCGGACGCCTTGGCATGAAATATTCACCACCACACTTGGAGCAGGATCACCCATGACAGTTTGTGAGATTTATAATTAAGCAGCGTGGATTAAAAGAGGAATGGAGCCTAATGAACTGCTGAGTGAGTTCATAAACCAGGCAAAGCAGAGGAGGCCGGCATTAACCCTATGAGTGGCGCACAGATGCATCTGGGCAGAATAATCAGTTCCCACGGGCATCCTCTGCAACCATTGTCCTGCTGCAAATCAATGTACTCATTAATTATACATACTACCAAGGACACGAATAGAAAACACCACTTCTTGCTTTCCGCTGTTTGACTCAGTCTCAGCTGAGATCCGCAGCATTTCTGCCGTATCCCTTTCAGTCGCTGAGGAGAAGGTGAGGTGATGCAGCGTTGTCATCTTTTTGTGCTGAAAAAGCCTTTCTTGCGTGGCACCGATGCCATGACATGTCTTGCCATAGTGTGCAGCAGTGCGCACTTTTTTTCCCGACATCTGAGCGGTGTGAGTGTGTGCCTGTGCACCCTGCATTATGTATGACTGAAAAGGTGGAACACCAGAACCATTTTAAGGTTTCAGGCCTCTCGCGCGCAAGCTGTCACCTTTTTGTTTAACAAGATGTGATTTGGTGGACTACCACTTCAAAATAGGCCCAAGTGGAGTTGACTTGGCTATGACCATGATATCCATATTTATGAATTTGGATCTGAATTTCCAAAGGTCCATGAGTCAGAGCTGCCCACTGTGATAAGGTGTGCTTGTTATTCTCAGCTATTCTACTCTTCATCCAAATATCAACAAAAGTGACCTACATAGACCTTTCATGTCATAGACCTATTAACTTCTGTTCCATAATCACTTTTTATGAAGAAACTAAATTTCTGTACAAGTACATCAAATCGTTTGATGTAAATTTTATTGTTGCCGTTTTATTACTATTGTGTTTAATGTTGATGTCATTAAAAATAATGTATTTATATTGTGTCACACTGGATGATGTCTCACAAATCCCATCATCATACTTAGCATCTCAACAATATGCTGTATAAAATGCACTTCAAACAAAACCTGCTGGATGAACTCTTAGTTTCTCACATAGACTAAATAAATTGTATAATCAGAATTATTCAGTTGTTTTCAGTTGTATTTTCAGAAGCAGCTGATATACATTATGGAGTTGAAAGCAGATAGCCAGTATTATGAGAACTTAAAGCAGATTGCCAGTATTATGAGAGCATGTAGAAGATTTTATTCAACATCACAGAGTGAACAGTTCCCTGCGCAGTCCTGCACAACAGAGAGAAAGACTTGGAATGAATACAAATGGACTGAAACATTCCTGTTTGTTCCCCTGTTACTGTAGAAATATGTTTCATTTTGAACACAATGTTATGACTGAAATGTGGGTTTTAATATTCTTGTGCACAGCTGCCTGACTGTATAAGTGCAACTTGTTTATTGTGTCATTTATGCTTGATTACACATTGCTTATTTGCTGAAGCTCATTTCTTTGTGAAGTCAACAATTCAAGCTCTGAGTTATACTAGGTTGATAACCACTGATTATTTTAGTATTTAATGACATTCAACACCAAATCGGTCATATGCAGAACAAGAAATCAATTACTTGATTGTTTTCCCTTGTATATTAATACAACTCAAATTTCCATTCAGGTACAGCTTACAGCCTTGCTAAAGCAATCTTCCTGAGTCAGTCTTGCGCTACTTATCGCAATGCAATACATATGCCTTAAAAGGCTAGAAATGATTTTTTCACATAGTAATTTATTCCAGATGATATTATCAGACCAAAAATGAATTGCTTTTACATGGCCGAATGGTCTTCTGCATTCTTATCTCTCTAAGTCTTGTCAGTAGACTATTCCCACTTAAGCCACTACACCAGGCTGATGAGGATACTACCAAACTTTTTCCTCATTTATTCCTTAATATAGCAAGTTTCTCTTTCCTGGTTTAAATTCAGTACATCGCATTTTCAGTGCAATTTCCACGAAGTATTAATTCATGGAAAGATCCAAGATTTTCTGTCGTCTTTGTACGGCTGCATGTTGGTAATGTTCCTGTCAGAGAGCCCATCGTTGGGCAATAGAATGAAGTTTGGGAGCAGCTGTGAGGAAAGGCTGGTTTTGATGGAACCTTGGCACAAAGCACACTGAGCCTCTGTTTGGGTTTCTGTGCTGCTGCAGGTGATCCCCTGGGGAAGCAAAAACACCATCATGAAGGGTACTGATGTAGTCCTACATGCAGATCATTTAAAACAAAAAGTCTCCTTAAGTATACGTGGAACTACTCTGTGAGCATGCTCAACTTTGTACTTGCCCGTATCGTTAGAGATTATATTCATTTTCGCAAAACAAGCCTCCATAGATAAATAAACAAAACCTCCACTGAAGCATTTCTTGTTTACTACACACAGGGGAGAGGTCAGCATCAGAAATAGAGATATTTATTATTTATCTGTGACTGTGGATTGTGTGACTGTCAACGAACTGGAAAAGAATTCTCATGCTTTAGTGTTTTGCTTTCATGTCTGATAAGTTGCAGTGATTATCATGACTGGAGGCAGTGCTCTTGCCACCCAATAGAGTGAGTTATTTAAAGAATACCTTAGTAAATTGTGCTTGTGAGTCTCTTCCACTGCTTAGATAAAAAAAAAGTGCTTCACACACATGACGTATCTGAAGTCCTTTGATCTATTTTTTTCATTAATCCAAAATTAAATAAAAGTTGATTATTTCTGCATGTGTTTGTGTCTGCTTGGCTAACAAATAGAATCTAGTCTGTTTCTCACCAGTGTAGAATGCTAACGCCCTCTCACATTGTGATGTCCCTGAAGCAGTTGGCTCAGGAGAGTGGGTGAGTGGAATGTTAAATGCATCGTACTCCAAACATTTCAGGATGCCACCTAAAGGGGGCTAAAAAGCATTTGGATGACAGCGGATGAGGGCGGAAACTGGCAGCTCTTGGATATTTCCACCATGGCCTCAAGTTACCGAGCTCTCAAAACTCTGCATATGCTTCCTGCAACCCTGCACCAGGGCACAGCTCAGATGGAATTTCTGTGTATGAAAATAAAAGCTTTGGGATCTACTCCATCCCTCATCCATTCGACACTGTGAACAGTGTCAGCAGCTATCTAGAACTCATATTTTTAATTGGAAGCAAATGGAGGGCATAAGGCTGGGCAAATAGTGTCTTTGATGACAAAAGGTGTTGACTGAAACATTTCAACTGTACTCTCCTCTTCAATAAATAATACTTTAAGTGAACATCTGGTAAAGTGGTGTGCTGCACTCCCATGTGACAGATGATTCAATAAAGCCCAAGCCGGTTCATGTAATATCTTCATGATAAACTATATAAACATCCATTTAAATTAAATCTCAGTTATCAAACTCAGTTATCATTTTCTTTCATATTTACAGTTACCATTCCTTTAATAATCTGACCATTTGTTGCAATCTGAGTGATAAACTCCTTTATCATGACCAAAATGTCTTGATGATATGACTAAAGCCTCCCAATGGAAATTGAAAAGCACAAAAGATGTTTTACTAAAGTGAGCAGATTGTTGAATTTATAATGCTGAGTGTCAAATGAAACAGTGCTTCTAGAATTTTCCTGACAGAGACATGTCTGTGTTGAGAGGCCTTTAGGAATTGTCAGCAAAAAACACAGGCCTCATTCAAGCTGGCATAGGATTAGCTGTGAGGCTGAGAAAAGCAGAAGAATTAAAATGCAAATTAGGGAGGGATTACAGAGGAGGAGAACATTAACTCTGTTAGCATTTCCCCCTCTAATTGGACCCATTGTTTCTTATTTTAAACATTTATCACACTCTCCAAACACATCTCAATGCAACTACAAATATAGATGCCGCTTCTTACAGTTATGTTGTTTGAGGGACTGAGGCTTTTGTAGTTAGTCATTATTCCTGAACTGAATTGGTTCCATTCCTTAACAAGGGAAAATGAACTGATCTCTGAAGACACTCAAATGGGCAATGTTTTAGACCATTACAAGAAAATACTGAGCAATATTGCTTTGATTTTCTTTATGTGCCATCAATTAGGCTGTTGCTATCTCTTGAATCCCCCCAACAATTCTCACAAGTAATCATTTTCACAAGTACAGAATGAGGAAGAATACCAGCTATCCCCTGGATAGACTTTAAGGGTTTCATCAGCTGTCTAAAATGTTGCTCATGTGTTCAGTGGAAATGGATGGAAACCAGTCATCTTCACTTCAAAAGCCTGAGCTCGGTGAATTTGCTGTAGGCTTGGTTCTGACTTGATGCCGGCACACACAGAACACACTTTGATCTCTGTTCATTTTTTGAGAGGGGGGAAGAGTTGCCTGCCGTTATATTTTGCACATTATGTGCTCAAACAGCACTATTGCCATACAGTGAGGCTTTCAAATAATAATTGCTGAGTCTTTTGTATTTTGCACTCATTCTGTACTTTTACCCCTCCTATCCTCCAATAAGCACGAAAGCTGTCATACAGAATGGTGGCTGGTAGAGTAATGAAGTCTTCACAAATGTTACAGGGCACATCCTGTAGACTGTCCTATATATTTTTTCCCCTCTTAATGTCTGACCTCAAACGCTTTTCTTTTCTTTTTTTATAGGTAGGTTTAAAACAAATTTCATAGCTTTCATAAATCAACCCCATCTGTCACCCCTCACAAAATGATGTGCTGTGGCACGCGCAACAGATGGATAGGAACAAATATTGTCATCCCAAGAATTACATCCTGCTCTACTGCAAAATTACTTTCTTCAATCTGCTTTTTCTAAATTTGCTTTGTGCATTTGCCACAATGTGGACAACAGTATCCAGTAGTGAAAAAACATGCAACTGTGTTGTGGGGTTATAATTCATTGTTTTGAGCAAAGTGCCCTCTGCTGGTGAGATTTGCACATAACTAGTAAAATGAATGTTGTGTGTAAAAAAGCTGCAGTAATGGCTTTGTTTTGGGAGAGCCCTTAGTCCACTGAGGGATGCTTACGTCCTGAGGTAAAAAAAAAAAAAAAGAGAGACCAATGGGGCATCTGACCTGAGGTACGGCCAGTAATTACAGGCTGATGGACACACACAAGACCAACCAATCCATCTCTGTTTGCCTCTTCGTTTTACTGTAGTGCAAACTTTAACCTATTCACAAGTGACACACTTTAACCTTGTGAAGAGATTGAGAATCTGGATTGGAAGATTGGACTGGTAAAAGAACCAAACCTAGGATATTACATGTTATCATATTGTGGAAAGATGTGTGTTTGGGCCAGTGTTTATAACGGGATTAAAACATTCAGTTTAGTTTTTGATGAAAAATTAGTGGACTGTAGCTACCTAAAAGGCACACATTATCTTCAAAACATTTCCCAGAGCCTTACTGGCCCAGCTAGAGGACAGTCATAGATATTTGATAGCAACAGCCAGCAGTGTCATGTTGGAAAGATTTTTTCTTTTATTTTGTGATGGCTTCCAAGCCTGATGCATCAGCCACTTTCACATCGTTCACTTTGTCATTTTGTACAAAGCATCTGAAATCCATCAACTGGCAGGTATTCGCTTCACGGTGGGCAGATACCTTCTGCTTTAACCAATCACTACTGTTTGGTCGAGACATATTACACGCTGGAACGCACCATATGAATTCAACGTTATCGCTTTCTGGCTCCCTGACCGCAGTGGTGGAGCTAAAGAAACTGTGCAGAGCCTGGCTACTGGTTTCCTAGCTTCCGTCCAAAACTTCACTTTGCATCTTCTGGTTAGCCGTTACGTGTTTATTCACTCTTTATACTCGTTTTACTCGTGACAGTGGCATCATATAGATGGCACCAAAATGAATTTTCTGATAAAGAGGATACCTCAAATTGTATCAAAAAGTTACACAGCGTTGCTTTAATGAACTTAATGACATTATGTAGGCTTAATTTTTATCAATGATTCCATCAGACAAGATGCTAATTGTGCTAATAGCAATTTATCAGACACTCTTAACATTTTCAAAATATTAAATAAAATACAGGCTATGTTAAAAACAAATGTATTGTTGTTGTTGTTGTGTTGTTGTTGTTTCTTTCAAATAAACCTTGAGTAAATATTTTAATTATCCTATAGATAAAGACTAGACAAGCAGATACATCTCTCTGCTTATCTCCAACTTTGAGGGTGTTGTGTAGAGTAGACCAGCGTTTTCACCAGCCCCCTAGTGGAGTGGCTGCACTCTCTTCTTAGCACCTCAGCAAAGCTGCGCAGGTGAAGGACTTCATAAATACTTTAGGAAAGCAATACTGAAGTTGCCATTTCCAAATTTTAGCCTACGTAAAGAGGTAATGGTGACACAGATAAGTACCACATGAATGCTTCCAACTTTCTGATCCCATGAATGGTTTTCAATATAACCAATATGAATCTGTCTGGCCCGTGTCCTACAACTGTTTCCCTTTCTTGTGGTAATGCATTTTATACATTTAAAATAGCCATTGCTGAGTCACTGCACCCACACCAGATAAAATATTTGTGCTGAATGTATGTCCAACAATGTTACTAATGCAGAAGGACTGTGTGTGTGTGTGCGCGCGCATGCATGTGTGCATAATAACTTCCCTGACACTGATATCCTTACAACCTGAGATCTCCCTGAGATTCTACAGTAGACACTTTGCCTCTTTTTCTGTGTCTGGCGGGATGGAATCTCTATTTCCCTCCCTTGCTTATGTGAGATTTTACACATGAATAGGGTTGGAGGTGAGAGGTGATGTGGCCTGACCCTGGGTCACACAGATAAATCTAGCCCTTGCTTTTGGAGAGGAAAACCCTCCCCCTGGCCCCTTCTGTGGGTGGGGCTTCACTAACTGCCATTTTTAAGAGAGTTGGTGGCCGCCAGTGTTGCATCAGGAAAGACAATATGGAGAGTAGAAAAGAGAAATGCAGGAGAGATCACTGGGAGAAGACATGCATTCTGGATCACTCACTGATTTTTTTTCAGCTGAGAATCAATGACTTTTGTTGTCTGAATTCACTGCACACTAACTCCAATTAATATTTTTATTTATTTATTTTGCATTTCATAAAGGTACTGATAGCCTACTCAATTCAGCATTGAAAACTGAATTCAGTCTATAGCCATAAAATCTGACAAAATTTCTGTATTTGTTATTATAGGCTTAGGCTACTTCTTTAAAGAGGTGAGGCACATAAGCTGAAAAGAGATTGGCATGGAAAAAAAAGAGGAAGAAGAAGAAAATGTTAGAAATTTGACCTGCAGCATGCGCTTAAATTCAAAGCATTTAAAACATGCAAACACTAAGCTGGTCAAGAATGAAGTTCATCTTCTCTTTACATTTTTGGACTATAAAAGCTTTGCACTTTAACATGTATCAAAAAACATGCCATTTTAAAAATTCATTCCATTTTTAAACAGGCAATAGGATAGGCCAATGAATCTCAACAGTATAACTACTGCTATTCAAAATGTTGGCTATTAAAAACTTTAGACATGGGCATGTAAAGAAAAAAAAACAGTGCAGCGCCTCATGGCTATCAATCTAACCAAGGTAAAAGCAGACAAATAAACACAGGCTAACAAATGTGCTGAAAAGCTAGACCAGGTGAGCATAACTGAGTTCACGGAGAGGAGACCTGACCTCATAAATCTAACCTCTAAACTTAGACCATCTGATGCAACGTCCTTGTTGAAACTTTTTTTTTATTTTATAAGAATTTATCTAAACTATTCGATCTATGTTGTTTTGAGGCAAGCTGTTGACAATGGTAATTCGTGTTTACAGTTAAACCTGTTTTCTTGAATTGATTGCAAGTGGCTCTTGGATTGGTGGAGGTTTCGTATCGGAAGTAGTTTATTTAGGCCTATGCAAATGAGGAGTTGGGGTTGTAGATATTTACGTTCAACGGGAGCCGCCCTTCATTCACCACATGGTTAACAGCGAGTAGCTTGGCGCCACTTTCGCAAATTTATGTTGTTTTACCAAGTTTACGTATTTAAAATTACACAAGTAAAGATCGAACGTGGTTATTTAATGTTGCTATAACCTAAAGAAGTTTGTGTGTTAGTTTGTTAGATATGCCTGGAGCGGTGACAGTAAACGGTAAGTCTGTTCAAGTGAGTGAAGATGGTGGATTTCACAGGCGGGTGTCTTACTACGCGCATGTTATTGACATGAAACCTGTTGTTAGCCATTTAGCGTTGTTCGGTTGTCGAAGTCAAATTATGATTACTTCTTAAATCTGACTTACTTCTCAAACGGATTATCTTACTTACGTAGTGCGCTACAAACAGCTTTGTAGTAAAACAATGCGATATCAGGCGCATGGCTGTCCCTTTCCTCCATAGTTAGAATGAGGGAGATTTGAAAAGCGTGCGCTTCTCACTGCAGTGCCTACTCTAACTAGTGGCTGGAGTAGTAAGTTGTGATTTTGCAGAGCGCCATTTCTCTTGTCGTTGGTAAGAAACACTATTCATTTCAAAGTCTTAAGCGTTGCATTAGTCAAGTTATTTACATTGTGTAGTGGGCATTGGTGAGCGAATTTGAGTGCCTCAAGAACAAAGCAGCAGCACATGGGGCAGTTGCAGGCCGCGCGCTACTGCTAGCTAGCTAACAGTATGCTAGCAGGATATCAGTAGTGAGCAAGCTTTGCTGGCAATATTCCTTTTCACCGCTTGACAAAATTTGTGTGAAAACTCAAATCATTTGTTCATCATTGTATATATTTGTTAATATGCAAACAAAGCCTCAAATAAATTTGTGTAGTTTGTCCCGAATGTGACCATTACCAAATACGCATGGAGCTCGAGGCCGGTGTCTCACATTCGTTAGTGAACACGCTAACTTTTCCTACATTTCATTACGTTCGCGAGTTGAGTATGTTATTTATAGTTGAGTTCAGTGTAAAAGAACTTCCTCAGCTTCAGTTTTATCCAGGATAATGTAACGGAAAACATGGCATGTCGTAAACCCGTTAACATTAGCTATGCATGTTAGCTATTTGGAGCTAGCGAGCTAATGGCATGCCTTACAGGATGCTACTTTGCTAGCGTAACGATGGCAGCATTTTTTTGTGACTGTGTTTTTGGGGGTAAGATTTTAAATGTTTCTCGACACGGGGTTCTGCTTAGAATAACATACTGTTGTGGCTTATTTGCCGTTGCTTTAGCATGTCAACCCTCTCGAGTTTGTTTCTGGTTGAGAATGTGAGGACTGCGGACTCAGCGGCGCCATGTTGGTGCAGACCATGGGGGAGGGGTGTGCGAGAAGAGTAAAGTACTACGCATGCGTTAGTTTCACAACGCGGGCCGCAGGCTGTGTATTTTGCCCGTGTGGTAGGTTCATCGGAAGATACAAGTTATTTATCGTAAACTCAGAGCATGAAACATCTCAGAATTTTCAAATCGTGCAACGCTTTAACGCAGGCTGTTTGTGAGATGGCACAGTGGGTTACACGTTCATTTAACTGAATGCAAGTGTAAATTTACTAAGAACAATATGCTAAAATTGGAACACTTTGTTTATCTTTACTTTAAATATACCTGTAATTGAGATGGTAAGTACTGTTGGTTTAAAACCATCTGTCCAGACGAAGTGTTAAACTTTTGAAAAAATATCAGAAAACAACCGTTTTGTACAAAAAACATTATGCACAGTTACCTTGGTGTGATCCAATGCTTGTGTTTCCCTTTTTTGCAGACTTCATCCAGTCTCAGCCAGGTTGTGCCCATCAGTGCTATTGGTGGAAGATCTACTCAGACACAATGCTCAAAGATGTCTTCAGGACTGATAGACTCCTGTCCCTGTAGTGTCAAAGTGCTTACAGTGCAGGTAGTACTAAGTGATACCTACTGCAGTGGAGGCACTTCAAGCACTACACTGACACACAAACAAGCCCACACCAATACAGCATACTATTCATCTGTTAACTACTGCTTATGCTAAGGTGCATCTAGTGCAGATAGTGAAGTAGACTAGCACCTACTGCCCTAAGTGCTCCTTCTGGCATAAGGAGCTGGGACTTGCATCTGGTGTGTTTGGCTGTATTTGTGCTTTCTTTTTATGCAGTTCTCTGCTAGTTTTGCATAGTTGCACTACAAGAAAAAATGAGTTGTGCAAATCTATGCAAAACTGATGGTGGCCTGCTTCCCCATCTTTCCTATGCTGTGTGCTTGGATGAGGCTGCGTGTGCGCATCTTGCAACGCTTCTGTGTGTGTCTGTGTGAGATCCCCAGCCACTCTGTCCTTTACGTCAGGTTTCAGCAGTATTAAAGTGCTTATAGTGCAGGTAGTTACTTATTCATCTACTGCAGTGTGAGCACTTGAAGTACTTCTAGATTGTGGGCATCAGCATGGATTCTGAAGCTACAAGACTGTTGCCACTGGACTCTGGTTAGTTTTGCTGGTTTGCATTCAGCTTATAACTGTTGCTGTGCAAATCCATGCAAAACTGATCATGGCAGTGAATCGTCTGCCATCTCAGATGGGCAATCCCTTTCTGTGCAGGTTGGGATGAGTGGCAATGCTCTTGTACTTGTAAGGTATTGCACTTGTCCCGGCCTGTTGAGGACTTGGGAAACTATACTGCTGCCTCTTAAATATGTAAATACATCTTGTGTTTTTTTGTTTTAATGCATTGAATGACAGTATTGCATTTTAAATCTGTCTGTGAAACTCCTGCTTTTTCTTTGTACGACTCAACAAATAAACCTTTTGACAGACTTATTTGGTAAGAATGTTTATTTGTAAAGGTAAATCTGCTGAGTACTATGAATGCTGTTGTCACTTAATTCCCACACGAATGAGTATAATAATTGATTGCAAATAGGCCAGCCACATTTATAACATCATAATATTAATGCATATTGAGGGTGTTCAATGCCTTCGTGTGTCATGAAGGCAGCCTAAAATTCAGTGGGAACATTTTACTTGTCTTATGTGTTCTTTATGTGACATCTAAGACGATGTTTTTGCCATGTTGAATTCAAAGTAGGTATGCATTCATCATGTACCCTGCTCACTGAAAACAGGTGAGAGGGGCCCATAACAATTACAAATAGGCTACGTGGATTACAGGCAATCAAATGAATGTGCTGGAGTTGAACAACATTTCCAACTGTTAGCTGTCAACCTGTTGTACACAGAGAATTTTGCTTTCAAAGATACTGTAGCTCATCGTGTGTGGTGATTTTATCCAGCAGAGGGAGGCAGAGTAATTTCTGCATGCCTTGCACAGATGAAAGATTGTTTCCGTGAGACCTATGAAACTCAGTCATAGCTGAGACTAATGATTTTATTTGAAGTTTAATTATAGGTTAAACCCAGGTGTATAGCCCTGAGATGCACTCCTGCAGAGAGCCATAAGCATTTCACTGTCTGGAGAGGTGATATTACTTTTTCAGCTGCACAGCAAGTTAGCACTCAGTTTGTTTGTTGCTCTTCCTCTCTGATTTTACCAGGGAGACATTTTTGTAGGCTACCGTAAAATAATGTTTCCAGAATAGTTTATTACATGAATCTATGAAATATGATTAAGTAAAACTACAATTGACAATGCCTCTTTGTAATTGTAGGTAGGTCTTATAGGTTAAAATGTCTTGCACTGAGGGTAGTGCTGACCTGATGGAGGGAGAGTAATATGATCACTCTGTTGTCATTGTTTTAAAATGTAGATATAAATGAATTATAAAATTATTATTATTATTTATTAAACTAGACATAAAAAATGAGAACAAATAAACTAAATAACCCCTTAGGCCTATGATGTGTGTCTTGAGATCACAAGGCGAATGTTTCTATTATATTGCTCATATTTTTGATATTCTGCTAGGTAAGACTTGTTTTGGGGAACATTTTATCACACAGCATTTGATTGAGAAGTTTATGGCTATTGTGTAATTTAATGACAAGTTTCTCCACTCCACAGGACTCACAGGCTCCAGATGGAGCCCAAGGAATAGTAATGCATTCTAATGACTAGTCACAGATTTAAAGGCATTGCCTCCTGCTGTTCAGTTTTTAAGAGACTCAGTTCATCTAAAGAGTTCTCTGTAAAAGTTAGAACTCTGTTCTCTGGTTGGTCAGCTTTCCATAATCCTGTGGCCTGAGTTGACACATATTTCTTTTATGGGCCTGGTTATATTAACTGCATTCGGAATTTTTAAACACATTCTGGAGGATGGTTGAAGAGGAACATCGAGTTAGTGTGGCCTTGTTGGAATTTGACAGGTTTAGTCCATAACTTTCAGACTCAGTTCTCAACAAGTTAGTGCTGAAGTTTCATCTTACCTTGTTAAACCAAGCACTAACTTCCCTAGACCCCGTCTGCATAATCTAACTTCTTTACACTTATCTTGACAGTTAAAAGCCATTCAGATCCCTCTGTCCACTTTCTGTTGCATTAACATCAGAAGAATTCTATACTCAGACGATTAGGTTATCAGGTTCAAAAATACGTATAGAGTTTGTGTTGCAATGTTTATGTAATCTGATATTTATATGTAAATTGGACATTATGTCATTAACTTATAAGCAAATAGAGAGTAGGCCTATATCGTCATTTATCACTTGATAGTAACAAGTAGTCATCATCTCATATTCTGAGACCACACTGTCTGGATTACAGAACATTTTATTTGTAAAAACATGACATAAACGCCACTGGCAGCATTTTCAGCTTTGTGTCATGATTAAAAGATATCAAACATTACCATTGTAAATAGATTTGCCTCTAATATGTTCAAATGAAACAAAAATTTTGAACGTTTTTTTTTATTTTCAGATTTTTGTAGATTAGCAGATTGCACCATAATGAATTAGATAATACCCATTTTACATATTTACAAAAACTGGAATAGAAAAATATTGTCTCATGTAATCAGCCAGGGGAGTCTCATGGATATTTGTTTTTTACCCTACACTTATAATGTATTTGAGGCCTATGTATTGTAGTAATTATTAATCTTGAAAGTCACTTTTGGAACAGCTAGCCCATAATCGTTTTGTTGCTATGTATTGGTATGGGTTATTGCATTCATTTATGCATTTAGCAGATGCCTTTATGCAAAGCAATTTACATTTGTCAACTATCACTTCAGGGCCAGTTTCCCCTAAAGCAATTTAGGGTTAAGTGCCTTGCTCAAGGGCACAACAGTGGCAGCCAGGATTCAGACCCACAGTTTCCAAGCCACTAGCATGCCAGCCGGGTTCATTAACTGCTAAGCTACCACCACCCCAATTCTGGTGTGTTTTAGAAAGGTTTTAGAGCAGGTGTGTTAAACATAAGGCCTGAGAGCCGGATCCAGCCCCTCACATTATTTCATGTGGCCCAATTCAGGCACACGGTATGTCACTATTGAACTCAACCGATGAGAAGCATCATGCTTATGCAAGTGGTGAGGGAGTCAGACTGTGTGATGGTCAGAGACACAAGGAAATGTGATTTTTTTTCACCCAACAGTTTGTAGTCATGCATGTAGACGAGGTGTGGCAGTCCTCTGTGGAAAAGTATAATGCACATGTGGCTATGCTAAAAATGAGTTTGACACCCCTGTTTTAGAGTGTATCAGAAGTGTATCAGAAAACACTCACATAAATAAATGTATATGAGTTCGTTTCTGTGTTCAATTCCACATACACATTGGTATGCAAGCTGTTGAAGCTGCTTGCTAACAGTATAAGTTTAGACAATGTGTGTTCACTGAAGTGAAGTAAGCTATGGCCATCTCCTCGTACCTTCCTCAGGCTTTGCTGCTGACTGGGCAATGGGGTGCAACTAGGAGGCTAGTCCTCCTCATTCACCCTCAAGTCTTCTCTCTGATCTCTCTCTGTCTCCCAGAGGGCTCAGCACGTCATGGTCTGGAAAAGACAGTGCTCCATGCAGACACAGCCACTACCAGACATGTTTTTGGCTCGGTATGGGCAGGGGATGATCCTCCCTGAAAGCATATCGGGTGAGTGGGAAGACTTCCACATCCTTTGTGTCAAGTTATGGAGTTAAATCTTATAATCGTTTGGGGTGGGATGATATATATGTGTCGTATTTGGGTGAATCGATCAGTACAGAAGTATCTCACAAACCCATCGGATAGTTTAGTGACTAGAGAGATAAAAACTGGCCAACAGTTACACATCAATATTACATAATCTGCTTCATGAAGAGATTATTAGCCTAGAGATGTCAGTGAACAGAGAAGTGAATCTAAGATCACTGCCTGAGTTCTGAAAAATTACCAGAAAAAAACTTTCACAAACATTAAATAATCATTTTAGTTAGTGAATGGCCTGATGGGTGGATTGGATTGGTGGCACATGTTTTCAACTCACCTTCTCATAGCAATATAGGTTTCAGTGAAGATTCATTTCAGGTGTTATATAATAGGCACACAGAATACCTTAGAAGTGATTATTATTGCACCCTGCTTGAACATCTCATTTAGTGTAGATTAGTCAGAGGAAATGACAGTAATGGTGATATTGGTAGCCTGTCCCAGGACAGTATGACTGCCATGGCCACTTTCACCCTCCTTCTAGCCTTGATAATGATGCTGACACCTCTCAGGCCATTTTCTACGTAGCACCTTGGCTTTGAGTTCATTTTGAGATTTTGTAGCCATTTGATACTGGAATTCTATCTAAGCTGTCATACAATGAAAACAAGAACATTTCCATAGATATTACACTTAACCTGACACAGGGGTTGAGCCCTCTGATTATATCACAACACAATTGATGTAAAACATAATTTCTTTTGAAACCATAACCAAGAGGCTCTGAAAACCATGCGTTTTTTCTAAATATTTAGCCTGTCCTAGCAACAGGGCTGTTGATCCAGTGCAGGGACAGTGTAGACAGGCAGCAGCTGAGACCCTCGTCTGATTTATACTCCTGTCCTGTCCCTTCCCTTGCTGGATGTAGCACCAGCCATCATGTTGCTATAAGAGCTCCCATTTACACTTGCCACTTCATCTCCTCCCTCCTGCAGTCTGTGGCTCTAGACTGTGTGTTTATAGGACACTTAGACACTGACATCTATCACAGATGACAGCAGACCATAAATATTTTCTTAGGTCTCAAGCTCATCCTGCTGTGGCAATGTTTAGCACATACCCATACTGTTGAACGTAAGGGTCATCATTTAAATTTTCTAATCCCTGTATAACTTTGTCTACGCACATTTGTTTACAGTAATTTCCACTGGAAGAAAATTAATTATCACAAAATAGAAACACAGACATCTATTTGCTGTTACTTTGCTTTTTACAGAAAAGTGTTGCTATAGTCTGTCGCCCCAATGATTCCATGATTTTGGTTGCTGTGTCAAATCATTAATTGGTTGGATCCAGTAGAGCTGAATTGGTTACCTGGAGATGAGAACTGATTGGGTCATCTCATGTCAGTTTCTCCTACTTCATTATCCCAATATCTTTCCATGTCATAGGTATCTACACAGCTATTTGCTAGCTGCTATTGGTTCAGACTGAGTACAGAGTCCAATGAGAGGAAGCAGGCAGGGGGCCTTTAAGTGAGTTCTTAACAATTAATGTTCGTCTTCGAGGAAGATTGAATTATGTAACAGTGTGGTAATTCATCAGCACTGAATGCTGTAACGAGTGCACATGAGCTCCCTGGAATCATCTCCAGCTCTAAGTGTCATTTGAGTGGACATCTAATGTATTCAGACCCACTTTTCCATTTTTCCTTTGCAATTTCTGTCTTTTTCATCTTACACTCAGGGAAACACAAACATTTTCATGTATGGGCTGGGAAGCATGACATTTAAGTGAAGTGACTTAACTGCATTTTTTATGTAATATACTGGTAGAACCTAGAAGTAGGTGTTTATGCAGGCAGATCAAACAGGCAGTTGAACCACCAATTAGATAAAGTCTTCATGTGACTCAACGATATATATAAGGTATTCACTTTGGATAAAAGCATCTGCTAAACGCATCAATGTAAATGCAAAGATACAGTAACCATGTAAGAATTTGTTTACAGTGGCATCTAGGTTGTTGTGGCCTTGGTTTTCTTCAGTGAGCTCTAATAAAGCTCATGATGAGGGTAGTGGGAAGCGGAGGATTCTGAATCTCCACATATTGCTTACTTTACTTCTGAGAGTTTAAAAACACAGTAATTTGGATAGCTGGGTTGTTTTTGAGAACTTCAATCAATCAAAACAAGAAGAGCTCTGAGAGTGCGGACGTCTGACAAGGCCAAACATGTCACACCATTAACAAAAATGAAAGCGCATTCATCAAAGCCACTCGTAATTTAAGAGCTTTTGTCATGGCCCAACCTACCCCATTCCACTATTCCACACCATGTGTGTGAATGCAAGCTCTTTTGGGTAATCCTGTGCACAGACAAACTAATACACTGCATCAGAAACGCGACCCAGCTGGTGGAGTTCACTAAAAAGTGAATCCATCTCTTCAGAATTCTTTTGTGTGTATGGTTAGGACTAAGTGGCCCCACTCTGAGCATTGTTCACCCCCTAAATCTGATGACAAACAGGGCACCTCTGAATCTATATAAATCCATTTGATTCCTCTTGAAATTAAATCAAGCCTTTCCTCTGAATGGTTCAGTTGTAAATGTAAAAATATAACTCCCTAGAAATCAAAACAATACCAATTACAATCTCAAGTGTTTTTCTTTTCTTAATTATGGGTTATTAATTAGCATATCAAAAGTCAGCCGTGTCCTTTTTAACTTGATGAATGGAAACATAAAGCCCCCCTTTGTCAGCCCAATAAGTGTAATAAATGAACAACTGAACCCTATTAATCATGGGAGCACTGTGTCTTTTGGGGCCCTAAGGGCAATGTCATACATGACAGTTTACCCAAACTCAATTAAATCAGGCCCTTCAGCAGGCACTCCTTTTGCACTGCAGTTGGGCTTAAGGGATTCAAAATGGTGGCTAAAGTCCCTCAGTCATCTTGCCATCTTGCTAATTCGAATGTGCGTCACAGTTTTAAGCCTGTTTTTTTATTATTTTTAGGAAAGAGAACCTCAATTTCATGCCTTTAATATCCAATTTAATAATTGTAGGAAAAATCACTGTATCTTCATTGAGATATGCGTAGGTTGTAGTCTGGTAAAGGAATAAAAGTGGTGAAATGTTGATTTCCAAACTTGCCTTCCTCTGGCATTGAATCATATTAATGAGCTCCATCATGAAATGTTTGCTGCCAGGAAGACAATAAGGGCTAATGAACCATGTGTCACATTCCACAAACTTATTTGGTGTTCATTTACTATCATTATTTTAGTCTGTGTTGACAGAGTGTACATCTTAGCCTATTATATATAGATTTGTATGTTCTTGGTACATTCAGTTTGTCTTCTATTGTTTCTAGTTTGCACAAGTATAGACATACGGATCCTTTCAAATCATTTGTTGACGCAGGAAGAAGTATACATTGAATGTTATTGCTAAAAGGATGGATGTATCACACATTGATGGTGATAAATATTGCTGGGTATATGTGGTGAAAAGTCCCCAAAAGGGTGTAATGGAACCACTGTAGTATTCTGTTCCACCAGATTTCCTGTTTTTTTTCTTCCCTGCATTGCTTTTGAAAGGGTTTCATTTCTGTTGCAATCTGATGTTTGATATGGGATGTGCCTGTGATGATGTGAACTGGGAATTGACTAGCTGTCAGATCAGCATTATTTTGTGCCTGTGAGTTTGAGGCAAATGAGACTTTTGGTCTCAGAGGTGATCACGCCCTTCCATACACACTGGTGCCGAGAGTGGCTGGCCTGGAAATCCAGTGCAATCGAGTTGGACGTCTGCCTCCTCCAGAACTCTGGGATAGCACATATTCAGGTTAAGTGTGTCTAGCTTTTTTCTAACTTTTTGTGAATGACATGAAATTATCATTTTTTTTGTTCATAAGATATTTTCTGTCAGAATGTACTGTACTTTTACATTAAGTAGGCCAGTCAGTGAGATATTATGGCATTCATCTACTGTGACATCATCTAGTGCGGTATGAATTCAAAAGCCTGCTGCTTTGTGTTCAGAATGAGGCATATGAATTCAATCTCAATGTGCACATTTCATTTTCTGTATTCTTCAAACCATCATTGTTTCTGAAGGCATGGGTTGAGAGAGAGAGAGGGATGGGCATTGAGCCATTCCTTGTTACATTGCAATCATCATCCCAATGTCAATTCAAATAGTTGGACACAAGCTAGAGGCTAGTTTTTCAGTAATTGATTTTTGCCAGTTGCTTTTTCAGATGAATGCCTCCAGTGCTACTGATCTTCAGCACAAGGATTTCCTCCACCTCACATTCAGAGCTGTCTTGCAGCAGAGTAATAGTTCAACGCAATACTATTTGTTCACAGACATACAATACAGCGTTGTTTATGCTTGAATTCTTTCACACTTTATGGAAGATTGATTCTTACTGTGAGACTGCATTGCAGGAAATCACAGCGTATTTGAAATGAACAGTAGTCGATTTCTGACAGTAGAACAGTTGTCAAGAGTAGGAATCATCATTAGCACAGATCTATGTACGTTTGCTCTCATATGGTGTAGAGATTTTTAGACATGGGCAGGCCAGGGATGTTTTTTTTTAAAGGTTCAATCCTGGTGGGATTCAGTTTGTCAAACTTTCTTCTGCATTCTGTTCTTAGAGTGAAGACTGTCATGCTGTTTAAATCAGTCGAAAGTGTTCAAATTTAGTAGCACTCATAGTGGCATTTGGTGTTTGATTGTAACTAGAAACCTGGGGCTCACAAATGTGTGCAACAGTTTCTGGGTGATAACGGCAAGAAATGGCATGACTGCTTATCCAGCCAATTACCCTCTCGGCCTCACTGGATGTCTTGCTTCTTGATTAACGCCCATTTAACACACTTAATTCATCTGCTGTGCTGGGTGGGGCTCACCTACCTCAACTTGTCTCGTACTAGCATCATTGGGCACCATTTTGTGTTGCTGTCCAGTACTGGCATCATTGGGCACCATGTTTGTGTTGCAACTCAGCTCAGTCTGCTGAATCTTCTCTGGGAGGGAGCTTACTTGTGCCTACCTAACTACTGCACAGCCTTCCACCTTGTATTGTAAAGCAAATCCTATTTGCACAGCTTTACTCATTTGGCATAGTTGTCATAATTCCTCATTTTCATGCTCTCAGCCACTGCAAATTCTTCAACTCCTGACAGCTTTCTGGGTCTTGTGTGTAATGAAATCGAAGGACATTTGTAGTACTTATTGCGAGTAGTTTGGCCTTGATCATCCTGTACTGTACCTCACTTGCTCATGAAATAGAATGAAAAGACTTGCTGATGGAATAAATGTAAATGCACTTCTTTTAATCAGCAGTGTCCTTTCTCCAATTTCTGTGGTGCACTGAGCATCTTCAGCATGCCGGGGGGGACTGAGGGTCATTACTGTCTGGAGTCGCTTCCAGGAGGTGGATTAAACCAGCCATGGTCCAGGGAGCATTTCAGAGCTGCCCTGTTTGTCTCCCCACTGTTTTATTTACCTCCTGGCTCATCATCTGGACTATTCTGCTGCCAGTCTCCAGTGAGGGGGAGCTGAAGAATACCTCATATCAGGGGCATTGTGAGCCTGGGCCTTTCCCCATTTTCCCACCTAATCTGCAGGCGTGGAGCTACTGGCTGCAGCCAGTGTCTGGTCACTGGTTTTAGATTGAAATTGATTGCCGCAGTGTCACAACAATGGCTGGCTGTTCAAAATCCTGATAAGGAACAAACAGCAACATGCTGCTAGAACAACCCAATATCGTTGTCAATGGGGATCTTGTGTCGATGTCTTGGCCAGTAGTTGGGTCACACATCTGAGGGTGTCTGATGTGAGCAACTCAGGGAGATATAGTAGAAGCATTGATCCCAGCTCTTGTTCATGACTGCAGAGTCCAGAGAGATTTGTTTTGGCAGTGGGAATAAGAGATGCCATTGCATGCAAAGATGTCATTAATTGTAATCATAGAGTTGTTGAACGTTGAACATTAAATTGACATCATTCAGTAATTAGTGAATGGCATTTCAAAGAGCATTAATAGATTATTAGAGCCCTGAACAGTCGTTATACTCTGAGTATGCAGTGAACACACAATCATTAGAAATTCTCATCTGTTGCAACTGGGCTTTATTGTGGTTCTCTCATCTTGTGAGATTACTTTGAACAGTTGGTTGACATGAGCTGAGGGATGCTCTCCGTAGCCACATCTGTAGCGCTCAGAGCTTTGAGCCTGATTCCTACAAGCTCTCAGGTGGCCTCTCCACATGGCGTTCTCGCTGTCTGCTCAGCACGCCTCCACACCACCCAATCTCAAGCAGTGGAAAACAGCAACAGCAGCACTGCTGTGAGATCCATGCTTTTCTCAGTCTTTGTCTGGGGGTCATTACACCCTTTGGCCAAATCACGATGATGGAAATTGCATTTTAAACATTCAAAAGATAATTAAAACCTTAAGCCAAAGCTTTGCCTCAGAAGAGGGAACAGTCTCTGTCATGAATAAATAGCTGAGCACATTTAGTTGTTTGATATGACTCTTTATTTTTTGACACCGAGTAAACTGTATGTCATGATGAAGAATGCGTTAGTGAGGCAAGATGTGATTTGGAGAGCTATCTCAGTCTCACAATCTTGTGCTTTACTGCACGGTATTCAGATTACTCAAGCATCCATGCACTCTCTCTTGGGACATTGAGGCAGGATTTTTATCTTTCACAGTATAAAGAAGGATATTGCACATCAGTCTAATCAGCCTGAACACTTACATAATAACAAGTATGCCTTTCATATGCGTGCAGTGGCAAACATAACGGTTGCTTTGTCATGGAAAATATTCCATCTCCCCTGAAAAAATGGACGTTCATTATCAGATAACAATTTCCTCTGAAAGTTTGTCTTGAGGTATTGCACGGTGTAAACATGTCAGGAGTAAGCCTCAAGGGCTACGTTGTCCCCATATGAGACTTGCATTGCGCTGACTTGAAAGATGATTATTTTTGCCTTCTAAATGCATGTCTCGTAGATTAAGTGCAATCACTTGTGATGAATACAAAAGTTTGACAGTATCTTAATGGTAAGAAAACGTTGCCCATGGATTGGATGAATGTCTGCAGGCAGCCCTCTTTACCATATGACTAAATCCTAAAATAGTCACCTTGTATTTTTCTTAGCATCTTAAATATTCCTGTTTTAACCAGTATTCTGCCAAATGTACCATGTGTTTAGCTCAGCTCAGTATCAATAGATATTACCATATTCTGAAAATAGTGGTATGAAACCACTAGAACTGTAAGGTAAACATGTAGCCTATTTTCTCAGCATTTGTCAATTAGATAAGGTTGTTTATTTGTGCTGTTGATTTGTTTATGGCTTAGTGATGATCCATGCCTACTAGACCTGCTAGTTGACCTCACCCCTAGTGAAAAGTTATTCACCACTAATATCAACCGTTCAAAAGCAGATCCATAGCCATGCAGTCACACAGCCAGCCCTTCTCAAGCAGACTGGAATGGCAGTCGGGTGATTTTGTCATTTATTTCTTGGGAGAGTTTTTGGGGTAAGCCTATTGCGGTGTGTAACCATTTTAAAAGCAGGGTCTGTCTGTCAGATGGTAATGAAGCTTTTGTCTGCCAGCCTGTGTAATGTGTGGCCAAATATAGTGTGAGGAGAGATTTGATGGAGAGAGAGAGCCAGACAGCCATGGTGTGAGTAAGGGCCAGTGGTGAGCACACCAAACACATCATCTGAGCTAGAGACACTCTCTCATCCCCAGCATTCCTGCCCCCTTTCCCGAGCCAGCCTATATCAAGTGAGATCACCAGCATCACACACATGCATCATTTAGAAGGGAACTTGTCTCATTAAAACATATCCTGTTCTTCTGCCAAGGACCTATTTCAATTCTTTCTTGAACAAAGGAAAAAAAACTGTCTGTAACACAGAGATGCTCTCTGCATTTGCTGTTTCCACAGCTAACACAATAAAATGTCATGTCTGTATAGAGTGGGAGGATTTATATGCATCTACAATGCAGCACTCAGCAGAGGTATGGGTCAATCAGGGACAGTAGAAGCATAACTTATGTGACCTTTGACCCTAGAGCATCGAAGCTTGCCAGTAATGGGGTTTTCTCATCGCCCACATTTGTGACTAAGCCATACTGCCTACTCTTCACAGCACTACATCTTCAGAGTATATTGAAAGGTATTCAAACATGCATCCTTGTTTTTAAGACGATCTTGCAAGTAGAGTTTTGTACTGTTCAGAAGGCATTGTCATATATGGGGAAATGTCTCGTGTCTAGGACAGACAGCTGAAGTATGCGAGGGCAGTAAAGGGACATGTGCCAGGCTAAGACAAATGACACTATGAGTGTTAGAAGTGGTGTTTCCATTTCTTCAGTAATTCTAATAAACATCGCTTTGGCCTTTTCTAGTTCTACAGTATCTTAGTACTACAGGATGTCTCATTTCCCCCTCTACATTTTGGACTCCAGGGAACTCGCAAACAATGCTTGCCTAAATGAGAAGCCACAGTAGGCTGCTGGAGAGGTGCATTCTCTCCATTAAATGTGGTATTCAGGGAAAGAGTATTCTGTGGTGAAAATGATCTCACTCTCCTGTCACCACTATAACATCTACTGATCCACCTTTCTGTCCATCTATGTCAAATGTTCCACCAAGTGGAATCCCTGCATGTTCTTTATAACAAACCTGCCTTGGACCTGCTTTCCTCCAGTCTGAGAAAACTTGACACGTCTGGTCAAAACAAATTACTGCCTTTGGCAATCTCACATAAGAGGCTGCAGTGAACAACACCATGTACAACTCATGTACAAAACATTTCAGGAAAATGATAATAAGCTGCCTAGGCGAGTCCTCCCTCTGGCAATTCTATCTTCTCATCATTTTTGAGAAATGGTGTAAATGTTTGATTACATTTTCAGTAGTTATGCCTCCCTGTAACCAGAAGCATTTTACCATCAGTGTGTCACCTGTGTTAAATGTTCATAAAACAGTTGGTTAAGGTTTAGTATAGTGTGTTTGCAAACTTAGTACTGATTTGGCATATGACTGTAACCAACACTCATAGTATTGATCATTTTATGACAAATCTGATATTTGTCACTATCTGGTATTTTCAATCTGGTATTTTAGAGTGTTTGTAGACATAATTTCAGAATTTCATTAATTCCAGATGAGGTTTGGCAGAGTTTTTTTTTTCAAGTGTCTCTATATGTGGTTTTTATTCAACTACTGTGAACAAACATCCTGTCACTGTCATCTCTGCTGTAGCTTTCAATTCCATGAAATCCGAAACATCACATAGGTGTTAGTATTTTATTTTATTTTTTAAATGGACATGGTGAATGATTCTATTCACAAACCAATGCCACAATCGCTACCACCAGATGGAATCAGATCATGATCATATCTGATCGTGATATATCTGTCCTGTATGAATCTGATAGACAAATGCACTTAACAACTCTGATCTGGTGCTTCTCTTAAACTCTTTTCATGATTTCCCCGGTGCAGGAATTTACATTTGAGCATCCTCTGTCAAAGCACAGAACACATTCAGCTATGCCTTAATTTTAATGTGGAAATGTATATCTTGTATTAATGAGAAAATTATATATAGAGAAGTGCAGTATATGACAGTTTGATTTTTTTTCAGTTTTATATTAAACTTTGATTTGATTTAAGTCATACTGCAGTGTTTACACAGAACCATGAAAGACTTTGTTGTGAAGCTTTCTATGACCTGTGGGGTATATCTGCACATATTTAAATTAGTAATTGGTCTTATGCAAGATATGGCAAGGCCAAGGTAATATTAATTCAGTGTTAGTACACAACTTAAAACTCATAACCTCTGAATCGTTTCTGATTCTCATGCATTTCAAATCTCAATGCCCTCATGCAGGACATCTGGGTGTGATACAGAATTCTAATAGATAAATAAACTGTTTCTGGTAATAAGTCTAAATGTCAGAACTCTTGTGTTTACAGGGAAAGTATAGATGGAACATTTTTGTTGAGAACGCCCTCATCTGTTGTTGACTGACAAAACGAGATAGACCTTCACATCCACTCAGCATGGCTATGGTCTTGACCTGCTCTTGAAACTGCAGTATAACACCAGACTATTTGGTTCTCATCATATCATGAATTTCACAGAACATGCTTATATTGTTTTTGTACGTTCCCCTTGTCAACTTATTATTTTCCCAGATGTCAAGGAGAAAGTTAATTGTTTCAGAAGGTGGCAAATCGATAAAAATGAAAGACTGCCATACGATATATATGTTGTTATGTAAAAAGTTTAGATTAATCTCCATTTTTGCCTGCCATAGTTTTACCGCTAGATGGATTTGAAAGTTTTTTAATGTGGTTGTCTTTCTCCCTCTTGAGATAAGGTGCATGTGACTTGTGCACTCTGAATACGGGGGTGTCGGTAATACATCGTGTCGTGTACGGTTGCCCCGAGTGTTTGAATTTCTGTGCCAGTGATAACAGTCGGCGTATGAAAGCGCACCACCCTATATATCCACAGAACCTGAGACTCCGCTCCGCATTCTCTCCCTGTTAACATTCAGTTGCCAGCCACCTCCTCGCCGGAACGCTTCCACTTCACTCTCAGAACCGTGGGCAAGGACTCGTCACCGGGTTGAACTTTGCTGAGCACAACGATTAGAGCGCTCAGTCAGATAGATAGGTTCATGTGGGGGTACCCCGGTATCAGCGTAGTATTTTCGGCCAAAAAGTGGGATCCTCCACCGCGGGCTCTTCAAAGTCAGCTGCTACTCCTATTTTAAATGGGGGACATGTTCTGATTTGCGGCGCATTGTTCTGGAGAGGTAGCAAACGCTCATCTTATCCAACACCTACGGATGTACTGCAGTGTGAATGACCAGTGCCGGTAACCACTGTGCCGCGGAGTAAAGGAGTACGACTGAAGTGCACCATGTTGAGATTACGCACCACTATCCTGTGCGCTTTCTCTTTTCTCTCTCTGACAGTGGGAGCGGATGTAAAAACTCAAAACTGCAGCCAGGTCAGAGACGCTTACACTGCTAAAGGCTTCAGCTTTACTAATGTCCCTTACCAGGAAATCTCAGGTGAGCACGGAATGTAAGCGTTGTGTGCTACCTGTCAATCGTCTGTCCTATGTGTATGTTAGGGCTGTTTCAGCACATGGCTAAAGTTGAACTACTGACGTGCCGGGCGCGGCGAGGAAGGAAAACATAATTTTGAACTCTTTTTTTTCAGCAATATCTTAAGATCGATTTTGTAATTGGCACCTCATTTCCCACACCAGTTTTTTTTTTTTTTTTAAAGATCTTGCAATCAATTACACTGCATCAGTCACCGTGAGCGTAGTAAGGTCCATTTTAATCTTCTATACCAATAATTTAACAATGCCTGTCCTGACAGCAGATTTTTTTTATTTACGTTCAAGTGACACCACTGTGGTTGCAATTGTATAGGATGAAGATTTACAGACAGATAGATAGACACTCCTGGAATTACTGAATATTAGATATACAGTGGTATTATTATAATATCTTTTCAGAATATCATGACCCCTTATCATCTGTTTATCAGTTTAGTTTCATTTTAAATGTTGCCGTGTAACAGGATTATGTTTCATGTAGTGGGGATGAAAAAGAGTTTGGGCCTTGGATTTCCAGACTCTTGATTTGCTGGCATTGTGAATTCCATGAATAGGGCACTATGAAAGCTTTCATTTGTGCATACAACCATACATGACTTTTTTGGAAGGGACTCAATTCCACCAGAAAGCATTTTAGCTAATCAAATTGAAGGAGGACAAAATGATTCCAATTTAACCAAAACAGGCCTATTGTGAAGAATCGATCTTTAGGTTGTGGATATCACTGAAAAATTGAACTTGGGGTCTAACTATATTATTTATAAATCCTCATCTCTGGGCAAACTTTCACTTGATTGATCAACATGCAGGAGTTTTTTGTTGACAAAAAACACAATTATTTGCATTATTCAAGTCTGATCAAGCTTCACATTTGTGTTGTAGATGACATGCAGTCTTATGAACCTGTTGCTTGTGGTATGGCTATGCTTTAAGTAAATGTATATCTTAACACTTCATTGGTCCTATAGGAAAGAAATTTCAGTTCCTTAACAATGTGAAACAATATGAATTGGTTATCTGTCCTGACATTCAGCATGGTATATTCTGTAATTTTAAGAGGGAGTCTGAATAGGCTACTCCTGGGATGGAACAGCTGTATTTTGTTAGACAAACAGAGATGCAGGGGTGTTTGGTGGATGACATTTAAATTGCTAATCATTCTGTTAGTTGTTACACATATATTATTTTCACAAACAAGGACCATGTCCAGTAATCTGTCTGAAGCAGATGCTTAAGCTTATTAAATTAGTTGGGAGTGTTCTGTTTAAAATTGCAGTCTAGGGTGGGGTTAGACGGTTGTGGATGAATTGGTATCTCCAAATAGGAAAAAGAGTAGTTTTCAGTTACAGTGTTCAGTGACCAAATTATGACTAAGGTCAATAGATAACATTTTGAATATGAAATATTTCAGAGCCTTAGAGCACAGCTGTGCTATACCTGTAAGTTGTATTAAATGGGTGATTGCCATCTCATAGTCATCGCTATGATGGCACAGCCATTGCAGTGTAGACATATCTGTGGTTCGGTGTGAAATGCACTTGTAATGTTTTGTGCTGAGCAGTTGAGTCATGGAGTCATTGAATTGCCATTACTTAAATAAGTCAGTGACACTCAGTGGCTGAATAGTTTGCTTTATCATCTTGTGGTCACGCTTGACTGCTCTTCATTAACATCCCAAACTAATGTGAAAGGTCACATTACATATTTCATCCGCCCCACACTGAAATTTTGAAGAGAATCAATGTGTAACATAGTTAATTTAATAACAATGTGATGTAATATCTAAGTAAAATGAGGGAAAATAAGCAGTACAATTATAAGGGCTAACATCAGCATTCCACAAGCCTCAAGCTATAGCCCATGCGCTAGGCTCTCATTGCCTGACATTGCTCTTTTGCCATCACTTAAACTGGGGCCCATAGAGCTAGCAGCAGAACATGTTTAATGTGAGATGTGTAATGACACTGTTATGCAGGTGCAGGAATGAATAATCTGGCTGAACTGAGAGTCTGCCTGTGTGATTGAGAAAGCATTTGATTAGTTATAGAGAGACATAGCATAATGCCAAGCCTGCCCTTTAAGCTGTTTATGTGCAAGGCTCTGGGAAGAGCACATTCCCAGCATAATCATCTGGGTGAATGAAAGAAACATTCCGCTCAGTTCATGGCTCATTCTGTGACTTGTTCCCACTTCTCTTTTTTCTAATCCAGAAGGCAGGGATCTCACACAGCAAAGCTAGGGCGCCTCTTTAGGAGTTTGAATGGATGTTTGATCTTCACAACAGACCTGAGTATCTCAGGTGTGTTTGGCTTGATTCAGCCAGGTCAGGTTGAATGTCACAGTGGTGTCAGCATTATTGACAGCCCCGGCGCTGCTTCGAGCTGTCAGAAGAAAGGCCAGGTGGCATGGCAATGCTTGTGAACGGGCCGTTTGCATTCAGGAGAGGCCCTTGTTGCTCTGTCCATCAGCAGCGGCTGCAGTGAATGTCCAAAAGGACTCAGTGAGCCTACAAACCGAAAAAGAGGGAGGGAGAGAGAGAGAGAGAAAGAGCTCTTGGCCTCCTGTAAGTCTAAGGACTGTCTGCAGAGCTAAAAATGTCCAGCGCTCCTAGGGCTCCTGGGCGGCAGTCTTGTCCATATATTTAAACAAACTGTCTGTGGGCCCATTACATACCAGTGTCCCGTAGCCAGACTTTTGATTGACATGGTGAAAGCCTAGCCTCGACACACAGTCTGCGTGCGTGCGTGAATGTATGTTTGTGTGTGTGTGTGTGTGTGTGCGTGCGTGCGTGCCTCCAGTTCTCTGAACTGGGCTGTGCTGAATTAACCCATGGCTGATTCTTGATGGAGATGTTTGCGGGGATCATGTGTGCTGGTGGGATGGCCAAGTTCTTGTTGCTGTGGTGTCCCAGCTGGACCCTATCATTTCATGTCCTTCGCAGCCTGCTGAGCCTTGGCTGTGGGAGGGGACAGAAATAACGCTGTTGACATTTTACAAGCTTCTTGACTGCGTATGCTTCCTGGCAAATTATCTCAGCCGGTGTGAGTATGATGTGCGGTAATGTCTACTCAGCCCTAAGACTAAGCGCTAAAGGTATGGGTCTGTGGTCTTCGTCACTACCAGGGGAAATGGCCAAGCTAACAGTTAGTTCTGACTAAACCCTTTACAAATTTACATTCTCACAGCACACGACTACCCATACATTTACATTTATGCATTTAGCAGACGCTTTTATCCAACTTTTTAGGGTTAAGTGCCTTGCTCAGGGGCACAACGGTGGCAGCTGGGATACGAACACACAACTTTTCAGGCTACATGCACGCTAGCCAGGTTCCTTAACCACTACACTACCACCGCCCCACCAACTACCCCTCTGCTGTGGCTGACCAGTGCAGTGCCAGTATGCTGGAATGAAGCACCGTATCTGAACCAATGACCATAGAGGATTTATATGAGGCTCATGATAGGACAGCTGGGATTCAAAGTCATCAGAGTGGATAACAGAGCTTGAGGGCTGTGTATTGTATTATCCTCTTTTTCATTCATTATTTCACTGCTTAGAATGAACATTAATGGTCAGGAAGCAATTTGAATTGATGGCATCAGTTTGCAATCACTACACTATTCACCATTCAGAAGTAGACTGATAAAGCCGTGCCTCAGAGTGTTTCAGCTGTAAGTATTTGGTTTTGTGCGATAATAGTCATGTATGCAGTCTCTGCACTCTGTTCAGGACTGATGTGAGGCAGATTTTCAGAGATAAGAAATTCGTTGGCAGTCCTCAGGCACTTAGGGCAGCTACTGTTCACACCATGTTGTTGATAAATCCAAGTGTACTTCTTTTGAGTGGAGTTAGTGAAGTGGTAACAGAGAAGTTAAGAAGAAGTAAGAGAGAAATTAGCCTGACTGCTGCTGACCTTCAGAGTTTGGTTGCAGAAAAAAAATGGCTTTATTAAATCATAATGTTAGCGAGCAGCCTTTGCATAGCATGGAAAGCACTTTGAAAGAACATTTACAGCTGTAATTAAAATCTTTTCACTGCATTGTCAAGGACTCCCACCATTACAGTGGAATCAGGAGACATGTGATATACACAACCTCATTACAGATGGAATTGAAATGTTGAACTTCAGGGCTCCAACCAGCCTGTCAGCAAATCTGTTGGTTGGTGCAGCCTTTCACCAAGTGTGTGGAAATGGGTGAGACTGTGAGCCATAAGTCTGTGAAGCGCTGTGGAGACAAGCGTTGTACAAATGTAGTCCATTTGCCAAGACCTACCTGTGTATAGGAAATGTGAAATACTGCAATTCACATGTACATTAGCTAATGAATTGACAACTACTTTTTGTATAATGGATTCTACACCTGCCCCACTCCAAAAGAGATGAGCTAATGTGCTATACAAGTAGGCATACTTACTTACTCCAGTCTTCACTACGTATATTAACAGTTATAAACTAGACAAATGTATTTAAAAAGTTAAAACCATAGTACTTTTTCAAAAACTGTCACTGTGTTTGCTCCTTGTTGGGTGGTATGGATTGATATCACTTTAATGATCACTTTCCACTTATCATCCTGGCTATTTCATATAAAAATAGCTGTTTTAAAAATATTCAACAGACTGTCAGCAAACTATCCCATCCCAACCAGCCAATTACCTGTCATCTCATCCTAAACATAACCTGGCTCTAGCACTAACCTTTATCTCACACGCATCTCTCTCGTGTTGTGTTACAAAGCTGAATTATAGCGCAGCTCATAAAACACTTTTGGTCAGAAGCAAAGAAATAGGTAGGCTACTCTGAGTTGTAGCACACCATACACTAAAGAGCCTTAAGAGAGAAGTGTACTAGCATGCTTTCGCTTGCCATTCCTTTGAAGCAATACACACAATGACGAAAAGTCATATGACACACTGTTCAAAATATTGGTATCAACCAGATTTCTTTGTACTAACAACTCATCCTAGTTACTGAAAACACTACACAGACTGTGCCAAACAGAAACCTGGGTGACCAAGTTAACCCCTGAATCTGCCAACAGCTAACCAATTAAAACATAACCTAGGGCTAAAGTGTATTTAGTATTCTGATGCAGTCAAACAAACTTGAGCTTTTTGTGTTTGGAAGCGTGCCAGGAAGCTGCTTGTCTGTGTGCTGTGTGGTAAACGCAGAAGCTCCAGCAGAGGTCTTTGTGTTGGTCTTGGAGATGAATGGATCTCCGTGTGTTAACATGAGAGAGGCGTGTCGCCTGCAATTGTGTGATTCCCCCCATGCATCTTTTCACCCTCATCATCTTGTCAAAACCCTGCGCCATCCAGAACCTGAGCCCCCTCTGAATGCCTGCCTGCTGTCGGTGTGTCTATCTTTAGCGCTGCGTCACTCGCGTTGACATGGGCTGGCTAGACAAGTGCACCTGTAAGAGACACATGTGTTTTTTAAAGGCTTCCCAAGAAAGGCGCACTACGTTGTTACGATGGTTCCCATTTCCACACGGGAGGAGGAGGGCTCTGGGTACGTTCTCGGCACGGCTCCGCCTCCCTGCTCTGGATGGACAGTCCCGCCCGTCTCATCGAGGCTGGGGGCGCTAATGAAACGGAGCACTCCAGGAATGAGGTGCAAATGAGGAGGGATGGCTGGTGATCACGGCAGGCCAGGGGGCCCTCTCCCTGAACCTCCAGCTACCCAGCCCGGCCCAGCACAGCGCAGCCCAGCAGCTGCTACCTGTAGCTCCTCACCAGTGCTGCAAGAGGAGCCCTCACTTCCCTCTCGGTCCCATGGGTCTTGCTGTCCATTTGTGTCATCCATCAGAAACGCTCTCTTCCCATGCTAGCGCTGGCCTTCACGTAGCGTCGTCCTCCATTAATCTGCCCCTGCTCACACTGCTTTACTGTTAACGCCCTGAGGCAGAACTCATAGTGTCTCCTCTTCCTGCTGTGTGCATTGTTGTCTCATGCATCTTGTATCCATGTATATTCTCATTTACATCACTTGGTATGGAGAGAGGCAGTCCTTCAGGCGCTTGTATCCTTGTACCTGTCATACTGTTGCCACTGCAGCTATGAAATGAAAGGCTCTTTTAAGACACCGTGCTCATGTCTTAGTGAAAGGATTATATTGCACAAAAGGAAGAAATGGCCTTTTCAAGGTGTAACATTGCAGATAATGATGACTTGTTTTTTCTCTTGTCAAAGTGGACACTGAATTAGCTGTGTTAGAATTGTAATGATTTACATGCGCATGGATCAATTTTGCGTCTGTCTGAATGTGCTGCAGCAGCTGGGAAGAGATGGAGCTGGAGAGCGCTGTCTCAGAGAAGCCCTTGCATAAAAGAGATCAATTTGGGCCTCATTCACATTCCCACCGTGATAAAGGACATTGTGTCCCTGTGGAACATGACAAGGATGCAGGACTCACTGTAACAAATCTCCTTTGTGAATATAGGGCAGAGTCACCCTTGGTGGGCAGACTTGTGCTAAATAAATATATAAGTGTGGCACAAAAACAAACAGCAAGAAAACATCAAGATATTTAACCGTCTGCTTAGGCCATGACTAATTGCTGAATCCTGCAGTTTTTTTTATTGATGTGGAACCAGTTATATGGATTGTGTTTATTATAGCTACATTTTATTTAGTCTTTGATGATGGTGTATTTTCTAAAGTTTGGCACTGGGACAGTGGGGCCTGGCAGATGGCCGGGCCCATATGCTACTGGTCTATTTGGCCTTGTACTTTCTTGAATACGGCACTTGTTAGAGTTGGCCAACCTTTACTGCATGGTTATATGTTTGAAAATCTTGTATTATCTGACTGGAAAGGGCTGGAGCCTTTGATGCCTGATATTTTAATAGCCACTGACCCAGACTCATATCACAAGGAGATCAGAGGAATCAAACAAGACGCTACGAACGCACAGTCATCAATACAACAACATCTGGGGCCAGATGTTACACACAAACCTTGTGTATTCCTCCTTATTACCATGCTCCCTTAGCCCTTTTCAGCTGTGCTTTTGGTTTTGCATTAATTTTTATCTGCAGTTCAGTTAAAAATTATGTAGCTTGAACCCAAACAGTGCATTTTCCTGCGTATATTTGGATTTTTACAGAGACAACAGTTGAATTGCATGAGTTCAAATGAATGCAGATGAGGAGGCTGTTTGCACCCCAAGCTTTACCGCTTCCACTAGCTGAGCTGGGCAGGGATGGGGATAGAGTGTGATGCATGCAAATGCTGCCTTTTATTAGATCCAGAGGAAGGATTCATCAGCTGTGGTAATGTGAAAGGTGTTGTCATCTGGAGATGATGACTGACACTCAGCTTGATTGCAGACTGGCGCGACAGGATGTAATTTCAGCCCATGGAGTTGGCTTGTGTGGCTGTTGATATAACCCTGCATGGCTGCTTAAGACTCGCTCATTATTTTAAGGATTTCTGAGAAGTTTCTGCATCACAGTGGGAGATTTATTCAAACCTACACACAAAATTGCTGAAGAAACATTAGATTGTTTTGCTCTCTATCTCGGCATTGCATCGCTGTCTCCCCGATTACACACGTTAAATGTCACTCAGGGTTGTGCGCTGGGTGTGTTTGTTGTAGAGCTTGGGAGCTGACTGCTGAACACAGCAGAGCAGACTGCAGAGGTCTGCCGTGTCCTGATGGCTTTGCTAACAGAGGGAGGCAAAGAGGTTGCACAGGGACACGTCTCTTTATTTTACTGTCTCAGCCTACTTAATACTGAATGACTCGCCAGAGGCCTCCTTTGCTAGCAGGATATTAGCAGGAAATAATGTTCCCCTCAGCAGCGCGAGGCTGGCAAGAGTTAGCACAGGATCAGAGACAGCTGCAGGTGACAATCACACTCCGTGCAGCGGCGGCCCACAGCAAACACAAGGCTCATTTGCATAGCGCTCTATTCTGGGCAGGGTTTTGGAACACACCACTGTGTGCACTCAAGAAGCTGGAAGATGGGGCTTTACTACCCCCACCCCTTTTGAATGCTCGAGCAGGTGATGGTCACGTTTCAGAGCCGAGACCACATATGCTGCTCTAGCTGCAGTGGTTAAAGATGTAGGTGTGAAGTAGATAAGATATTATGCTTAACTTGTGTATCTCCAAATGTTCACGCAAATGTTTGCTTACACAGGGCCTTCTTGCTGTGTAAACATGAGCGATAAGAATAAGAGTTTTTCCTGGAAACTGTGTTTCGCTCCACCCCAAAGTTCTCCATGTGCCTGTGCCTGCCTGCCTGCCTGCCATTTTCACTTTAACCTTGGGCAGAAAGGACAGTGTGCTTGGCAGAGCAAAGTCCCTTGGAAGCCCAGTAGGGGATGTTGATCTATGACAGACTAATTTTATGTGATGCTTTGCACTATTGAGACCGCTGAGGCCGCCTGTCAGACAGTGGGTGTGCGAGGGGGAGATCTCCATGTGATGTACCTTACCAGCCACTGTAGCCAGACCCCTGACCCGCGGGGACGCCAAGGTGCACGACTAGCCACATCCTCAAGCCTGTGCATGGCCACATGAAAGGGTCAAACTCTCGCCAGGTGGAGATAGGACCCTGACAGAGATGAATATGTTAGCTGCTGAACTGAGGTCAGCCACCATTACTTTTTTTGACCAGATGGAGCCCTTGTTTTTTTCTGTTTCAGCTCCTAGAGAGGACATTGAGCTTCCCAATATCTCTCAATTCTGAAAGCAACTTGTATGTCGTAGACATAATATAATGTAAAATATATTAGTTATGATACCCAGAGACTGATGCTTTGGACCCGTGTGTTATGTATTGTGTGTCATATGGTCAGCCCCCACACACCCAATTTGATGCCTGACATGAATTGTAGTGATATTCTGTGATTCGTGTAATACATGTTGGGTGATGAGTTTGGTGCAGGAAACTACACTTTCTTCCCCTTTATCTAAATGACCCTTTGTCATCCCTGTGTTGTTATGATACACACACACAGTCATTCTAGATGCAATCTGCTATTTTGAACTTAGTCTTCAAAGAAGCGTGTCCTACTGTGTTAATCACTGGGTACCACTGATTGTACATATACAATACTGACAATGAATAGATAGCCATCCTAAAGCATTTTCTACACGGAGATCAATAGGTAGACATGCTCAATCAATAGGTAGAGATGCTCCCTTTCAGGAGAGTAAGAGCAGTGGATGCATGAAGAATGAAAGTGCCAACTCAAAAGTAAAAGTAGCATCGTGTGTGTGAAGAAAGACGCCAGGAGGAGATCAGTAGAGGAGAAATCTGTCATTCAAATACGCACGCAAGAGGGTTTACAGACAATGTGAGCACGAGCAAGCAGGAGCCCAAAAGGAAGGCTTTTCAAGGAGTTTAATCTTAAGAACACAGAGAATGGTGGCATTGATTGCCATGAAAGTTTGTCTTGTTTAGATTGATTGCAGTTTTTGCCAGTGTGTGTGCATAGCTAATATGCTTTTGGGAGCTGAATAAGTAATTCAGATCTGCTGCAATGTCAGTCATTCTGTTGAAGGTATCGAGCAGCGCTTCAATACAAAATGTAATATTTATCTCAGAACTAAGAGTTAACTGTTTATCTCACAGTAATGATTCTTGTGTTTTTGCTTGAAGCATTGTGGATATTCCTTGCACAAGCATCCCAGAACGCAAAATTCATGCCCACTCATTTTCTTTCTTTGTTTAAAATGATCATTTAAGATACTGCTGGAGGCATCTTACTGTAAGTTGTGCATCTTAGTCTAAGTGGTGTCTCTTTGTGCAGCGGCCAGACAAGGCCGCTTAGACAAATGAGCTGCTTGTTGTCATTGAGTAGCAGCAGAATAAATGGGGGTCATACATTTTCTGTCACTTTCAGGTGAGCATCTGCGCATATGCTCCCAGGAGAAGACCTGCTGCTCGTCAGAGATGGAGGACGCTTTCAGCCAACAGAGCAAAACCGACGTAGAGACTGTGCTTGATGGAATAAGTGAAGACCTAAGGGCCACGTTTGTGTCGAGGCATAAAATGTTTGATGGTAAGATGCTCCTTATGAAATCCGTGATTTGATCTTTTTTATGTATTTCACAATTAAGAGTCTGAGTCTGTTATTTTGTCTATGATTAGTTTGACAAGCTTCAGATTATTAGCTTCTTTAACCACTGACTCTAGCCATTATACTCCCTGTACATGACTGCTCAGTGTGTTGCTCAGTGAAATCAGTGTGTTGCATCCTGTACTCCCCTCCCTCCCAAGTGAAGGATCAGGGCATAATGCTTGGCTGCAGCGGCATCAGAACAGAGCCAGTATCTGAACATATTTGAACAGTATCTTTGATTGCAGCAGTTTTGGGATGTGTCCAAGGCTTCAGTAGTTAAATGGCAACTACTAGGTATGACCACCCTTTATTATTGATTCATAGATACAAAAAACAACTGAAACAGCAGATACAGAAACAGTCCCACCTTTACATACAGCATCATAGAACTAAGCCCATTACATTGTAGCAATAATGTATTTCAGTCATTTTGCTTTGAAGAAATTATTAGCAACGACCTTGTGTAAAATAGACAGTGACATTTATTTGCAAGAGGCCAATTAGATTAGCTACGCATTCACCTCTAGTGCCCACTTTATAGTATAAACTGAGTTCATTTTCAGGCTGCATAAAACAGTAATCAATGAGTCAGATGTGTCAGATTTGCCTTTTCTCATCTGCATTGCCACCAAGGAATTCCAGGTGAAATTGGAATTTTGCAAAAACACATTTGGGAACAACAAATACATTATTATCTAGCATTATTTTATTTGTGCATTACTGATCCTCTTTCAACTGCTCTCTAGTATCTGCAATCAGAATCAGATTTAAACTTACATAAGGAATTTCACTTTCGTAGGTGTTAACTCTGTACAATAGAGATAACAGTGTACATATAGGCACATATCTAGATAATACAAATAACTGAAATCATATTAAAGACAAAGTACAGCAATGTACAGTACACATTATACTGCTCCATTACATTATACTGCTCCATTACATTTGACTTTCAAGGGGAAACATAATTAATAAAGCCATATTAATATTGTCCTAGATTGAGGTGCTGTCAGGTCCGCATCGGATCTGGTCACGGCCACGCCCCCTCACTCTACGCCACGGTCTCACAGCTCATCTCCTCGTTTGCACTCACCTCGTCAAGCCGATCACCTTCACCTGAGTTTTGATTAGTGTCACCTGGTCTCCACTCTACTTAAGCCTCCCTCCCGCTTCACTTGGTGTCTGGTCTCGTCGCTATTACCTTGTCTCTTGTTCCTTCGTATGTTCCCTTCGGCTTCCGTGATCTCCGACATCACCTCCCGCGTCAGCCTAGACTTCCCCGTGAATCTTCTCCCTCTCAACTGATCTGGTTTGTGTCTTTGTTACGGTTGTGTTTCGTAAATCTCCTGTGTGTTAGTTTTGCCCCTTGCCTTTCGTAAATCTCCTGTGTGTTAGTTTTGCCCCTTGCCTTTGTGCATTGTTCTTTTATTTCTCCGTTAGAGTAACGGACACGGCTTTTGTTATCCCCCCCGTTCTTGTGTCAAATAAAGACTCTTAGTTTATCTACTGCCTCCGCCTGTCTGTGTCTGACAGGTGCATTATTACAGTTGATCAAATAGTTATAAAAATAAAATTATAATACAAATTGCATTAATTAAATGACATAAAAGTTGATTTTATGTAAAGGTTCTCTAAAGTATGGGATAAAGCATGAGATTATTATGTTGATCATAGTGGTTGATGTTGGCTAAGAAATGTGGTGCCTAATGGCACACTGATTTGTGGCAAACACCAGTTAGTAAGTAGTCAGGGGAATGAAAACAGTATTGACAGCAGTATATTTTGTACACTCATACCAGAAGGGGTTTGTTAAGTTCATAAACGTACATTAAGTCCCTTGTTCCATTTTTGCAAGGAGGAGGGGGGGAAATCCCCCTTTATGCAGACCAGAGTTGAACCAGAAGATCATTGAAAAGTTTATATTGTGACGGTTATATTATGACTCCCACTTATGCAGACCAGACTTATTCACTTTTGTTCCCATTGTAGCATATTATGTTCCTCTATCTTGGTCAGCATTCAGTGATCTTTTCTCACACATTGCATTTTAGCACTTAAACCCATATTTACTCAACATTGCAAAAAACTACTGAAATATCACTGCAGCCGTCAGCATGCAACCAAAGTCAACAGAGATATCTTTAAGAACACCCTGTTAGCCAAGGACACAGTCCTTTAGTTGTTTTTCTGTATGTGCTGTGAGATGAAAGCTTTGAGATTAAAGTCTTGGGGCAAGTGAATCCAAGGCTTTCTTTTTACTCATCTTTTTCTTAGTGACTCTGTTTAGAAGCTCCTGCAACAAAGACATGCTTTTCAATGAAGCGATGCCACATGTAAAGAAGTACTAAATATAAAATTGATCAGTTATGCCCAGAATTTCATTCTAAAAAGCATGTATGCTCTGTAAAGACAGGGGAATAGTCCCCCATAGTTAGCAGGCAGTGCGGTTGAGGTGGAGAGGTGACTGGGATGTCAGAGTGGCTCAGATGGGGTCAGACGTGGGGGTTTGTCCAGCACTTAAGCAAATGGCTGGAGGCTCCAGGCACCTCAGGGAGAAGGCTGCCATTCTGCATAATTTACTGGGTGTCGGGGCGGATGCTGTGTGCAGGTTTTGACACATGTGCCATCAGGCCCACTCCAAGCTGCTCTAGTGCCACCACAAACAAGGGGGATATTACATGGTTCTGGACTTTAGGCAACTTACTCCAGCTTTATTCACTACTTAACTTCTATTTTGTAACTGACATTCTGAAGATGAACTTCCCATGATCAGTGTCACAGGTTAAAAGTCATGTGGTTTCTAGCATTGGACCTGGGTTTGGAAATAAACCCATTAAAACCCTATCTTTCATCTCTTTGTTCTCTCCCTGGTCATTAACATCCATAAATGATTCAGAGGTCGTAGTGTCCGTTACAGTGAGTGTGTACCACTCACGTGCAGAACTGCTTATTCTAACCTCGCTTGTTCTAACCTTCATTTGATGCTTATAATCCTTCTAAGAAGTATCTTAATTGTTTTCTTAAGGTCCTGTTTCAAATATTTAAATGGTTTACAACTGCAGAAGTTATTTTGCACAAGTAGTCACAGCTCAGAAGTTGAAGTGCTCTTGAGTGTCCACACATTTTTCTTTTTCTATGAACAAATACCAGTTAACAAAAACATTAGTGATGCAGTAACAAAAACATTAGTGAATGCAAAGTCTTCTTGAAAATGGTGTAAATGGAGTTTAAGACCAAATTGCCTCCTAAGAATAGTTGTTGAACAAGGCCCAATATTATTGTTGTTTGTATGGTGCAGTGGCTCTGTTGCACATAGGACAAATGCACAAGTGCAGTCAAACTGCGTGGGCTGGACTGGCATTTTATGCACCGAGCTCGAGGTTACAAGAGCGTTAATTGTATGATCGCTTGATGCCATATTGATTTCTGTGCTGTTCAGTATGTGTTCAGCTGCTCTCTCCCACACAGTCAACAGCCCTTTTTGTGAGCAGCTTGAGCTGTGATCCTCACTGTTTCTGACAGGCAGGCCCACGCATACCTGACTCCACTGTGCAAAGGCCAGCGCAATGACACCAAGGCTACCTTTATTTTGGGGCCAGGGACATACTTCATCTTCAGCCAATGAAGCCTTTGATATTTCTGTACCGCGTTCTGCAGCTATAGTGGGTCTTGAGACAGGAGGTCCAGCTGGTGTGAGTTTTTCTCCGCTGATAGCTGCCTTGGTTCTGTGCACGGCCCCAGTGATGAAGAGCACACTCATGCTTTCACTGGGCTAATTAGAGAGCCCTGCTCAGTGCTCAGTGATGAGGGGTCTGCCTGGTGCTCCACTTAGCAGGACTGGTGCCTGGTATGTGTCGCGCACATCAGACAGATATTAGCCATATGCTCACTTTGGGAACATTGCCATTGAAATGTCATGTGCTTTGCTTCTAGCTCTGTCTCAGAACTGACACTTACAATATTGTCCCACACACGCTCACATGTTCAGACATACTCGTACACATAGATAGACACACACACCTACACAAACACATGCAGTACGTATGTTCACACTCAGACACACACACACACACACACACACACACACACATACACACACATACACACGCTCAAATATGCTCACACATTTAAACAGACAGACACAAACACACAAACATGCGTGCACTCAAACATACAGATATGCACACACACCTACACAAACACATGCAGTAGATATGTTCACACTCAGAAACACACACACATACACACGTTCAAATATGCTCACACATTTAAACAGACACAAACACACAAACATGCGCACACTCAAACATACAGATATACACACACACCTACACAAACAAAAAAAACAAAAAAAAAAAAAACAACAAATATGCTCACAATTAAACAGACAGACACAAACACACAAACATGCGTGCACTCAACATACAGATATGCACACACACCTACACAAACACATGCAGTAGATATGTTCACACTCAGAAACACACACACATACACACGTTCAAATATGCTCACACATTTAAACAGACAGACACAAACACACAAACATGCGCACACTCAAACATACAGATATACACACACACCTACACAAACACATACAGTATGTATGTTCACACTCAGACACACACACACACACACACACATACACATGCTCAAATATGCTCACACATTTAAACAGACAGACACAAACACACAAACATGCGTGCACTCAAACATACAGATATACACACACACCTACACAAACACATGCAGTAGATATGTTCACACTCCGAAACACACACACATACACACGTTCAAATATACTCACACATTTAAACAGACAGACACACACACACACACACACATTCAGAGGCATAGGCACATGCACACAAAATGTCATCCCTTGCTATGTTTCCCTGTAAGCCTTGTTTGATTATTAAGGCTGCCTGCTGCTCACTGCCCAGATTATCAAGACACCTCACTCAGGGCCCTGTGCTCACTCTCCTCCAGCGAGGTAGATGGTGTACACCTCACGATAAAGTACCTGACTGACAAGAGCTCCAGGATGCTTCCCCTCTGACAGGAAAAGAGAGGGTTTCATGTGGAGGCAATAAAGATAGAAAAAGCAGCCATGCATGCCAAACACTGTGCCCTAAATCCTCAAGCGGTGAATGGTGCACTCGGGGAAGCAGACACACCTCTGCAAGCTGACTTTAATCCTACAGGATGGGGCCCGGCTGCTCGGTGGCTGGGAACAATAAGGACAACACAGGCAAGAGGCTTAGGATGATGGTGATCCCACTGTAGCGTAAGCTGGCTGTCTAAGTAAACAGCATGCTAGCTGGGAAAGGAGAGCGGAGACTCAGTGGCAAAGGCAACTGAAACGCTCACGACTTGATTTGTCACAGTAATGGTGTCTTGAAGCACTGGTGCTGCTCTTAGACAATGCTGTGTACTGTGTAAATTTGTCCTCCGAAGTTCAGAAAGTCTGTTTTTGGAGAGGGAATGAGTGTCCCATAGAGTTGTTTCTATCTTATCGTTGGTCCATAGTAAAAGACAATAATTTCGTCACCATCTCCATGTGCATTTCAGTACTCTATCCTTAGGACCAGTGAATCTGTTTAGCTTTTGGAATGGTAAATATATGGCAGAAAATGTAAGAAAGAAAAAGAAAATGCCTCTGCATTCAAAGAGAAAGATTCCCTTTGAGGTTTGCATGGGAGAAACAGTGGCAAAGAGCCTGTCTATATTCACTGAATAAATAAATTATCAAGTAGAATTCCACATGACCATGCAATCTGCTGTGACATTAGTAGTAGTATGTTATTCAAATTATTCTGATCCAGTTTAAGTGAAAGAAGAAGAATATTTTAGATGCGGTCATCTTGTGGATAGTCTTTGCCTGGCAGCGAGTGCTACAATTGGAATAACTGACTGATTATTTCAAATGATCCTTCAAGTTTTCATGATCATTACATGGAAATGCTGTATTTTCTGCTGTATTTCTACTTTTGCATTATCATCTGATTCTGATTCATTATAAGTAATGTATAATAAATTGCAAGTTAATTTGAACGTTATGAGTAATATGTGAATACAGAGGTGTGGTTAATGCACTGTTTTGTTTATTAAATTAAAATGCATAAAATTCTGTCATATGGTTGATATATGGTGCAACTTATATTCAGGATATTTCTCTATGTGGCTTTTTATTGGATTTAATCAGTCAGTGTTTTGATGAAGACTGCTTCGAATATCTTCCTGTTGAAGTTGTATTGAACCAGTCCTCACGCCGTCTAATTTGCTGAAGTGGTATTTGTCCTGATGATGCCGTGTCATGCGGAGGTTGTGGACAGTGGAGGGACTCAAGGCAAACGTCTTACCTTGGGAGCCTCAATGTCTGCATTTTTGCAAGAGTGTTTGATTATCTCCAATGTGCACCCACATGCTTTGATGCTGGTTCACAATATCTGGGAAGCTGCCTTGTATTAAATGTTCAGCGGCGTGACTCACTGCTGGTCAGATCTCAGGAGACGTGTCTGTAATTAACTGCAGCCTGCGGGGCCCTGCTTCACACTCAGTCACTTCAGCACGTTCACACACAGTAGGACCTCACTGCCATCTTTCTGCTCCGCTGTTTATTTGCACAGACCCTTTGGAAGGTTAAGAAATGAAGGTCTTTGACAGATGGAAATTAAAATCATGCCTACCTCTAACTCACATTTATTGATTTTGTTGATTCTGATGATACTTATTTTGTCGAGTTAACTTTTAATCAGAGTCCTTGAGGATGTTTGGCAAATTATTAATTAAAGTATAAAGGGATGCTTAAATTTTGCCAGCCAGAGTGGTGTATAGATCTATTTCTGCACCTGCAGATTTGTGAAGACACTTTTCTTATAGAAGTTTTAAAATGGCAGTTTTTTTTTTTTTGTCAGTAAGGGTTAAGAACACAACATTTGGAATGCATTAGTATGGTTCTTATTGGCCAAGTGTCTTCCACACACAAGGAATGTGGTCTATGCATTTGCCCTAATCGTGAATTAGTGAAACACACGGCACACAGTGAAACACACAGTGAGTTGAAGGGCACATACTAACCCAGGGCAGTGTAACCCAGGTAACCCAGGGCTGCCTGCTACAGCAGTGCCCAGGGAGCAGTGAGGGGTTAGGTGCCTTGCTCAGGGGCACTTCAGCCATGGTCCACTGGTTGGGGGCCCTAACCAGTAGGCCACGGCTGCTCCTTGTCTTTACTAGTTAGTGTTTCTCCTGTTTGCAGTCTCCTGTCTGTGAGTATTGGAAACTCATTCCTTAAATCATTTTGTATGTTTGAGTGACACTAGATGTACACAATGGCATTAATAAATGTTTCCCCTGCTACCTACAGAGTTCTTCTTGGAGCTTCTGGACAACACAGAGAGGTCTCTGAATGAGATGTTTGTGAGGACGTATGGCAAACCCTACATGCAGAATGCAGAGGTTTTTCAGAACTTGTTTGCGGAGCTGAAGCGCTACTACAAAGGGGGAAATGTCAACCTGGAGGAAATGCTCAACGACTTTTGGACACGATTGCTGGAGCGCATGTTCAAACTTCTCAACTCCCAGTATCTGATCACAGAGGACTATCTGGAGTGTATCAACAAGTATACGGACCAGCTCAAGCCCTTTGGAGATGTGCCCAAGAAACTGAAATCTCAGGTTACAAGGGCTTTCATCGCAGCACGCACATTCGTCCAGGGCCTCACAGTCGGCCGAGAGGTGGCCAACAGGGTATCCAAGGTAGGTCCTGATGGTATTTTCATTCGCTAACATAAAAATGTTCTTTCCACAACGCCACTGTGAACCAGAGCAATAAAACCATTTGCGTTTACATAGGAATACCAGTAAGTATGCAAATAATATAGCAAACTGGTTGATGTGAAACTGGCTGGGAGGTGCAACCTGTGGTGCTGGACAACTTGGACAGTACAGTATACAGTATGATCAACAGTGAAGGCCACAGATTTCCATACACCATACATGTATTAAATGTTAGGTCTATGGTACATATGCATGCCAAACCACCACGGAGAATAAGCCCACTAATGATCATCAGGACGACATTTTGTTAGAAATGTACATAATATATATTATATATGTGCAAAATATGCCTGTTCTCTTGATGTTTATGTCTGGCAAATACTGGCTTAAGTCCTGTACAAACCAATGAACATTTGTGCCACATAGCAATATACATACTTTGTGATATCCATGGATGATCCCTGAACAGAGACTGTAATTCATTGCCAAAAGCCATCTATGAGTCTGCTTGCAAAAATAATTGTAACTAGATGTACCGCATAGCGATACATGGTATGACCGCCGCAATGTATTGAAATGTGAGAACTGTTGGCATGACAAGTGTGTGGTAGAACAGTGTTGTGAGGTGGGAATTAGATTGGAAATTATGTCTTGGAAGTGGGTATGGATGTGTTTTTTGAATGAATGAGATTGTGTGTGATTTTGTAGTGTGTAGGAGTGATTTATGAAAGGGTAGGTGTTGTCATAGTATGTATGTAGCCTACATGTGTTAATTTGAACTCTTGCCACTTGGTGTTTGTGTAGAGATGGTAGTCATAAGATTGTCTTGTATGGAGTATTATATAAAAAAAAAAAAAAAATATATATATATATATATAGGTCTTTTGACACCTATATATGGCGATAAACAGCGCCCCCTATGACGAAATGTCACAAAATTTAGTACACATGACAAAAAAGCTGTTTAGAGATGGCATGCCAAGTCTGACCAAATTTGAGCAATTAAAAGCCAAGGTATGTACTTTTAAAGAATTTTAAGCTACGTGTTAAATGTTCATTGACGTGTAACTTCGAAACAATTTATCTCAAGATAAATCCTTTGATAACTTTTTGTCAGCATTGTCTGTAGATGACGTATACCAAATTTGGTGAGATTCACATTAACGGCCTATGACGAGTTCGTTCAGATTCGTTTTCGCAATGTTCAAATTTCATGTAAATTGTTTTCGTTGGAAGTGGGCGTCGACCAGTGTTTTCCATGCGTGAGGTTCAATAGATTTCACGATAAAAAAAAAATGTTGTAAACATTAGCATTCTCTAGATAATAGGCAAAATGACATTTTCTACAATTACAGCGCCCCCTATGGACCAAATTTTATGGCATGTGCTGTGGTTTCAGAGGTCTTTGTGGTGATCATACATGACATATTTCGTGCAGTTCCCACCTTCTCGGTCCAAGATATTGGCAACTCAAAATCCCAATTTTTGCATTTACCCTTATCACTAGGTGGCGCTATGCTTCACGTGAGCGTTTATGGGCTGGGTCGATACGTCTCTGTAACACCAACATACTAACACAAAATCGTTATCATGGGCAAAAATGTTAACGAGTTATTTAACAAAAACTGTTTTTTGACACCTAGCTTCGGCGATAAACAGCGCCCCCTATGACGAAATGTCACAAAATTTAGTACACATGACAAAAAAGCTGTTTAGAGATGGCATGCCAAGTTTGACCAAATTTGAGCAATTAAAAGCCAAGATACGTACTTTTAAAGAATTTTAAGCTACGTGTTAAATGTTCATTGACGTGTAACTTCGAAACAATTTATCTCAAGATAAATCCTTTGATAACTTTTTGTCAGCATTGTCTGTAGATGACGTATACCAAATTTGGTGAGATTCACATTAACGGCCTATGACGAGTTCGTTCAGATTCGTTTTCGCAATGTTCAAATTTCATGTAAATTGTTTTCGTTGGAAGTGGGCGTCAATCAGTGTTTTCCATGCGTGAGGTTCAATAGATTTCACGATAAAAAAAAAAATGTTGTAAACATTAGCATTCTCTAGATAATAGGCAAAATGACATTTTCTACAATTACAGCGCCCCCTATGGACCAAATTTTATGGCATGTGCTGTGGTTTCAGAGGTCTTTGTGGTGATTGTGCATGACATATTTCGTGCAGTTCCCACCTTCTCGGTCCAAGATATTGGCAACTCAAAATCCCAATTTTTGCATTTACCCTTATCATTAGGTGGCGCTATGCTTCACGTGAGCATTTATGGGCTGGGTCGATACGTCTCTGTAACACCAACATACTAACACAAAATCGTTATCATGGGCAAAAATGTTAACGAGTTATTTAACAAAAACTGTTTTTTGACACCTAGCTTCGGCGATAAACAGCGCCCCCTATGACGAAATGTCACAAAATTTAGTACACATGACAAAAAAGCTGTTTAGAGATGGCATGCCAAGTTTGACCAAATTTGAGCAATTAAAAGCCAAGATATGTACTTTTAAAGAATTTTAAGCCACGTGTTAAATGTTCATTGACGTGTAACTTCGAAACAATTTATCTCAAGATAAATCCTTTGATAACTTTTTGTCAGCATTGTCTGTAGATGACGTATACCAAATTTGGTGAGATTCACATTAACGGCCTATGACGAGTTCGTTCAGATTCGTTTTGGCAATGTTCAAATTTCACGTCAACCGTTTTCGTTGGAAGTGGGCGTCGACCAGTGTTTTCAATGCGTGAGGGTCAGTAGTTTTCACAATAAAAAGAAAATTGCTGTAAACATTAGCATTCTCTAGATAATAGGCAAAATGACATTTTCTGCAATTACAGCGCCCCCTATGGTCCAAATTTCATGGCTTGTGCTGTGGTTTTAGAAGTCTTTAGGGTGATCGTGCATGACATATTTTGCGCAGTTCCCAGCTTCTCGGTCCAAGTTATTGCCAACTCAAAATCCCAATTTTTGCATTTACCCATATCAGTAGGTGGCGCTATGCTTCAAGTGAGTGTTTATGGGCTGGGTCGATACGTCTCTGTAACACCGACATATTACAAAAATTTCGTGTTGTTGGGTGAAAGGTTCATCGAGTTATTCAGCGAAAACTTTTGCCGGTCTCCCCCTCTTTGACGGACACTGGCACAGTGGGGGGGGGGCCCTTGGGGGCCAAAAGCTCATATTCGCTCACAAACTTCTAGGACTACATGCCTACAAACATTCATCTCCCCCTGAGTTTCAGTGTCCCGGGAATCGTTGACGGAAAATCGGTGAAAAAAAAAAGGGAAAAAACGTGCAGCAACAACAATATGACTGCTTTCGCTAGCTTCGCTAGCGGCGGTCATAATAACTGCATATTGCAGACTGCACTGGCAAGCAATGCAGCAAATACCATGATACTAAACTCTTTTTATCTGGTTCATTCAGTGAACATCGCTGTCAATTTTTTCACATATCACAGAGTTAACTGCAATTTCTGGTATGAAGCATTATGTATGCCAGTATATATATATAGTTAGAAAGTAGCATGTACGTTATACAACATCCAATTACTCCGTTTGTCCTTTTTTATGATTTGAAAGACTGGTGGCATTGCATCATTTTAGATGTAAATAGTAAACTGTGTGGCCAGTTTGATTTGCTGTCTAAATTGTTTGGGGACTGCCCACTGGCAGATCCCTCTGGATGCTTTCCCGATGCCGCATGATCCAGCTTTTGGTGAAAGCTGTGCATCATGTCACTATAGAGATCTGATATGACTGCGAGGCCTTTCTCATTTCCTTTTAGCCTATGCCTTCACTCCTCAGAGGGGCACACTCGCTTGCTGGAAAACAGGCCTCATTTTCAGCGTGTGCAAACGTAGTGAAGGTCACAATTCTGAATTCAGTCGTGTTCCCTCCCAAAAGAGACAGGGTAAGTGACAGAGGGAAGGAGGGAGGGCAAGAGAGTTTTTCTGTGCTCGCCTCTTCCAGCTGACTCACCACCTGCCCGTGGGCCACAACACTGGCATAGACACCCAAGATCTTAATCTATGTTTTGCAGTAACGTCAGCTCATCTGCTTTATTGTCTGTAGAAAGGTCCGGCGGCATTCTCCAAGGAACCGACCTAAGACAACCATTGAGCTAAATGATTTTGCCTCTGTTCTGCTATACTGTGCCCACTGAAGCAATGACTCTGAGATTGCCATTACTTCACTGGAGAGCTATTCTGTTTGATGCAAGTGAAACTAGCTGAATACAGTGAGCTCTTCCCAGTGGTATGGAGTCACTGAGCCAGTAATGGGCATGTGCAGAAGAAGATAAAAAGGACAGCTCAGATATTACCCTCTTGAACCAGATGGAATTTTCAATGAGTTTGGTTATTCTCTTTCATCATGCTTGAAGTTCATTTCACTTTTGACATAATGTACTCTTGTTAATTAATGGAGAGAATCAACATTGCTTCACAGAATTTAAATGAATTTTTTAGCTCTTTGTAATATGTAGAAAAGAAATACAGGAAACACAAAAACAAATAAACAATGTGTTTGTCAGATGTTTAATTGAAAATGTCAGAGGTCATCACTTATTATGAATTACATTTTTGAAGGATGTAAGAGTTATGTGTAGGTGTTAATAGTATTCTTGAACACTCTGGATTTACTCTCAGAATCCACCACACAGCATTCAGAATCTCAGCGTTGTTCTAACTAAGATTTTTGATCACCACAGTTTGTGATTGAATTGAAGACATGCTTGAGATTGAATTGAAGACACGTTTGCGATTGAATTGAAGACATGTTTGCAATTGAACTGAAGACATGTTTGAGATTGAACTGAAGACATGTTTGCGATTGGGATTGCTTTGGATTGGCTGAATATGTTGATGGTGTATGGTGACTGAAGATAGGAGGCTGATGCCCTGGAGATCCCAGAGCCTTGCAGCTTCACTGACCTCATGACAAGCATTATCACAGGGTTGTTATTAGGACTGTCTTGCTTAGACAGGCTTCAGTTCCTCATCCCTGAAAGGACAAGGGCTTGAGTCTATTAATAGGAACTCATTTGGTAAGGCCAATAGCATGTAATTACAACATTACCTGCACTTCAAGTGCTCACAGATTCAAAGGCACTGTTCAATCGATGCTAATTGTTAATAGAATGGAGAGACTACATGATAGCATCTTGAGCAAACACCAGTACTAAAATACTTCTGTTAGTACATGTTTTTAGCTTTAAGAGTGGCTCAGTTACACCTAGAGTCAGTTGAAGTTGTTGGTATGAAACATGAAGTTTGTGTTCAGTTTGTGTCTGCACAGCCTGAAGCCATGTTGCTAAGTTAGCCATTAATATCGTCTCTGTTGCTAACTAATTTACCCAATATCATTTCACAAGCATGGTCGCAACATTTATATGATGTAAGAAATGTTAAAATAGCAAAATTCTGTCTAACTTTAATCCACTTGCATGCATGTTAGCTCCAGCCATCAGTGGGATAGATCTCACAGTGTTGTGCTCAGCATAGTACAACTAGGCTACAATGCGGGCACCATTTGATGTTTGAGGGATGCACTCATCTGTCAGGACACGTTTATTTGATCCTTTGTTCCAAACTGTCTCTGAGGAGCTGGCTGATGTAGTTGTCTGTTCCCACTGTGCGGATGCACTCTTGTGGGCTTAGAGAGGCACACATTAAAGGGAGGGAGAGGCTACACATGCAGACTTGCAGAGGAGATGGCCCCTTCCTTGGGTATCCTGTCTGCTGGAGTGCGTTTGGGAATTCCACACAACTTTTATGTTGTCTTCTGTAACCCCACTGTATAGCATTTACTGTGAAGCTCATCCATAGTATGTAAGCTTTTGGACTTTACACACAAAAAAACTACATTAATAACACAAAAACACTAAAACTATATATATGATAGGTTTAAAGGTAAATATGAGATGATATTTTAGTTTAAGGCATCTGGAGGATATTCCCATCTAAAATAATTTCAGACACACACAGAGGCCACTTTCTGACTTCCAAAAATTGTTTTTACACAAAATTTTCGCAAACACCCATGTTTGCCGTTAGCTGCTTCCTTGGTGTACATACTGTAATAGAATTAAATGATGTTTCCAAAAAATTTACTTATTCTGTTCTTTTCTTCTATTCTATTGCTTCTTAATTCTATTCCAGTGTTGTCATTCAGAATTTTTGTGAAAATTCTGAAAAAGGCACATCTGGTCAATCTCTAGCCAATCTCACCGTTGCCTTTGCTTGTCATGTGTTTTGTTGTCTGCCCAGCTAACACCGAACGTTACAAAAACCCTTAAATAACGTTGGCCTATGGTTCTGCTATAGTTTTTTTTTTTTTTTTTTGAACGTTTGTAAACGTAAACGTGGGTGTACGTTCCGAGAACATTGGCTGTGGGCTGTCACACTCAAAACATTCCTCTAATTTAGGAAACAAAAACTCATACAATATGTCATGGTTGTATTGTGCCCTTTACATTACGTTCACACTTGGTTATTTTTTGGTATTCGTATTATGAAACGTGTCGGAACGTCCTTGGAATGTTGTGCTGAATTGTAGGAGTCCGGTCAAACAATTCAGCATATCGAAGGCAGCGCAACAATTAGAGACAGTTGAGCTAATACCCAGCGTTGGCCAATAAGGATAACACGTGTATATCTATGTCTTGTGCCCTGCTTGTAAGCTATGGCTTATCCCCAAAAGTCTGACAGAATAGAGGTAACGCAACCGAATAGCAAACAAGCGTTTCGCGTTTTTCTGCTTGAATCGTGATTTTCTCTGCAACCAAACTAACGTTCTAGTCATGTTTAGAAAAACTTCTATAATGGTAACCAAAATTGTTACCTGGGTGTCAGACGTGATAAAAATCCCTTTGTTTTGCTCGGACGACACGGCTGTTATTTTTGTCAGTGGTCTTAAAAGTAGCTTCTTGCCCATAGATATTTAGTTTTTTTTAAATATGAGTTCGTTTTAACAGAATACAGAGGAAGCTTTGTTTCAACCTCCTTGAACCACACAATGTTAGAAAGGCATGCATTTTCTACATAATGGCATTTAGAAGGAACTGCTGACTGACCAGGGCAAATATATTAAAGTTATGGTATGCATTTTAGCTGCCCGAGATATGGAAATGGTTGTATATAAGAAAAGTTCAAAATTCCAATAATTCCAGTCTATGTTACTTTGAGATGTAGGGTTCTATCTGATCATTATTTTCATAGTCAGTTAATCAAAACATTAATTTCAATTCTCAATTCTCAATTAATTGATTAGTTGTTGATTGGGGAAAACTGAAAACTGAATTGGTGTAATGGAAATGTAAAAAAAAAAGAAAAGGAAAGGAAATGTATCAGTATTTCCCAAAGCCCAAGACGATGTCTTCATAATTGGAATTATATTTACAAAGATGTTTAGTTTACTGCTGTAGATGAACAAGTAGAGCTATCACTAAGAAACTTAAGAAACTGCACTCACTGCATGCACCTTTAATCAATTAGTTGATAAATTGATAAATCATTACAGCCTTACTAACCATATGAAACTGCATGAGGGATATGCTCCATATTAGTTAGATCCCCCTGTAATCTCTATGCGCTCCAGCATTTGCCTATTTTGTGGTGACAGTGACAGTGCCTGTCATTCATGTGTATGCCTCTTGTCAGTGCAGCACACCATGTAGGTTCACTTGTATTCAGTGCCGCAGTGGGACATGTGTGAATTCAGGAAACTCAATAGTGTAATGGTTTATAAAATGAAGAAGTTACATCAACAGTTACTCTAACCAAAATGTACTGTGTTTGCAATGTTCGCATTTATTGTATTATATTCAGTATTACTCACTTTAATCACCACATCTTGAAGAAAGTAACCACATCGCTTCCCAATTCCATGTCTTGAAGTTAAAGCAAATGATTTAGAGTGCATATGTGATATCAGACATGTTCATTTTGAGCAATTGCATTGCTTTAAGACAAATTTGATTACCAACACTGGAAACCCTGACTTGGTTGATTGGTTGCAGTGTTTCCCCATCTGTTTCACCACTGACGCCTGCCCTTATCTTTTGTCATAGGTTAGCATGTCACCGGCTTGCCTAAGAGCGCTCACCAAAATGTTCTACTGTCCTTATTGCCAAGGCGTGCCGTCAGCAAAACCCTGCAAGAACTACTGTTTGAATGTGATGAAGGGTTGCCTCGCCAACCAGGCAGATCTGGACCCCGAGTGGAATCTTTACATTGGTAAGATTATACTTAGATTCTATTCTTACTTACTTGAAAAACTTTCAGTAGTTTGGGAAAAGTTTTTCAAAGTGTGGTGTTGCCAGAGATGTATGATTAAAGATGTTTTTCAAATGCTTCTGGCTCCTGCTGAGATGGATTGGGAACTGAGGATCATTGAGGTCTCTCAGATAGCAATTGAATGGGAACAAGGGTGGTTCAAAGCCATAGCCAGATAGGAATCTATCATGACATTTATTTTTTGCATGTAATGCGTAATTCAGAAATGCACTGCGTTCAGAAATGTCAGGGCTTTGGAGAGGGAGGTGGTAAGGCACGCTGGAGAGTCTGTTTTGTGAGCAGTGCTCTGGAGTCTTATTGCAAGCGCCTTGTCAGAGAAAAGAGGCCTAAGGAAATGAGGCCACTCGTCTCCAGACAGTGGTGAGATGTCAAAACAGCATTCGTCCCGCTTTCAAAGTCTGATGTTTTTCACTCTGGCTACGACACCGCTCAAGTGAATGACTGACAGATACATTATTGGACCGTTGTGTGTACAGTTGGGGACCCAACTCCAGTCAAGATAACATGTAGTCTATTGTGAGTTGATATAAAGAATTAGATGATATGTTAGTGCATCACTTGACACTCGTTTACACACAGACAGAACGTTTTCATGAAAAGTTAAAGTACTTCTGGTGTCAGAAATCCATTCGCCATTGACTAGCTCTTTTGAATTGCTTTAAATTCATTGTGAAAAGCAATTTTTTTCTGTTAATTTTAATGCTATTAAAACATTGTGAAATACTCTTGTTATACTTCATTATACTTCATCTTCATACAGAATCTTCACAGACATCTTGTTATATTTTATAGTTCATTTTGTTACAAATAATGGATGAGTCTTTGCAAAATTTAGGATCGCTTCCACTACCATCAAAAAACATTCTTCACCAGAGAGTTTATACTGATAGAAATAAAATGTCATTTTCATACTATTGAGCTCTGACATTTCACATTCATAAAACCTTTAAAGATTTTCAATTTTGTGTAGGTCACATCTTAGGAAAAAATTGATCTGCCTTTTAGAGCCTTCCATGAATGCATCTCTGTCAAATGACCCAGACCTTATTTAGCTCCAGACTGCCAGTGAGTAGTGGAGAGGACAACCATGCTGTACCAGACACAGTCAGGACATTGCTTATGGTGTGCACTCTTGCCTGGGTGTTTGGGCAGTTGTGCAAGAAGTACATCCTGTGTTGTAAATTATTATTATCACTTCTCATACAAGACAGAGACATATTTATGAAAATCGTTTGTCTGTGCTGTCATGAGGAGAAAGTGTGTCTATGTCTTGTGGGGAACACAGACATACCATAATGCTTTGCAAGCCAAAAAAAGACTGGTTGGCACATATCTGTTGGCCGTCTATCAGGGATGAACAGTATGGACGAGAATCTCAGTGTGGAGGAAGTTGGGCTATAGAAGGGTGGGGGTGGGGGTGGAGTGGGTAGCACAGTCAGTTCAGCCCAGAAGCCAGGAGGAAATCCTTTACAGCTGCGAGCTGAGCTCCTGATAGCAACGATTTATCCCCCAGCGCCTCTGTCTCTCCTCTCCTGCCAGCCAGGCGCTAGCCGGGTTCCAGCCTGCTGCATTAATACACTGACATAAACAAAAAGGCAGCGATTCACATTAGCCCACGGTTGACCCCCCGTCTCCAGCCGTGGCCATAGAGCAGGAAACAGAGGGACCCTCATGGCGCTGCCAGAAGCAGACCCAAACAGATGTTCATTCAGCGCAGCTGCGTCGACGCTTAGCCCACACAAAACATGACAGCCCACAAACATTCATCTCTCTGCAGAATACCCCGCGTTTATGTCCCGCCAAGATAGCAGCCAAGCCGTGCCGCGGCAGTAGACATCTTCCTGCCCCTTTGTGTGTGTGTGTGTGTGTTGTAAGTGCAGTTCTATTCCTGGGGTGGGTTAATTTAGTTATTTGAGGGTGAAAAAAAAATCTAAATTGAAGTTGATGAACATTTTATGAATGATGGGGTCAGGAATGTGGCTTTATACAGGTCGGTTATTTTTGCACAAACACCAACCACAGCCTCTGGTGGAGTACATGGCTGCACCCAACCCAGTCATTACTTGCCTGTGGGACATTTTTTGGTTTATTTATTCCAGAAAAGCAAAATGGTTTGTTTATTTCTCTCTCAGGTGACGGGGCCAACAATTCTGCGGCACATTCTTTCGCCTTTGGCAAGCAGTAAATGGGCCGAGAGCATAATGTATCACAGACATATTTAACATTAACAAGGCTGTTCGTGAAGCACAACTGGTTCTCTCAAGACTCACTAGACCTGAAGCAATTAGCATGCAGGAATCGATCTTTAAGAAGCATGGAAAGTAGCATACAAGTACCAAAATGGCCAGAGCCTCTGCAAGAACAGACCCATAGTTTCTTCCTTCACATTCATGTGAGGTTGGGAAGACTGGTACACTTTTTGAAAAGCTCAAATCAAAGGATTTGCAAGGGTTCTGATTCACTTCCTTCAGAGTACGTGTCTGGTGGTTATGTGGACTAAATGTGTGGCCTTTACAAGAGCACTCCTGGGCTTGACGTGACCCCAGCTTACATTTTACTGTGTGCTGAGGACATTTTTAGTAAAGCAGTAAATGCCTAGCCCTGTAAAATGGGTATATCCTTGAAGGCTAGTTTTTCTACAATCAGTAGGATGTTATTATTATGTAATCACAGTAAATCATCAGTGCCTCTGCAGCAGTAGTCTTATTTGTCAGGAGCTGGCAGGCAGACGTCTGTGGTGAGGGATATTTCTGACAGCTGGGACAAATTCCCTGAGATTCTTCATGCCGGTAGTGAGAAATACTGCAAATGGTAAACTGATGTTTCAATCACCTTCTGGTGCTGGGTCATCTGTTATATGATAATATTCTCCTGTAAAACCTTGACCCACTTTATAGTGCCCATCGCATTCCTTATTTTATTTTTTATTTTTTTTCATTTTTTCTATTTTTTAAACTATACACTCCCAAGCCCCTGTGTGGTCTGAACCGTATTTTCCTCTGTGAGGCACTTTGCTCCACCCAGGCCCCGTCACTGTTAATATCCTCATTATCAGGGTGTTCTAAATACAGCCTATTGTCGTCCTCTGTGCAGTCCTTTGTCACCAGGATGTAAGAGGATCTGCATTGATTTTATTTGCTCATTCCATTTTAATTGCCTGATTTGTTTCATCAAGTAACAGGACCTTGCTCTGGCCTGACAATTCACGAAAATGCAAGGCTAATAACATTTCCTGTCCTTTGGTGGGAAGTCTCATGAATAAGATATATGCTTGGAAAAAAGCAGGCTCCCCTGCTCTGAAAATAAATAAATAAAAATAATAAATACATTTCAAATCCCTATCGCTGCAGAGGACCTCCAGAGGTCTTCACAACTACTGAACATGAGCTGGCACAGCAAACAGGATTATTCTGTCTCCAGCACTATTCAAAGTGATGTTTCCCTCATGTGTATTTTTGTGAGCTGTAAATAATTATTGCCTCAGTGTTTGTGTAGCTGCTTTCTGCTGTCTGCTGTCTGCGTTTGTCCAGTACCTGTTGAGTGTGTTTGAAAGCCTGGCTGGGAGAATGAGCCCCAGCCCCATGTTCTCTTCCTGGAAGCTTTATGGTGATTAAGCCCTGCTCTACATTATATTATTATTATTATTATTATTATTATTATTATTATTATTATTATTCTATAAACCCTGCTCTCTCTCTCTGGCATTTCTGGCTGGGCAGGAGCCTATCAGCCCAATGCTCTTTCTTTTTATTAGGTAATTTAATTTTCAAATGGAAATCGACTTTCAACAGACAAATCAAACTAATGAAGTTGTGTTCTTCGAGAAACTGTTTCACAGTTTTTTTTTTCTTTAATTGATGAATAAATCTGATTTCTGGTGAGGAAGATGAAAGTGGTGATTGCAAGGATGAAGGACTTATCCTCTTGTGGTTCCAGATTCTTCCATTTCAAGTAATTTCTGCTGTCAGTCAGTGATAATCACTACATCTACCAAAGGCACAATAAATTGTGTGTACATTATGATTGGCATAGTGTTCCATGCATATTATTATACTCTTTTTTCACGTTTTGCCATGCCATTTATAATTGGATCCGTATGTTCAGCTCTCCATGAATAAATATTGTTTACTCTGACCACAGGGACATAAAGACTAATTGACGTGCAACTTGATAATGTGTCCAATAATACACCATGTGACTGTTCCATCATGTGGTTTGGGCCTGGAGGTGCATGGTTGTTGATGTCTTAGTGGAATTCTGATCCTCAGATGAGATACTTGATAACGGTTTGTGTCATACCCATGGATGACTCATAAGTCATCAATAGTTTCATGTAAGATAGTTTAATTTAGCCGCTCAATCCACACACTGAAGTCCTCTGTGTGAAGTTTCTGTGCCGGAGATGAGAGTGAGGGGACATGTGATGTGTGTGTGGTGCATAGGGCACAGAAGAGCTAGCTGCTGTAACTGGGGATGCAGTGGTGTGTGTTCCATACAGGGCAGATAAAAGACAGCTGCTGGAAGTGGGGAAGTTGCAGATAGTGCTAATTGTCCTTGCGTCGGTGGAGAGGATCTTTGGAGGGCTGAGGGTGCGGCAGCCTCGTGGTCTCCCATGCCCGTGTCATCAGCCCAGCGGAGCCCTCCGCAAATGGCTTTATAATGGCTGTTTGCACTTGCCCTAATCACTGTGGCTTGCCTGGCTGCCCAGGAACACGGCCTTAAACAAATACAAACAAGTGTTCCAACATCCGCCCTGAGGCGCAGACGTCTCTGGTGAGGGCAGGGGGAGGAGGTCATAATGGGAAGCAGCTGTGTGCAAGGTGAGCAGTGGGGACCGGTGGTCATGTGATGATACGTGATGGCATCAGCCTCCTCGCTTACCATCCTGTCCCACGCTGAACCCGTCTCACAGCGCTCCAGTGCCCTCAGCCAAGTGGAAGAAGAAAAAGACAAAGAAACGATTTGTGTCTTTTTTTTTTATCAGTGCCGTGCTCTCTGTCTTATCACTGCCGCGCCCCTGTGTCCCGGGAAACATGTCGCTTCATTGTGACGCACAAACAAGCGATCAAGTGGTGTCTTTAGAAAAAGCATGAGCACATTTGAGTTTTTGCTGTGAATGGTTTTTGAGGAAGGCCCAGAGGCAGAGCATGCTGGATGACCACTGCCTAGAGTATCCTGTTCTTTTTTTGTTTGATGATGGAATTGAGGCTGTGGTGCCATTGTGTCTGGAGATGTTTGTAATGAAGTAGTTGAAATGGAACATCCCATAGCCAATGCCTCTCCTGTTTCACAGATGCCCAGCTGCTGAGTGTGTGTGTGTGCGTTCACAGCCCGTGTGGTTTTTGCTGTGGTATTACCATGCTGAACATGTGGCTGGACAGAAAAGAATGGAAGGGGGGATGTGTGGTCACCACTGACTCGGAAGAAGTGCTTCCTCAACATTAGTTGTGGATAAAATAGTTGATATGTCAGCTGACATTAGAGGTCTTTAAACAGATGCTATGTGTGAAGGAGTGAAGCCTGTGTGACTGAATGATCTCAGCTCCCATTAGTAACAGGATCTTTCAGAGAATGTCCCTCTCATTGGATTGGGCCGCTGAGATGCACTGCAAGCGGGGCAGAGTCCAACATGTGATGCCCTGGGGAGCACACTGTTCCTCACAAATAAAGCTTCAGCGCCCCTGGTGCTCTCTGTTTGGGCTAACACCGCTCAAATGAGACTGTTAAATCTGTTAAATCTGTCTAAAAGTACCACAGTGTATACTGGGAGCAGAACACAATGATGTGTCTTCTCTGATCTCATCCTCCTATCTCATCTGTGGAGCAGTGATTGTTTGGTTTATTGAGACAAATCAGAGCATTAGAGGGTAATCTACCGCTAATGGGGTTTTTCCTTACATAGAACTTCATATTTGCAGTTATTAGTTTAAAAAACCGACAACACCCAATCTCTGTTTTGGTCTAATGAGGACTGCAATAACCTGTTTCTCTTTCGACACAGGAGTCTTTGTGGCTGTCTAGGGAACATTGTGAACAAACTAATGTGCCTTTGTTTTCTGAATTTCTGAATCTCTTCTGTGACTCATCGCATGCTTTCACATGCTCTCTCACGTGTGTGTGTGTGTGTGTGTGTGTGTGTGGGGGGGAGGGCGGGTAAAGATGGCTGCATGTGCGTGTGTGGTGGTGGTGGTGGTCAGTAGGGGAGTGCTGACACATAGATTCTTTATGCAGATCATTTTGATGTGGACATTAAATATTCATGGGCTTGTTAAAAGGGAGGGGACTCTGCCCCTGCCACTTTCGCAGATTAAAGACAACCTGGTTTAGGAGCGGGCTCAGGAGCTGGCACTGGAGGACCTCAGCTGCGTTCACAGAATGGGATTTGAACTTGATGGAACTGCCAATGGAACCAATCTTTGGATTTAGATGCAAGCTGTTCATGGGTAGAGGGGTTTGTTTCAGCATGAATCAGAAGTTGTGTCGAGCAGCACACTTTAGCTTGCCTCGCTTCTCCTCTCCCCAGTCAGATGGACCTGGCAAATTATTCATGGAACATAGATAGCAGCCAGTGTCTGTCAAGCTTGAATTTATTTTGGAATGTGAAAAACAGAAATGCTGTGTTTGGTAAATGGCCTATGAATAATACACAAATACATACACTACATAGATTGATTGATGAGTGATTTGATTGATGTGTTTTCATTTCAAATGCAGCTTACCATCGCTTGAGATTTTTTGTTTTTGTTGTTGTAACATACACTGTGGATTTAATTTCACTGTCTGGTGTAGTTGGTTTGTGTGTGTGTGTGTGTGGTGTGTGTGTGTGTGTGTGTGTGTGTTTCTGTTTGAGGTCATCCCAGCACCAAACCTGCTTCTCCTTGCACTTATTTTTTTTCAAGGTGTCACATTGCACCATTATTTTCCCAAGTGAGCTGCAGATGAGCTACGCTGTGCAGAATCCAAATTACTGCCGAGCCATTTTTCACTCCAGAGATTAGAGTGGAAAAAGCAAAGACCAATATATTGGCCTTCTTTGTTGTCTTATTTGTCCTTGTCACAAAAGCTTTCTTTCAGACAAGAAAGCACTCTGATGGGGCTGGGAGATACAAGGCTCCACAAGAACTCTCTGCCCCTACAACACATATTCCAATTATTTACCACGTGCAGAATAACCTGTGCAGTTCTATTTCAGTAGGCCTTTCAAAGCAAAACAAAATTGTCCCTTTCCAAGAAGTTGTGCAGCCTTTGCCGTTTGTGACACGTCTTTCAATTGAGGATGAAATGAGGCGATTTGCATGGCTGTTAGCTGTTGATAACCAGATCTGCTTGTGCTGGAGGCTGGCCTATCTGTCTGGCACTGCAGCAGATGGAGGTGGATTGGGGGGAGGGGTTGTGGGTTTCAGGAGGGGGGTCACCCACAGGAGCCCAGACACCAAGCTTTGCTCTTAAATGAGAGCCATTCATTCTCCATGTGTTCACACAGTGTGTGCACTAAGTCCCGGCACTCCGAAAGTTCGGGTGTCCCTGTTGCACCACTGCAGCAAGTAGCACTCGCTTGACCCCTAAACCCCGTCATCCCCCGAGTCTGGATGCACCTCCACTGCTTTCTCTCCAGTGTTTTAGCCACTTCTCTTTTTTAATCTCCCTCATGCATCATCTCCCCTTTTCCTGTCTTTTCATCCTGCACCTTATCTTTTCTCCCCCGCTCTCCCTCCCTCTCTCCCTCCCTCTCTCCCTCCCTCTGTGCCTCTCCCACTCTGTTCAATAAGTCTGGCGCAGTTTGAAGACCCATCTGCCTGTGCACTTGCTCTGCCCATGCTGTGCTACCCATCTGATAACTCTGCCCATTTTTTTTCCAACTTTCTCCACTATTGACCTTTCCTGGCTCTAGAGGCCCAGATCCAGGTCTTGTTCCTCCCATACCGCCCACAGCTCTGGCTTCACTGTGGCTGGAAGAGACATTTCTCTCAAAACATCCTTTAGGATTTCCCCAGTTGATGGTTGTTTTCAAAATGCTTTGATAACATTTCTTCACAACTGTTGCAATATTGAGACTTAAGTGTCAATTGTTCTATTGTAAATGGTGCTGCATAAATAAAATTGAATTAAACTGAAGTGTGCAGAGGTCCTAAGCTTTCTTTCTATTGCCTCGAAAATTGACTTTTTCTTTGCCTACTGATGTTGTTGTCATAGACATCTCCAGGAGTATCTTGAGTCTTTTTTCCCAGTCTTGAGCTGCAGACAGTGTGGAAGTGTAAACAGAGCAAAAGGGCTCTTCAGACGTTCAGTGTAATTGAGAGGAAATAGAACAGGGCTGTGGATGCCCATGCCAAGCTGTTTGCCTGCACACCTCCCCAACACAAGTTAACCTCCAAGGATGCATTGCTATTTAAAGGTCCTCACTGCCCTGCCCCAAAAATATCCATTGCTGTTATCAGTGCACATCAGATTAGCTACATACAAAATATGAGCTTGTTGCACCGAAAATGGAAATTGAAATGCTAAGGATTTTTTCTCTGTAACTTTAAGTGAAAAATGAATCAAATAGTTCATTGTGATAAAGCAAGGTAAATCAATGTCATGCCTCAAATGATATATTTCAGTGACTGATTCATTTGCACTTACATGTTCTGTCTCATGCTGGAATATCTGAAATGAACAAATGAGAAACAGGTCTGATGAACTGTGAAGTGAACATTTGTCTTAAAATAGAGTAGCTTTCTACTGGTAGGGGTGTGGTGTGTGTGTGTGGGGGGGGGGGGGGTCAATGAGGGTAGAGAGGCAGAATTTGTTATATTCATATGTATGTAGACTCTTAATGTATTCATTTTCTGCTCTGAAAATGGCATCGCCATCTGTTTCTGTACTCTGTTGAAAAAAAGGACCTCTCAGATACCACAGATCACACACATTGTACAGCATGTGTGAAACAGTCTGAACGTGACAGTTAGAGTCAAAGATACTGATGTAGATAACACTGCTGGCAAGCCAAAGACATGTAATCTTTTCTCCAGACACACACTTGTCCTGTTTGTCTTCCTCAAATAGTCTTGACTCAAATAGTGTCTGCTGAAAACTCACTCTCCCTCCCTCCCTGTTTCTGTCTCAATCTCTCTCTCTCTCTCTCTCTCTGTCTCTTTGTCTCTCTCCCCTCTGTGTTGTGACAGATGCTATGTTGCTGGTGACAGAGAGGCTAGAGGGACCCTTCAACATTGAGTCTGTCATGGAGCCGATCGATGTCAAGATCTCCGAAGCCATCATGAATATGCAGGATAACAGTGTGGAAATCACCCATAGAGTATGTCCAAAAACACATTTTGTTGCAGACTTCATATGGGATACATTTAGCCTCTGCCTCAAACATTTGACTTCCTCAAGCATGTGTGCAAGTGTGTGTGTATGCACGTGTTTGCAAGTGTGTGTATTGCACGTGTGTATGTGTGTGTGTGTGTGTTTTATACAGTCATCTGGGTTCAGACCCTCACATGCTAGGCTCAAGTGCCCTTGAAACCGGATCTCAATTATACCAATTATAGCCATGTATTTTGAATGACATGCTTGCTACTGGTCAGAGGACCCGAGCGCTGTTCACAGTAGTTAATAGGCTTCCTGTGTTGCACTGCATTTTTTTTTTTGCCCACAAAGTGTTGCTGCACCATGGGGGTAAGAAATCCAAAGAGGCCGTGAGGAGATTCTCCTGTTCACATGTCTGGGGTTTGGCGTGAGTCAGGGCTAAATTGGATCTGCCAAGTGGTTGCTTAGAATACGGAAAGCCCTCTGCAGTTTTGCCTACGTGTACGGCATACCAGCCGCACAGTATCTCCCATAATTTCAAGCCATAAAATTACATGTGGTTAGACAGATCCCAACTTAAAGTATTACAGCCACGGTTCAGCTCATGTGACGTTGAGCTTTAAGTATCGTCCATGTTTGGGAATATCTTGGGGTAAAAGGCAAGCTCTTAACATGTTGGAAGGGCATATTGTTTTCGTTTCCTCTCTTAGTCACAAGTAATTCTAGCCCTTCCATGCAGAACAACAGTGGGACACATTTCTCTCTCATAATTGCAGGTCTTTCAAGGATGCGGTCAACCCAAGGCCTCAGGAATGGGCAGGTCTGCCCGTGGCATCTCGGATGTGTTCAACGCCCGCTTCAAGCCCTACAGCCCGGAGGAGCACCCCACCACAGCGGCTGGCACCAGCCTGGACAGATTGGTAAGGGAGGCAGTTGCAGACAGCTGAAATGACACTGGCCTCCACTGTAAACATCATTTGTCTTCCCGGGACTTGACAATGTTGATTAAAGCTTATGAGTTTCAGTAGCGGGGGCCCCTCCAGTGCCGGAAATTAATTCTTTGTTTTTGTCCTCTGGTCAGGCTCCTCTATTGATTTGTGTTTGTTAACACATTGGCAGCTCCTGGCGGAGCGACAGGGAGATGGGTGCGCATTGTCGCCTCCTCCAGCTCACGGCTGTTTGTCTTACAAACACAATTGGGTTTGAAATCAACAAAAGAGAGTCATCTTATGTACAGCAAACATTTTGGGAGGAGTGGAGGAAGCGGCAGCCGTAGTTGTGGTGGTGGAGGTGGTGGTGGTGGTGGTGGTAGCAGCTTGAGTTCAGTCCTCATGTTTGCCTGCTGCTTGGCTCCCGGCAGCCGCCTTGAATTCACAGATTTAGAAGTTCTCCGCAGGTTGACCTCAGACAACCTTGATGCCAAACTTAGAGCTTGGCTGTGGGTAACGTGGATCTGACAGCCCAATTCAGATGAGGGACAGTTCTCATTAAGGATTATCACAGGAGCAGAGGAGCTTGGCCTGCTCTGGATATAACGGGGGTGGGGGGAGGTGTAGAGTCACAAGTTAGGTCATTTTCAAATGATGCCTTTTAAAAGCCCAGCTAGCTCTCGGAAGTACGCCACCACTAATCAAAATTCAAGTGGTGTCTGCAATTATATTGTCAGTATATAGACACCTGAGATAACAATCTGAAATGTTTGATGTACAAAGGGAGTCGTTTGTTACTGTTAGCTGATGCTCTAAAAGACAGGAAATAATAGACTAGCAGTTAGGAGTGAAAATTAGGTCATTAAGTGCTTATATAGAGCAGTTTCTTTCAAAGGTTTATTACAGCGCATATTGTGCACACTTATCCTCTCCCTCTCTCTCTCTCTCTCTCTCTCTCTCTCTCTCTCTCTCTCACTCTCTTACTCTCTTGTGCACACATTTATTCACTCTCTCTCTCTCTCTCTCTCTTTTTTTCTTGCTTTCCCTTTCTTTCTTATTCTTTGCTCCTTTGCTCCGTGGAGAAACATTGTGGTAAAATGCCTGTCTTTCTTTCCTGCCGCTTGCCAGAGGACTGTGTGGAGAACAATGCAACAGAGTGTAAGTTCCATTCCTTCCCTGCTGAGTTGAGTGGAGTCTGTCAGTCACTCCCTCATTTTGCCTGGGAGCGAGGCTTCATCCCCATGTCCTTGGAATGTGTTGTTATGTGCTTCCCCATACTCCAGCTCTCACCACTGCACATGTCCACAGATATACACTCATATCAATATTGAGGTTAACAAGATTGATTTTTCATATGTGCGCGGCAGTTTGTAGTGGACCAGAGGACTGCTCTCTGGAGACAGAGCATACTGTATCCCCCACCCCACCCCTCACCAGCTCTAACATCCAATGTGTCAGTGTGGGCCCCATAGTGCTCACTAATGGATTCAACTCCTGGAGGACAGCAGCCAATCTCCACTCTGACCCAGTGTGTCAGTGCTGAAGGGGGAGTGTGTGGGGTGGTATAGGGTGGTGTGTTGAGGGGAGGGAAGGAGAGGCTGCAGTGCTGTGGGCACAGAGAGCCCTGTGAGGGGAGGCCTGCCTGCCTGCCTGCCTGCCTGCCACGCATTCATGAATAAGTGGGCAATTAGCCAGTAGGGAGCAACCATGGTGGTGGTGGCAGGAGAGCAGGATGGCAGGGGCTGATTCTGGACCTACCACTGCGTGCTGGAGAGCGAATGAAAGCATTCGCTGCAACCACCCAGAGGCACTGCAATGCATTCTGGGTCTCAGGACTTATTTATGTGAGGGTTTTGTTTTGTTTGCTCGATTTGAGTTTATTTTTTCTCACCATGTCTCCCTTGTCTTGGGTTTGTAGTGTCAACAATATCAATACTACTAGACAGAAAGAGAAAAATAACAACAAAACACAGTATTTAAGTAGTATTTGGTTTAATATCCTTTGTGCTGCTGAAATTACACATATAACAACAATAAGCCTGTGTTATTGTAAGCTACGTTTTTGTGATGCCACTTATTTTCTTCTGTTTGGTTTATTATTAGATTCCACGTAGCATGCCTCTTTTTTTTACAAACATCAAGAGTGTTGTCAGTTTGGCAGGCTTTTTCTTCCCACTCGTCTTTATTTCCTTGTCTTTGGCAGAGTCCTTACCTTGAGCACAGCTATCAGTGACCACATAATTATTCACCATTTCACCATGCCTCTCCCAGCAGCCGTCACTTTTAATTAAGTCATCTTCCTTTCTGACACACTAGTCCTCCTTTATTGCCCTCCCCTCCATCTCTCCACCAACTCCTCTGCCTTTTCCTCTTTCCTCACCTCTTCTCTGCCACTCTATTCCCTTCTTTTTCTTTTCCTCTTCACTTATCTCTTCTTCACCCTCTTCCCCAACTCATCTCCCCTCCTCTCCTCTTCTCCTCTCCTCTTTCCCTCCATTCAGAGACCCTTCTCTGACTCCACCTCAGGTTCTCCTCTTTCTGCCTACTTTGGACATGATTTTCTTCTCGTCCTGCACTGCTTCCCTGCCTCTCTGTCTCTGTACTGGAGTGGAGAGCAGACCCTGAGTGTGAGGCAGATGAGTCCATCTGCTGTTTACCAGCCTCTGCTGAGTGTCTTTGATTAGTATGGTGTGTGGGACGGGAATGGGTGAGGTAGCCTGTGATCACTGTGTGAGGCTGATCCCCATCACCCCAGCTCACCCAGGCACTCACACCACTTACCTCCCCCTCCCATGGAGCTCAGACCTGGGCAGCTCCTGTCTTCTCCTCTCCTCTCCTCTCTGGGCTGCTCCGCTCTGCACGCCTCCTCTCCTGGGGGAGGTGTGCTCGTGGTGGCTTTGATATCTGCTGCCTGGGAGGAGAAGGCACTGGTGGTTCAGACTGCAGCCAGCCCTCCAGAATCTAATTTCTTTAATGCTATTTTTATCCAATGTTGAGATGTAATATGGTGTGTTTGTGGGCTGTTGTACAAGTTAATGAGCATCGATAGAGACATAATGTGGAAGTATGTTTTGTATAAATCAGACTAAATTGGCTGATAGTGAAATTGTCATTCACATTATCTCTGGAGGCTGAGGAAGCATCATTTTAGTGTGCCACTGAAAGGCAAGCCACTATTAGCCCTGGCAATCTGGGCTGTGTGATGGCCTCACTGCTGGGGTTCCTGAGCTCTGTGATCCCCCTGGGTCCATTAGGATGAGGTCATGAGTGGATGTGCTTCCAGTGCTAACGGAGTTATACAGGGGGCAATTAATTGGGTTGGCTTGTTGATTGGGTTTGCCCTGCCGAGCTGTCTCAGTCCAGCAAAAATGAAGGGGAGAATGCACACGGGGGAGAAACTGGACACGTCCGCCTCCGTCTCCGCTGGAGACCAACTAGCAGGGGTGTGGCGTGGTGGCAGCAGCAAACCGTCTCTGTGCATTTGTGTTACTGATGTTTCCTCTCTGCTTTCTACACCATCCCTTTGTTTGGATCACTGCATGGAACGGGCTATTTTATTTCTTCAATCTGTCTGTTTGGCAGTCTGAATTGACAGTTATATGGACTAATGTTGTGTATTGTGCCTGGTGAAAGCAGTTGCTAGGGGATATATTGGGTCTAATGGCTGCCAGTGTGTGCTTGGCTCAGGCCTCCAGTTTTGTTTTGCTGGCACAGTTTCACTGAAGCACATCCACCTCTACTGTGGTGAGCGTTTTTTTAGTTTAGCCGTGGCCAGGTCATTATGTAATGTAGTTTCTGCAGATTCTTCAAACATAATTATCACTGTCAGCTAAACCGCTCCAAAATAAACATGAGAAAGCATTAGAAGCTGCTTTTCAACATGTATTTAGATTTATAAATATGGGAAGTACTTCCCAGCCTGAATGATTGATGTGCATCTGTTAAGGGCACATAAACATATAATTTAACGGTTTTCAGAAACTACTATCTCTGTAGTTTGGTGTTGCACACAGTTTGAAAGGGTGGCAACAACTAAATGTGTGGCTGCTTTAATTTGTTGCCTCCCATGAAACTGTGAAGGGTATGAATGGCAGTATGGATGGCAGTATTCCATAGTGTTCATCTGTGTGTATTAGTACTGAGTCTTCTTTTGTCTCACTGGATTAGTATTGATGAGCACCTCTATTTATACCTGTTTTTCTACACTGGCTTCTCAGTCTACATTGATGATGTAATTAACTGTCTTCTGCTGAAAGGAGCCTGTGAAAGAATGCTATCACTTTTACTGTTAGCACTGGCCCTGTGGTATGTTGAACAAGAGGTCCTCCCAACTCTTTACAATAGCCCTCTTATGAATGTGAGGACTGTGCTGCTAAACTACCATCAAACTGGCCAATAACAGTAAGTAGCAAATAGGAACAAGAGGCACTCATTTAGACTGCAGTTGTCTTTGTTTGGCTTTGCATCTCGGTCTTGGAAGTAAGATCTTATCTCTGTAATGACAATCTCGTCTTTGTTCCACTGATTGCCTAACCTACTACCATAATATGAAAGAAAGGCATGTGGGCAGCTCTATTTTCTCACCACCAATTTAACCCATCTTGCAAATATTTCTATCCAGAACAGTTTCAGACTGAAACAACAGTTCAAACGAGAGATGATTGGTAGACGTGATGTAAAGCAGCACAGCTGACTGTCTTGCTGCTGTTCTGTATGCTAAGGTGCTTGTGGCATTGTGTTAATCAGACTGAGCTTGTGGGGAGACCGTTACCTTTTGGCCTCCGCAGGGTGTCCGCCTGATCACTCGTCGTCTCATCTTCAGTCAGCGACAAGCGACCTTGCTATTAACACGCAGGCCACTCCTCATATCTGTCAATACGTTAATGAGGTGCCCAGGCTGGGCCCATTACGGCCGAGCCCCTCTCCTCCTCGGGAGACCTGGGGCGGCCAAGAGATGGCCTGCCAGTGATTGCTCTGTTCCTCACCGCGACGGCGCCACACACCACATTGCTCTAATCATCACGGCCCTTCTTCTTTTTAAACAGCGCCTCCACTCATCACTACCCAGGGCAAATCATCACAGCTAACTTGCAGTCATGTCATTAATGTTCTGTCATTGGGCTTCTGGGGGGAGGGGAGGCTGTTGATAAATGAAGGCCCCTGATGATGAAGTGTCTCAACTCAGTGGACCTCATGTTCACACAGGCACTGACACAGGCGTCTCAGTTAGTGTGTTCACCTAGCAAAGGGAATATGGGGAAGTCAGTGCAATTATGAAGCATCAGCAGCAGAACATAAAACATTCCAGCTCATGGAAGGATCAGAGATAATCTTCTCATCTTGCAAAAAAAAAAAATTAACTCCTTTCACAGGTGCCATAGAAATATGGTTAAGTAGCTGCTCCATTTTTACAGCAAGACTTTAATTTCAATATGATTTTAAGTACAGGAAAGGCGATAGATAAGACTTGTGGGGAACAATAGATGAGAGCTTGTTTCACAAGCATGTGTTTTTGCTCTGTGTGGTCAGGGCTCTTGCTTCTAGAGTAGTCACCCTAATGATCCTCCAGAGTGAAATTAAACTCACAAGAACAGAGAACAGATTTGCCTGTAATGGAGCTTGAGCAGATCACTCCGCTGAGAATGGCACCATTAACAGGTAATAATGGATCCTGTGACATTATTATATCTGCTCTTTTCAGGCCTGTGTATCACAGCCATGGAAATAAACTGTATTACATCAGCTTACAGTTGAACCCTCTTGAGATGAAGCTGTCCAGAGACATCTTCATTTGAAAGGAGGACTAACAATCTGCTGTTCTGAGACATCAGATGTCACCAGCATATACCACATGTACAGATCCTATGAATGTGTGTGTACACACTGCTTCAGATATGAGGGCTTATTTACAGGTCCAGTGGGACAGCTTTGCCTTGTTAGATACACATGTAATTCTGGCATATATCTTTGTGTCTCTGTGTATCTCTTCATACTAGTCTGTACATCAAGATCTCCTCTTCAGTAAGCAGTATATATTTCTGAAATGGATCGTTCCGGTCTTTTATTATGATTGGCTGAACCGTGTTCAGTGGCATTATAAAACCAGCACAACCTTTTATTTTGGGTCACATTTCACTTAATATTACGGCACCATGAATTGATACAAAGTTAGAGTGGCTGCATCTATGAGTTCCTTGGCAACCATGCAGTTGTAATAAATATGTTTCTTGCAGAAGAATTAAACTGTTATTCATTCAAAATAGAGTAACCTTTTTTAAGGGAAGCAACAGACCCCATGAGTATGTGTAGGTTCCACTGATTTGCACATGAGGTCATGCCTAAGAACGACACTTAACTGTTATCTGTAGAACCTATGGCCTTTTTGGCCCTTCTGCTTAAACAGCCCTTTGCATACTGTGCTGCTATACTCTGAAAGCCAGCCAGTGAGATTTTGCACACACACACACATGGTGCAATCAGTCAGGACCATGCTGTGGAAGTGCTTGGAGTATAAATACTGCGCCATGTACAGACAGACACCAGACTTAACGGAGATGTCCGCACCAAGGCACAGTATTCTGCGCCAGCAGATTTAGTGCCGGGACGTGCCGTGGTCTCAGGAGTGAGGTGGATATTTGGGGGATTTGGCCGCACCTGTCGCTACTTGGCTTCTGCGGAAGCCTTTATCCCGGCCCCCATTCCACCCTAGCTTTCCTCCTGCAGCAGACCATCATGCATCATGGCCCACACACACATTGTCTAAAAACCGTCCCATGAAAGGCAAGTCAGGGTCATGGAACAGGTTGTCCTACTAGAAAACGACAAGCGCTTTATCTCTCTACTGGAGCCCACTGTCAGGTTTGATAAGGTGAGACATAAGAAGGGTGGGAACTTTGTCAGAGGGGCTGCTGGCCTGCGCTTCAGGGACACCCAGAGGAAGAGGTTGTGTGTACATGCTGGGTCTCTGCTCGACTGACTGGTCGGGGGAGCGTAGGCTTTCTCTAACAAGGCTGGCCCATCTGTTTGGACCGCTCCAGACTTCTGGACTCCAGACGGAACTCACCATAACAAGACAAGAACTAGAGGGTGTCCACTCTTCAGGACCCTCTGGAGCAGAAACTGAAGGCCTTGTGTTTAAAACAGTGTTGGAAGTGTCCTTTGTGAACTGTGATTATTTATATTTTTGGATAGTTAGATATATAATTTATTATCTAGTAAATATTTATGCTGAATAATTTGTATTCAGGACTTACAGAGGCAATTATATGGTCAGCAGTCTTTTTGTCAATAATGTAAAGCTTCATCATCACTCCCATCAGAAGATGTTTTATTAAATCTTCTCCCTCACTGGGCTCATGCTAGTTAATCCAAGTGAAATTGATCAGCCTCGTGACCACACTGGCACTCTGCTCGTCTCATTGATGTTTGGAACGGAGCAAGCTAGGAAGTACTTTAGCGTGTGCCAGGCAGATGGGTGGCCACTGATGAAAGGCTGTTTATAGTCATGGCAAACGTAAGAGAAAGAGTTCAGGAGGTGTAAGACGCCTGTGATTAAAAGAGCAGTTGGGTGCGACACGCCCTGCAGGGGCAGCACTTTCATTACCTCACCTCACTGCCTCTCCAGACAAGCATCTGGACAGGTGACACAGGGACACCCCTCCTAAAAGACTGCTCCTCAATGTCCTCTGTGCAAAAAGAATTAGGAGCTATGCAGGGACAAACAAAACATCTAAATGTATGACCCATATACAGAAAGACATCAACCAATAATGAATGCAAATTTCTCTATTTTAATTCACTCCATTTCATCAGCATTTATATTTCTTGTGTGTTTCATCATTTGACACAACTGTGTTCATCATATCGTCTTAAAAGTGTGCTGGTAGCGGATGCCCCAGTGGGATCGCGTTGCGGCCCTTGGCAGGGAGTTGAGAGCATGCTGTAAAACACTCTGTGTGTCTCTACGGGACCCTGCTGGAAGACTGGGTCAGGCCAGAGTCAGCCAGTTCACCTTATCAATTATCAACCAGCAACAGGGGTTTAAAATACTCCTCTGTCCGTAATGAGGCGGCAGGACTCCAAACTCGAGTCAAAAGCATTGACGCCAGAGGGAAAATGTCACTGGCAGCTCTCTGAGTGATGTAGTTTTAGACTCATAGTCTGGGACCACAGTTCTCTTATGCTCATAACATTGATAGATTTTTATTGTTCTGATGTGAGTCCAGTTTGGTGCGGAGACTTGAATAAACTTCACAGATATATAAAATCATTTATTTAGATCTTTTACTGCAGCTTAGACTTTAAAGCTGACTTGATCTTTAGCAAGGCTGTGCTGTTGACCATAAACCATTCTACAGGGCCCTTGTGTCTTGGCATGCCCACTAGAAGGAAGACTATGACTTCAAGCTGAGCAGAACACTAGCATTGGAACAGCACAGGGACAGACCACTGCAGGAGAGGCCACTGAGCTGAAGCAGTGAAACAAGACCAGCTTTTACCAGCAGCCGGGCAGAAATTTTGTTTGTTGCTGTATTTTAAATTAAATACTGTGGCTATTTTTTACACCCTGGTCTGATTGGGGAGCCTTCTATGTATTATAGAAAATCCAATTAAGTTTGTATTAATGGCAATTTAGGCATGTCTTGGGAGGCTATAGCGCAATGTTTACATACAAGCCCCCTAATTATTTCTGCAGCGCGCTGAGATCTTTGATGCTTCTCATTTGCCATTGGTTGTGAATAATCCTCTGATGTAAAGGCATCTGCGCTATGGAATGTGAATAGCACCAAATGAGGATTTTAGCTTGTGAGGTGTGAGTGTTATTTACTGCATTCGGGAGAACAGGTTGCTTTTTAATGATGTTTACTGTCAGATTAATTTACCGTACTGCTGTTTGCAGCCATTGCCTAGCCCTCCTGTTTTGCTCCTGATAATCCCTTCCTCAGACACAGCTGTGGAACGGCAGCCGAGGCCCCTGCAGACGTGCTGGCGATGCTTTGGGCCAGCCAGCGTTTAACCACAATTAGGTTTTGTTGTTAATCTTTGATGTTTTCACATGCTGTGTACATAGGCCCTCCTCAGGTTGTGCTGAAGTTTCCACCTCACAGCTTTGTCAAAAGGATTAGTGAGCGAGGGCATATTACTTTAAAAAAAAAATACAAAAGTGTTTGCGTTTATTTGTTTGTGTGTGTGTGTGTGTGTGAGAGAGAGAAAGAGATAGAGAAAGAGAAATAGTTTAATTAACTGGCTGCAAAACAAGTCTAGGACCTAAATGCCATTTGTTTCTGAAAGACTTTGTATTTTCCACTATTTGCATTCCCATGTTTGAATCGCTTTCGTCCATGGACAAGCTCTTGTGCCAGTTGCACAAACCCTCCCAAACCACAGCACTTTGGGGAATGACATTGCAATAGAAAGCTCCCACAGAGGCATTCAAAACACTTTGATCAGTGGCTTCAAATACAGTGTGTCCTTTGGCCAGGGATGGATTATGTGTGAATTGATACATGAAGCAAGGCTATGATGGCATGAGCGAGGCTTGTAATTCAGCATGCATATTATTTCTGCCCCATGTAATTCTCCTGCCTCCTTCTTGCTCTGCATGGACTGCAGCAGAGCTCTGGCTGTGGCTGAGCCCTTTTTCTTGGAGCTTGCAGATGAAGACGCCGATGTCATGCAATGTGTCTTTGTGTCCAGTCTCTCATCATTTTTCAGTCCGGTGTGGCCCACAGGTGGTGGTTGGTCAATAAGGGCCATCTTTAATCACTTCCTCCCACCAGGCTCTGACAGGTGTCTCTCTCAGCACATACTGTAGGCCTCACACAGCTCTATGAGCACAACACACTACTGAGGGGGACCACGTGAACACCTCAATAAAACATGCCTCACCCTCTCTCTCTATCTATCTATCTATCTATCTATCTATCTATCTATCTATCTATCTATCTATCTATCTAGTGCTGGTGGCTAATTATGGTTCATTTAGAATGAACTTTCAGATGTGACACATCTGCAACATTTTTCTTGTCTTCTCGCTGCCCAGTCTCACCTCATACAGTCATCCACATGTGAATATGAATGTCAGTTTGCTTCTGTTATCTGACTCTGGAATGTGAGCAGCATCAGGGTCATCCTCACATCATCATCACCAGCCCTTTCCCTTTCCACCTCTGTCTCTTTGTCTTTCTCTTTATCTCTTTGCTCTCTCTCTCTCTATCTCTCTCTCTCTCTGTCCCTCTCCCTTTTTTCGCTCATCACCATTTAGCACATCATCTCTGTCACAGGCGCATGGGCTCGGCAGACTCCAGCACTTTTGCATCCATTATGCAGGAGGGCAGTGAGGAGGTTCCCCTGAGCCAAGGGCCTGCAGGAGCCTCCTATGAGATTGTGTTCAATCAGACAAGCTTGTCATCACAGTCTGACATTACTGCTGGTTTCCCCCAGGCTTGCCAATGACATGTTAAAACAGAATTTGCCATCTTTTCATTTTCTCTGGCACACAGCGTGGTGTAGCAAGTGTCTAAAGAGAGTCTCCGCTTCTGTGATTAATAGCTGCATGAATTATCCAAATGGGAGCTCAGTTCTCAGCATATGCCCCCTCAGTGTTGGGGGCTTTCATTGAAATGCATTCTGGTGTTTGTGTCTGTGTGTGAGTGAGTGTGTCTGTGTGTCTGTGTGTGTTTTGATGCAAAGATTTATCAAAGCCTCAGGTTTGAGGCAAACGCATGGCCTGTCTCAGTAAACATGCTTGATGCACATTTGAATGCTTCAGCTGTAGGCCTACATACATTTCAGTTGAACACAGACATCTGACAAAACACACATAAACAAGAGCAGAGCAATGGGGCTTTCTGCTCTCCCTTGGAGCAGTTGCTCCATCTAGTGCTCAGTCTATAGTCTTGCAGTCTATAGTCTAGACAGGCATGTGGACTTGTGTTCGTCCCTATTGCCATCGCATTCCTCCATCACAGAGAGACTGAAAGAGACTGACAGAGAGTGTGTATGCATGCTGAGGGGTTGTATATGATGCACAGTCCACAATATCCATTTTTGCAAGGGTATATTTGCATGTGTGCCTGAATTGGTGTCTTGACTCAGAATTGCAGATTAACTCTAAAAAGAATGAATTGACAGAGTTTATTGAGTATTTAAACAATTTTAAAGGGAATTATAATCAATTGTAGGCTAATTCATCAGAGTGTTTATACTTTGACCATACATGGAGAGAATGCTGCCAATATCCAGGTTTCCGTTTCATCTCTGTGTGAAACCATTTTCTGTGAGAGCGCTGTGGCAGTGTGGCAGTGTTCACAGCTCTTAGGTTAGAATGAGACAGTTGAGACAGAGTCCCCTGGGCTTCACTGACACAGATAAGGAGAGTGATAAGTAGGATATGACAAAATGTTGAGCCAGCCATCAAACTCCATCATCAGAAGGGAGAGGACAGATGTGACATTGTTTCTAAGAGATGTGAGATCAAATCATTGCAATCACAGAGAGGTGGGGGGGGGGGGAGGTAGGGGGGAGGTAGGGGGTGAGTAAGGAAGAGAGTGATGGTCAGTGTTACCAATTAAGGAAGTGCTAGAACATGGTCAGCCAAACATCTGTGTGGTTGTGCATGCATGGAAATGGGAATTTGTTCGTCTGCATCTGCACTGTGTGTGTGTGTGTGTGTGTGTGTGTGTGTGTGTGTGTGTGCGTGTGTGTGTGTGTGTGTGTGTATGTGTGTCTGTGTGTTTATGAGAATACCGATAGGGAAGAGCTGGGCCTCTGGGCATTAAATGGGAGCAGTTAAAATGCTGTGGCATCCATGTGACAAGATTATCACATCAAACACAGCAGCCTAGAGCTCTGGTGCCCTGTCAGGGCTGGGCCTTTCATGTTGCAGTCAGGTTTAGCATCCACTGCCCACAGTCAGAAGCATGACAGAGGTACCAAATGCAGGGCGGAGTGCCTCACCCCAAACGCAGATTAGCGTTAGCCGCCGACTCGCTGCCTGTGTCAAGCTTGTGACTGATGCACACCTTCTCTGCAGGATAGGATAAATGTCCTGTATGCTTTCTGGCTGCTCTAAATGTTTGTTAGTGAGTCCAGAGCTGAAAAACTAGTCAGAGAGAGATACTGGACCAAAGCACCATATTTTTTCATTTGGTCCTAAAGGTTCAAACTGCTGCCAGTGTATTTGAGTATTATTTAACAACTGTGGATCAGCTTAGGCAGGGGAATAGGCAACTAAAGGGAGGAACACAGATAAATATGGTGGAGTTTTTCTATGTAAATATGCAAATAATGCTTGAATCTACTTTTGTTTAAGGTATGCTACTATACTGCTTCTTGTCTATATATCTAATATGCACCAATTAGAATACATCTCCAAAACAAAAACCTGAATTATTATTTCATTTTGTTGACATGTTTAATACCAGTGCCTGAAGCAGCCATGGCCTACTGCTTAAGGGATCAGACTCAGACTTGACCCAGCTGGAAGCAATAATGTGAATGGCACGTAGTGGTTGGATATCGTGTTATTATGTCCACATCTACGGCTTAGATGCTCTTGAGCAACACACATAACCCCTAACTGCTCCCTGCTCTGGGTTAGTGTGTATTCATTCACTGTGTGTGTGTGTGTGTGTGTGTGTGTGTGCATGTGTTTAATCACAGAGAAGTCATTGAGAGCATGAATTCTTCTCAGGGATCATGAGAGTAAATGCTTAAACTTTTAGAGGGAATCTCCATCTCTCTTATTCAAAAAATAGCACTAATAGTGATGAATAAAAATACCACAATTTTTTTCATTTGATAGAATGTTAGATGAGTATGATCTATTAAACAAACTTGTGTGTAAATGCAAGTTTGGAATAGAATATAATAGAATACGAAACTGGAAAAGAGTGACCATCCTGAACAAATGTCCTTCTTGGACTTTACGAGCACAGAGCCCATTTTATAAGGCTCATACGTCATCTTTTCCATCAGCGTAAGGATGCAGCCATCTTGCAAGCACTGTAAATTCCCCAAGAGACCATAGGGAGAGCAGAGTAGCCAAGTTATTGAGACAACAGAACACTCTCAACAATCAACAACAATCTCAAACTAATGTATTAAATTATATGTTTTTGCTTATTGTGTCTCACTTTTTTGGTTTAATGATTTGTAAACACACAGTAATGGTAAGATTGTCATGAAAGTCATGCATAGGCACATACAAAAGTAAAGTCTCATTGCTTTGGCCAATTATGATTTGTAAAGAGTCAAGGAAACACTTCATCAAGCTTTTGTCTCGCATGTCCCCATTTTGTCAAAACAATGTCACTAAACTACTCGACTGAAATTATTCTAATCAGATTAAAAATCATTTTCACCTGTCCTTCATCAGCACATTGTATCACCTTTCGCACACATCCTGTGACATCCATTTGTTTCACAGGACTTTGTGTCTACAGTAACTTTGTGTGTACAGAGTTTGAATGAGTACCTAAAGACACCTCCCATTTGGTCTCTCTGAAGGTTGTTGATGTGAAAGAGAGGCTGAGGAACTCCAAGAAGTTCTGGTCCAGCCTGCCAGATGGCATCTGCCAAGAGGACAACGTGACGGTCAGTGAGTCCAACTCGGAGGACTGCTGGAATGGCCACAGCAGGGGCAGGTAGGTGTGTTTGTGTGCGTGTGTGTGTGTGTGTGTGTGTTCAGGGGCAGGTAGGCCAAAGCTCCTCAAGCAGATGCTCAGTCTGGTCACTGCCACTCTTACTCCCGTGACCTGAATTAAGTGTGTGTGTGTGTGTGTGTGTGCGTGCGTGCGCTGCTGTTGTATTAAGATGGGTAATTCTTTGCAGTAAAGCGAAGTGAGCTTCTGCAAGCAGGCCCAGTGTTCTGAGTCAGGTCCAGCATCATGAGTTTTGAGCTGACATTACCTGAGATGATTGCCACCACCCCCCACCCCGCCCTCGCCTCACCATCACCACCACATCACCACATCACCACATCACCACCCTGCAAAAAAAATCATGACATAAAATCCTAACACAGAACACATTTATTGTTTTGTTATGATTCTGTCCAATGGCCTATTATGTTGCACCAGGTGCTCATTCCTTGTAGATTAGTGGAGGATTAGTGGATGAGATTTTTTTTTTTTTTACATGAACCCAAATATGTGTGAGTCCCAATTAAGGAGGAGCTCAAGTCTCTCGCTGTCAAATCAAGACCAGTTTTAGTGTTTGATGTGTGGGAGGAAAGAAATTAGAATATTTTATGGGACTAATTAAAAAAACAACACAACGGTGCTGTTGCTGTATTGGCCCGATGGGACTACTTTAATGTCTCAATGCTTCCATCACTCATAACCAAGTTTCCCTGAGCGCTCTGTCTTTCCCTCTCTCTCTCTCTCCCTCTCTCTCTCTCTCTCTCCCTAATCCTGCTGTTTCCCTGGCTGTGGGGCGGCACAGCACAGGTGCATGTGTTTGGGTGTTTCTCCGGGGTGTGTGGTTGGAGTGTCAAGGAAATTAACAGCACCTGAGAGACACTGTGGGGCCTCCAGCGTTGTTGTGTTTTAAAGTTAAGCTTGTTAAGCTTAACACTCCTCTGTAACCTTTTACAGTGCCTGGAAAGACTACAGACAGAGAGAGAGAGAGAGAGAGAGAAAGAGACAGACAGATAGACAGTCAGAAATTAAGTTTTCTTTTCCAGTCACCCAGTGCTGTGTGGTGACGGCAGATAAAGTATTTAAGTAAAGTTGTCAGGTGAATTCACCTGCTCACCTCTACCAGCGGGTTCCTGTCTGTGACCTGTAAATGGAGCTTTTGACTTTGGAGTAGGCAGAGGTTCCAGAGAGAGAGAAAGAGAGAGAGAGCAAGAAAGAGAGATTGTATGTCTGATATTAATATCCACATGATAGAGTGGGTTTGCAAGTGTATTTTTCTTCTTCTTTTATACAGTTCTGTAACAAAGTAAATCAAAAAAGCCTCCGAGTAATGGTAGGTGTTGAGTTTCACCTGTGAGGGTATTTCAAAGAGCTGCTGTGGTTCTCTGTGTTTGGATATGCAAGGCAGTCTGTCTCATGCAGCAGCTAAGAAAGCATGTGGTGATGTCTCTCTGAGGGGCCTGATAGTGCAGAGCCGTTAGACTCCATAAATAATTATTAGGCTTCAGCCACTAGAAAACATTTGCAGGTCTGTTTAGTGATATATATATATATAACTAAACAGTATGAGGGGCCCTTCAAGACATTATTCATTCTGGCCCTCTCACATACATATGTTTTCACTCTCACATACATACATTCTCCTCTCATGTACATATATATTTTCACTCTCACATACATACATATTTTGCACTCACATACATACATTTTTCACATTCACATTAATACATTCTCTTCGCACATACATGTACATTCTCCTTTCACATACATACATTCTCCTCTCCTCTAGTCGATCAATAATGACTTTTTTTTTACAATTCACTTGAACAAGGCAAAGGTGGACTAAGTACTGTATACACTTTATTGTTAGTGTCTTGATAATTGTAATGCATTGCAAATTGTATACCTACACAATACAGGTAAAGGTAAAGTTAGAATATTGTTGAAGAGTTCATTAATTTCAGTAACACAAGGTACAGAAATATCTGATGTCTGAAATATATTTTTGCTCCTGTACTACGTACGGATATAAGATTTACAGGCGGTACAGTAAGGGTTTATGCTGGCTAAAAACCCCACATTTAAAATTAGTAACGTGCGTTGTTTAAGCAGAAAACACATCTACCCACAATATGTCATTTCAGACAAGTGTCCGATGAAGAGAATAGCGTAACCCGAAATAGTCATGCAGCGATATTGATCTGTGGTGCTCGTCTGCTGTAGACAGCTCTTTTATTTGCGGTCTGTCGGATTTAGGGCGTTTGGAGCGAAGAATCTCCTCGATAAAAATGTGTGCCACATTTGTGATAATTTGTGTTTATTCCGACATCACAGAGCACTGCACAGGTGTTTTCTGTCAGACGACGATTGTCATGACTCAAATGTTCCCTATGCGCATATTAGGCTATGAAGGGGTACGCTGCGGGTCCATGTCCTATGAACGACTCGCACCCGACCGATGTTTTCAACTAACTCACCCGCAACTCGGACCACAAAAAATAATTATGAAAATATTGTACCCGACCCGCTTCCAGAAATGCATATTTTTAAAAGCAGCGTAGTCTATGCTCTTTATTAACTTATAGTATCCTCGTCTGTGGAACAGTAGTATTGGTTCCTCTTCTTATCTGCTCAGCAGACCAGGATATGTTGGCTAAATGCGGGGAGGCCAAAATCCCCCTCAGGACCGCGATGGCCTCGTTCAGTGCACCTGCCTCGAGTTCCTCCGTAATACTGTCTGAGTTACGTTACCTTCGTCCCATTAGGATCAAGACCGGACATTTTCAGCCAATCTCAGCTTGATAAATGCCTCGCCTTCCGTTTCCACTATACTGCTTCCGTTTCAACTATACTTTCTCTCACATACATATATTCTTCTCAGACATACATACATTCTTCTTTCACATGCACATATTCTCTTTAGAGATGAAAAATATGAATGTATATGAAAGGAAAATATATGTATGTGAGAGTAATATATGTGTATGTGAGATGTGTACAATATATGTATGTAAGAGTAAAAATACATGTATGTGAGAATAAAACATGTGTGTGAAAGGTGTAAAATGAATGTATGTAAGAGTAAAAGTGCATATATGTGAGAGGAGAATGTATGTATGTGAGAGTGAGAATATATGTATGTTAGAGTAAGAATATATGTATGTGAGAGGGCCAGAATGAATAATGTTTTGAGTGGCTCCTCATAAAACAGTAAATATATATATATATATATATATATATATATATATATATATATATATATATATATACACACACACACATACCTACATACATACCTACATACATACATACATAGATAGTAGGGCCTGTGCTCAGTTGTCTATACTCAGTTGCTTATTCATTGCCTATGTTGAAGCTTCACCCAGTCAGGACAAAGGTGCTGCCCCTGTCAGCTGTTATACCACATAGTTACAACCTCTAAACCAGCTGATGCTAATTAGCACAAATCTTCACCCAAATAGATGAGCTAATTAGTGAAAACACCTGTTTTAAGAGCACAAAATATGCATCTACTGTACAACTAAAAGCAACAAAAAAAGATCCTTCTAGAATATGAGGGCAAGGCAAAGAACTTCCCTACTGTAAGCCTGACTCTCTCTCAGGGATATGAAAACTCCTAGCCTATACATATCTAATCACTAATATCGTGGATCAGCTAGTTAGCGATATCATATCACCTGTGGTCAGTGTACTGGGAGATGGACTGGATGGCAGTGGCAAAACAATGAGGGCAAGTTTAATGGTCTGGCTCCTCAGTTCAGTTCAGTTCAGGTGCTTCACATGTTTTGAGTAGTAGTTTTCTAACCGACACAAGATGGCCTTGGTCTCTGAGGATCAAGATCTGTAAGCAGGGGCTGTAATTTTTAAACACTGGGTCACTGGTCACTGGAAGTCTTACTCTTCAGACTGCTACTAGACAGGCTTCCCACTTTAACAGATGAAAGCTATAGATTATAAATATAATATAGAAATATAAGATAGTGAGATAGAAATATTGACAATAATAAAGATAAGATAATATTTTAATGCTGTACATAATATTCAAACTTGTCTAACATTGATCATTCTTGTAACTTGTTAATAGAAAAGATAATGTCACTGTCTCTGTTGCAAAGATCTATTGTCATGAAGGGTAAATGTTGCTGCTTTAGGTATGTACCTGAGGTGCTCAAGGATGGTCTGACGAACCAGGCTAATAACCCAGAGGTGGGGGTGGACATCACGCGGCCAGACACCTTCATCCGCCAACACATCATGACACTCCGAATGATGACCAACAAGCTGAAGAATGCATACAATGGCAATGACATTTACTTTCAAGACTCCAGTAAGTGTGCTTCTTACTTTAACTTACAATTGTGCCTCAAATCACAAATTTCAACTACTTCAAAAATTTCTGGTCTGCCTCATTTATAATGTCTAAAAATGTCTTATTATGTATGTGATATGGTGTGTGTGTGTGTGCGCGTGCGTGCAGGTGATGAAGGCAGTGGCTCAGGCAGTGGGAGTGGCTGCCTAGAACCATGCGTGCCAGAGAAGGAGGAGGTGCCTGTCCAGACGGAAGGGCCGGTGGTGGAGGCGGACCGGGGCGAGGAGCACTCTTCCTCCCCACACACACACTCCTCGTCAGCCAGCCTCCTCCTCCTCAGCCTCTCAGCCCTCACACTGCACAACCACTGGAGATAGTGGCAGGAGAGCAGCCCCACACTCATCCAGAACAAACATGCACACATACACACACACACACACACACACACACACACACACACAAGCACATAAATATATAAATATATACATGACAGACTGCAGTTTTTCTATGCTGTTTTTGTATGCAATCGGCCAATAAGACTTGTGCTCTGGTGTTCTTGCCTGGACGTGTGTGAGAAGTGGGGGCGGAGGCAGCCAGCTTTGGCCCATCTCTCCTCTGATTTCCCAAAGAGTGCTCAGCGCCATGGCAAGAGTCTGCCTTCTCCAAGCAGATGGACACGCCCGGCGGTCCACAACATGATAGAGGTCCCCTCATACTTACTTTTGTGTGTCATGCTATCATTTTGAGAAAAGGTACCTTGTCCTTTTATTTTTATCTTAAGTAGGATAAAGCCGAGTGGTGAGAAACACAAATTCATTGGTCATTTGTATGGGATAGCTTCTTGCTCCAGCCAGGCAGTGATAGTACTCAGTAGGCATCCCACCACTTGATTGTACACAAAAAATGACCACTTGAAATATATGTTCTGGGTGGTCAAGAACTGTAGAGTGATGGGAAAAGATGTCATGTTTTGCATATACAGTAAATACTGTTTGCACGTGACATGTACGCACATGGGATTTTTACAGATTTCCTTCTGTATCAAATGCGGTTCAGTTTTGCAAATCTACTAGAAGATGTCTGTTGAAGATATGGATGTCTGCTCCTGTCTTGTAGGGTTTGGTCTTATTCCAGTGGATACTGAACATCCAATTCTTCCCTCTGAGGTCTGATGTTTTTGTGGTTCTCCAAGTGTAATGCTGTGACATCCTTGTGATTAGCCCCTATCAGAGATGCCTCACACACACAGATGCTAAGCCCCTGGTCTGCTCAGTCTTATGCTTCACCAGGTTCCATTCCTGTGCTCCCTATACTCTTCCCTGACACCAGACACTGAGCATGCCCAGAGGAAACAGTGGCAGTGAGTTTAGATCTTTGCTGCTTAACTAAACCATGAGAAGGGCTCAGTTTCTTTCAAATTCATGCATTCATTCAATTTGTCATATGTCACAGGATTCTGCTCACAGATTACCAAATCAAATGTAGTTACAAAGATAAATTGTCTCAAAAAATTCCTTTAGAGAACAGTATGGAATTCACAAAAGTGAATATAAATTTAGACTTAATTTTGTCATTCAGATATTAAGTCTCTGACACTGGGATAATACAAAGTACACATGCCAGGAAATGAGAGGTATTTTGTTTTATTTGAGTGGCAGATTAAACAGCCCCCAGCTTTTAACATCACCAAGACATTAGGGCATGACTTGTGTATGACATGTCAATGTTAATGTTAGTATGAGTGTGGAACTGTATCTCCCTATATACAGTGGTGTGTGTGTGTGTGTGTATGTGTGTGTGTGTGTGTGTGTGTGCATGCATGTGTGAGAGAGAGTGCATGGATCTGGTAGGAGCTAAGAACAGGGGGGAAGCGTTGAGCTGTGGAAACGTGTGAGGGGAAAAGGTGGCCAGAGGTTTATCTCCAAAGCCGCCGCGCTCTCCCACTTGAGAAAGACAAGCTGAAAGGCGGCCACAGTGGCCTGTGAAATGGGAATTTTGAAGAGACAGAGAGGCTTGAATGCTCCAGTGAGGCCTTTGAGGCACACAGGCAGTGCAGCTAAGTGTGACAGGCCAGTGAAAAGCCTTCATGTCGTGGGCTACAGTGGTCGAGGACTGTTTTCAGATCAGAGCCAACTAACACTCTGTCATGTCCACTTTTCACTGCTTCCTGTCCAAAATGCCCCCAAGGCATTGGGCACAGGTCAAAGTTTGTTCTGCCTTATACCTCAAAACTGCAGTTGATATTTCAGAGCAACAAGTATTACATTACATTCATGGACTTGGTATGGCATTAAGCATCCACATTCAATGAATGTAATGATCTGCACATGAATGGATAGTCACTAGGCCTTGGGAATGGAATCTATTGATGGGGAACTTGTTAGGGTCACATATACTGTTGAATACAACATATTCAGTAAATTCATTTACCCGTGAAACTAGCTCCAGTTTACACTACAAGTATGTTAATGATCCACTGGGATAAGGAAGTTCTTAAACCCAAACAACAGTGCATTTTTGCAGTGTTTCAAACATGTCCTCTGAATGTTTTAAAAATAAATGAACACTCCGTCAGATAGTCCTGTTAAAGGCTGTGGCTGGACAGGTGAATTCAGACCAGAAATGTAGTTTTGAATCATTCATTACCATTTGAATAAGCCCCATTTTTGTAGGTCAGTCATTAGTAAATTCTTCCAGTTGAATCTAGAGTTGCAAAAGTAACGGGATCTTGGGCAGTTCAAAACTAATATGATGGATGTTGTTATGTCACTTTCACATCTTAATAAGAAGTCTGAGTTAGCAAAAATTATTTTACAAACCCAAGAAATACATAGGTCAGCCATTTATATTTATAAATGTATTTATGAAAAACTGCAGTGTGACAGGACATTTGATGCATCTAAATTGATATGCAGGTGTGCTGAATTTGTGAAATGAATTTTATTAGTTGTTAGTTAAATCTATACAAAATTATATCTATAAATATTGCTGTGCAATAAGACATACGGCAGGTCTGACAAAAGTCTCTCACAATGGTGTAATTACTTCCCCTTGTTGCAGAATTGAATCAAATGTGGGTTTGACTCTGTCGTTCAGCTACAGTGGTTGAAAGGACTGAGCAGCTCTGTAGTTGTGTCATCACAGTGTTTATGAAAATATCAAAATCACTTGTGAAGTTTAAAAACATGTAAGTGGTCACAGCAGTACTGCTTTTAGTTAGTCACAAAGTGGTGTTTTATAAAAAGTACATTTGGCTCCTAAAGCACCCATATATTTGTTAAAGAAAATGACATGAGATTACCGGAAGATAGTCCCAATAATAATAAAAATCCCGACATGACACACAGAACGTACTAACAAAATATGCCTTACAATGTTTGTAAAACATTTAAATGGTTTGCATTTTGGGTTTTGTAACTCTTTCTTGCAAATAAATATGTTTAAAAGACATATCAGCTTTCTCATCATTGTAAGGCAAATGTGTTGATTTTGGAGAAAGCATTTGTGAATAACATGTATTTTCAAGTATATCAGAAAAGACACATTTGATCACGTACAGAACATTCATAAAAGAATCCCAGCGAGGACTTTAATCTCAGAAAGTGGTGAACTGAAGACTGTGAAATCTGATTACAACACATCCTCTTCATTAGAGCCCTATCAGGCTGATGTTAATGAGTTGTGCAAGTTGTTTCTCTGCGCCTCTCCACCCCCGCAGGACTCATGCCTCCTCAGTGTATTTCTTGGGGGTGAACTCAGCCTTGATGAGGGGCTCAAAGCCACGCCTCCTGCGCTGCTGGACATAGAGCACAAGCAGCAGGAGCAGCAGCAGCAGACCCAGGAACACTCCACCCAGGGCAGAGCCCAGCACCAACACCGGCGTGCCTCCCTCCAGATCTGAGCACAGCACACACACACACACACACACACACACACCAGGCAGGCTTGGTTTAGGATTAGCTAATTGTATATCATAACCTAAGTTTAGGACTGGATGTTAAATGTGCCGTGGGACATGAAAAAGAGCAGAGAGTGGTTTACCTGCCAGTTCCACAGCATAGGAATAACCCAGGTCTGTAGATTCCACATAGATCTCCTCGTTGGTGACTGGCGGGAAAAATGGCACCATGTTGTAATGCCTGTTGTGCCCAATGGGTGCCATCTCATCAGGAAAGCTGGAGTTGTGGGGGAACCTCTTCAGCCATTCATCAAATATGGCATCAGTGAAGGCATGCAACAGCTGGAGAGGAAACAGTATCACAGAAATGAGAGGAAATACTAAGTGCTACATTATGCAGTATGTGATTAACTGTTGGGCTGAGGCTCAGTACCAGGAAGATGGGGTCGTTGGCGGCGGAGTGGGAGAGGCCGCTGGTGCCATTGAGGAAGGAGTGGACCAGATTGTGCAGGTTGGTCATTGAGCTGTCCAGCTCTCCGTCCGGCGTGTCATAGCCCTCCAGAGCATTCCTTTAATGAGCAGCAAGCAAACGAGATTAAACACACGGACATTCCACAAAAGCAGGAATGACAGTCTGATTATGCAGCCATCACACAAAGGACTGATGTGGGGGGGAGGGGGGGGGGCATAGGTCATGTAGTGTTGCGTCGATGCACGTGTGCACTGGTAACGTGACTAGGCATCCACCTGAAGCTGAATGTGGAGTTGGTGAAGAAGGGAGGGCTGTCGAAGTCACGAAGGCGGAGGCAACTCCTGACATCATTCATGGTGGGCAGGGTGAGGTTGGACCTCTCCATAACGCCCCTCCTCAGGGGCCCCTCACTGGTGCCATTACACAGGGTCACCAGGCGGTTGTACTCATCCAGACTGCCACAGAGGAAGACAGAGTCATGGAATGGTAAAACTACCAGCATTGCCAAGGTAGGTCAGCATGAATGACCATTATATTGTCATATATGTATCTTCCTACAACTACTTGTGCTACAGATGAATCCAGTAGGTGCAGACAGAACACGGACATTTTTAAAATGGAATCCCGTGGTGAGAATGATGACATGAGTGAGAGTTGGTGAGAGTTGTCCCACCTCCTACTGACCTGTCACAGACCACTCCCCATCTGGCAAATCTGGAGTTGGGGCTGATGAGGGTGGGGTCGTTAGGGTGGCGCCCCCCCAGGAAGGAGTCTGTGCACACATCACAGTCTTTCTGCCCAGTGGCAAAGTTCCAGTATGGCACGGCAAAGTTTTCATTCCCTGACAGTTTCTGAAAGAACAGAGAAAGGACATAATTCCCTGTTTATCCAACAGCAGTACATGTGACTGGAGACATGACTGATGACTACATGGAAGAAAAACTGTCAAGATAGCAATTAAGGAGATTTCATATCTGTTTTGATGGATCATGACATTCTGTTCCTGCCTAATACACATTGTATTTATACAGTTTTGCAATGCTCACTTTTGCAATGAAACTAAAGCTCAAGAGATGGTCTTACTTGTAGGTCCCTCTCCAGGCTGAGGAGGTGGTATCTGTGCCACGTGATGAAAGCAGGGCCTTTGTGCGAGAAATCGATGGCCTTGAACGGTCGTCCTGGTCCTGCAAACGCAAAAGAAGGTATATCATAGACTTTGTAAAATAACTCTGTAATGAGCATTTAAGCATAAACATGAGTTTCTGTAATTAACAATGGCTTTACTATAGTCACCCACAAATGCACTGCACTTTGTATTGTGATGCATAACTACTGTGCTGCCACAAGATTTGCATGGATTAACAGCAACAGCACAAGCAGAGCAAATAATTGGGCTCCTCTACAAGCCTTAATGAAGATCTGGAGTATTTCCATTGGGAAACAATCACATGAACGAAATGGATTTCTTAATTCAGCTGTTTTGTCCAATTTCTAATAGGCTTATTCCAAATAGGCTTACTCATTATGTACCTAGCAGTGTGTCTCTGACAGAGTAGTAGTGCTGCCACACAAAGAAGTCATAAATGGAGATATCTGCAAACTGGGGTTCGGTGCCGTTGGGGCCCAGCAGACCCAGCCAGTGCTGGGTGGCGATGACGTAGTCAGGGTGGATAGCGGTCTTGGCCCGATCCAGAATGTCCAGGAATTCCTGCAGCTCTGCAGGGCTCAGAGAGTGGATGTCCTTCCGCACCACACGCAGCTTCCTCTGATCACAGTTTGGCCCGGTCCAGCCGAACTTACACTCCCCACAGTTATAACCCGCAAAGTTACCTGAGTCAGAGAATGGGAAAAAAAAGAATGTAATGTCCTGTTCAGTGATTTGTCTAGTTTTGTTATGCATGGTCCAGCGATGCTTGACAACAGTTTGTATTTTGAGAGCTGATGTTTGGCAGCTATGTAGAGACAGAAGTTGGTGTAAATGATGAAAGCCTCATGTCAGAGTATTCAGCACAAACAGTACATGCTTTTACTAGAGCAAGTCCTAGACAACTGCACTCATCAAACAAGATTAAACACTGACACTACAATAGAGACTGAAATGCAGGATTGAACGAAGGAATGACTCACCATTGCATCTACAAGTCTGGTTGAAAAATTTTGTGGGCCATCTCTCTCTGTCATCTACATTTCTCAGTCTGTAAGGTCCCCCCCAAGGCTTGCTATCCACTCTGACATTAGTGCAGTTTCCTCGTCCAGATAAAGTCCCACATATGTTGGCTGGATCAGAGCCCAGGGCCGGGCAGCACTGCTTGGAGATGATCCCCTCCACAGTGCAGCAAGCCCTGGGGAACTGAGCTCCCACGAAGCCCGTCCAGCTCCACACACACACCAGGCACAGCACCACAACACCTCGCATGGCTCTCTCGCTCTACCCACGGCAGTCCTCTGCGCCCTCCGACAGAAATCAATTTGCACACTCTCACGCCTCTGCGATGTGGCTCATTAGCCAATTCCACACGTGGAGAATTGAGTGTGTTCTTCAAATTGTCCACAGTGACAGTGGAGATGTGAGCGATACAGGCCCTCTAAGGAATAAAAGCAGAGTGTGTGTCTCTGCCCTGGTACACAGCCACTCAAAACTCAAAGTTTTTTGCTCTGACTGAGAGTGGTTTTGAGGGATTAAGCCTGTGGTCTTGTGCTGATCACCTGACAGCACTGAGCCATGCACCACAGACAGAGAAAAAGAGGGAAAGAGAGAGAGAGAGAGAGCGAGAGAGAGAGAAGGGGGGGGGGGGGGGGGCTCCAGGGCTCCAGGGCCTCAGACCTCCACAGGGTACATATTGTCCTCTGGGAACTCCAGCCTGTCTGAGCCCCTTCATAAACCTATAGCAAACATTAGCATTATGCCCTCCATTAAGACTATTCCTACTTCCAAAGACAGAATTTTGTAATGAATGAAATTATATCTATTTAATGAAATGATATCTATTTAATTACATTTTATATCATTTTAAGACTGAGACTTTAATGCAGTATGAAATTAGCAAACCAATGTGGTACAACGCATACATCTTATTTTTAACTGCTTTGCTTTGTTTGTAGACATTGGATGAGTATTTATTCTGGGAAGTCAAATTTGCATTCACATGTGTGTCAAGAACTGACCTTGTTATGACTACAATACCAACTGACTTCATAATGCTAAAATCTGGAATGTAGAAGAAAGTTTAAAGACAAGAGGTTAATACAGATTGTGCCCTAGCCTACATCAATTTCAGGTGGACCACAGCGGAGTAGAATATTATAACGGCAAACACAACATTATTGTTCTGAACATCTTCCAGGAAGTCTAAGGAAGGGCTGCCTGATTGCGTCAAAGTGCTGCAGTCTGAGCACCTCAGGCCAGTAAGCCTATCAGTAGTGTTTACAGCACACTGGAGGTTATCCATGTGACTCCTGGAGTCACTGGGCCCAGCACTCATGAGCTGCAGCTCTTATTCAGCTCAAGTCACACGTACAGCTCTCAGTCCATGGAGATTTTATACCTTTGACTTGCCTTCTCCAGCTGAGACTGAGAGTATAAATCAACTGACTGGGCACTGAGGATCGGAATCATCTGAGAAACAAGTGTCTTTTTTGTTTGTATGAGGGCTGTGGATGCGTAGCGGTGGCCTGAGGCACAGGATGCAGATAGAGGCTATCTCTGATGTCAGCATGCTCAGCACCCATCTGCACACATGTCATGTTGGAGGCCACTCAAACCACCTGATCTGATAAGTCACATTCCATTTCGTAAAACTAATTCCAAAGCACTGCGGACAACTACAAAGTGTACGAAATGTCACCTTTAAAGTGACAATAAATATTATGCTACATTAAGGGCATATTTTATTCATTATTTTGCACATTTGTTGAAATTGGACAATCAGCAGAGCTACTGAAATTAAACTGAAAGAATTTTTGGGACGCTGCCAACTGTCAACTCGAAACATTGGATCATTTAGTTGGCCGTTTTGTTAATTATGATAATAGTCATACATTATTCCACCAATGCTTAATGCACTAAATACACAAAAAAATTGTCGACTGTGTACAAAGCAAACACTACAATATGATCACTTCTTATTGTAGAGATTTTTGTCTGTAATTTAAAGTTGTGAGTGCTTTCATTTTGTGGGACTAGGTGCATGTACCCTTCTCCTGATGAACCAGTGTTTATTCTCAGAAACCTGGATGGACCATGCAAAAGAAAGTGTGTTAGTGCAGCGGTTTTCATAGAGGGGGCCGCTGCAAGTTCGAAGAAAATGTAACAGCAAACAAATAATTGAATAGCTAGCCAGCTAGCTCTGCTAAAATGGACACATTTCTGAAAAGAAAAAGAGCTGACGAGCAGCCTAATAATCCACCTGACCAAACATCTGATGCCATTGCGAAAACTCAGAAGAACTGGCCAAGAAAGTTGCACAAGTAGAGGCAGAATATTTAGTAATAAGTACTGATTTACACGAGTGCCCTAAATTTGTTATCTGCTTTGAAATCCTCTCTAACAAGGCCTTAAAACTGTCCAAACTCCAACGCCATTTGGATCAAAAACATCCAGCGGACTGTTTTAAACAAAAGGAAGAATATTTTGAGAGGGCACTGAGGGCATCTTTTTTGTCTTTTATCACATTGCTCGGGTTAAGCCCCCTATTGCTGCTGTGTTTATTAACACACTTTCCACACAGGGGGGCTTAGCTGGAATCTACTGTTACATGGGGTGCCTTGTCATGGAAAGGTTTGGGAACTGTGTTAGTTCATGATCACTGCTGTCCCTTGAATTGCCACATGGTGGTGCTAGAGAGCAGGCAGTGAGTTGTTTTCTCTCTCTCTGTGTGTGTGTGTTTATATCCATGTCAGTCCATCTGTGGTATAGAATGATTGTATTTGTGCAAGGAAGAAGGGAGTAACTGTACGCCATATTTGTGCTCTACAAATTTGTTCAAATCAGTTATATATTCTTTTATTTCAACATCATCCCTGTCTAGATATAGCTATAAGGCAGTGGCTTGCATATTTTCATAGGCTAATTTTCATGTTTTATGTTGATTGTTAAGTGATAGTTCTTTAATTGTTTGTTCACCTCTAATATAAATTCAAAATTGTAGTTCCAGAGTACAGTTAACTTTATTTTTATTTTTCATGTCAAGAAAAATGTTTTTCAACGACAGATTGTGTTTTGTGTAAATTCAATTATGGTGTATTTAATAGTGGGCTTCATATACTTGTGTCTTTCCGTTCTCCGTGGAGCTTAGACATCTGAGTGCTGTTAATTTTTGAGCTGCTAATTGCACCCATGTGGAATATGCATGTGGCGCTCTCCCTCGTCTTTGTCTGTGGACAATATTGGCCGGTCCGCTGAAGAGTGCTTGGTGGAGGAGCAAGTGGAGGTGCTATTGTTCCATCAAAATGGAAAGTTCCCAGTGAATGGCCTGCAACACATGCAGGAGAAGTGTTTAGCCTTTGAAGTACTCAGAGTGAGAGTTCCCTCTTAATAGCATTTCAAAAAGACATTGTCAATGAAGGTGATGCTTAATATGTGAAATGATCAGGTTATTATTATGTTGATGGCAAAATGCATCCATTCTCTTAATAGCTGTGTGAATGGAGGCCTGTGTGCTTGTTGCACTCTGAACACAATTTGCTAAATGTAATGTGTTAGGGATGGGGAAAAAGGCCTTTTCAGAATGTAATCGAGAGCTCTTCAGCTTTTCATTTCGCCCCAAGCTTGAATATGTAAAAACTAAAAGGATGAACCCAGACAGAGCTGGTTCTGCGCCAATGGTCTAACCCGCCTCCACTGAGTTTCAGAACCACTAATGGGTGCTTCCACCGCACACATTTGTGTTCATATTCACAGACACACGGAAGCTGAGTGAGAGGTGTATTTGAACTGTATGTGAGTAACACTTGGGAGCCTAGTTTACCTCCAGTTCAAGGCTTTCCTAGTTTCCCACAGCATTTCAGATATTCAGTACTTTTGTGTGGTATGTAGAGGGCAGTGTTGTTTTGAGAATAATCTAACTGTGTGTTTGTAGTGAGCATATCAGTAACTCTGAATGATCTCATAATGATGGACCTCGCGATGGACCTAAATCTGCTCATCTGGCATCATGAAAGATACATGCGAATCTTCAGACATTCCTTAATATGTGACTGTGTTAGTTGATGCAATTGAATATTCATTATTAATAGCCTCCATTTTTTCACGCAGAAATGCATATATCCTAAAATGAACATTCAGAGCAGAAACTACACATATCCTAGAGTCGTAATTTTCCATGCCATGTTAATTAATGACTGCAAAAATGCAATTAATTGTTCATCTGAGAAAGTGCTTCAGGTCAGTTATTTTTCAGAAGATTTGACTGATACAATCTTTGGATTGTAGTGTCAATTCAAGGGCAAAAAGCATGACAAACATTTCACTGAGATAAAATGTCATTAGGGGTCAACATGCATTCAACTTCATGCAGATGTTATCCATAATTAGCAACACAAAGTTGATACAGGGTACCTACAATGCTTATTAGATGCTGTCACAGCCCAGTCCTCATTACTAATCTGTCCCTTGTACCATTAGAGATGGAAATTAGTAATACATAAAGACCTTGGGCACTTTTCAATCAGAATACATTAAAGTTGCATTAAAGAGGCTAAGAGTATTATGTGCTTAATGTGATGATGCTCTTTGCTATCCGCACCAATCCTGTTCAAATAAGTCACCCCCCCCCCTAAAAAATCTTCTGTTCCTCTGCCATAGATACAGGGGTATCTGTCAGAGCACGAACAATCCCTCAGTAATTATGATGACGGTTTGTGCTGTGGAGTATTGTCGATTAGCTGGCCTCGGCGAGCGCGACTATTTTCCCCACGCTGAAGTGCGAATATGGGCCAGAGCATTCTCTGGAGTCCTCTCTTCAGCGATTCCCGCCCACCGCTCCTGCAGCTTACCGATTTACATTTCAGCATAATGCCGGCATTAGAGCAGGCACAAGGCGGCCCTGATAAGTTACAAAGTGCTCCGGGGGTAAACCTTGTAAGAGAGGTTTTGGAGCTATTTACAGTGTTCAAATCCTTCAAAAATGCATGGCTTGAGGAGGAGATTGCTCATTGCAGGGCGACGCTTTGCACACAAAGCAAACACAATACTGAGAGACAGAGTACTTCTTTCCTTTTTTGAGGAATTGGCCAGCTGACATTAATTCTAATGGACACATCTCATAACATGTTTGAGAGAAGGGAAGTGAGCAGCATAGAGACCTCAAGACTCAAACATTGTCACTATCTGTGTATGACAAAGAGTTCAGCCTGACGCACACTCAACAGGGTCATGAGGGGAAACACTGACATGAAAAGGCGTTCTTTTAGAAACAGCTTTAAATGAATTCTAAGGTGCAATTTAATTTTCAATATGGAGCCATTAAAGTGCTGTGGTAAATTCACTGTGAAGATATGTTTTTTGATTGTGCAATTCACATAACAAAATACAGTGGAAAATGCAAAATTCTAACAATGAAGGCTAAAAAGCAATGGATTTTCTCCTTATCAAAATTGCTTCCTGTGCAGTTGTTCCATTCAAAATGCATTTAATTGCAAATAAAAAAAGAGTTGAGAAAGGCGACAATGCGCACACTAAAGCCTTTTCTCATCTACAGCGAGGGAGCGCATTCAAATCTAGAGGGCCAGACAATGAGCAGAAGGAGTCGTGCTCTGAATACCTCTCTCTCTCTCTCTCTCTCTCTCTCTCTTCCTCTCTCTCTCTCTCTCCTCTTGCTATGCCTGACCATGTGTTTCCCTCCTAGTACAACCCATGGTTATCTGTAGCCTGGAGCAGGAACACAAGCAAGTGGCTCCATCTCTGTTAAGAGCACCTGCCCAACAACAAGCCCCTGATTCTAAGGCCCTACCCCTGACAAAAGTTCCACATATGAACCTCACACAAACCTTTTTTTCTGTTCCACTGTGTCTCAAAAGCCAGCCCCTAAAACAGCTATCTACACCAGATTTGGCAGCCATGTTTCTCTACCCTGTCAAGTGTACAGCTTGAGAGGGCGACAATGCTCTGCACCCAGTCCTGCCAAACTCACTATTGAAGGGCAAGCCCAAAGCCAAAGACTTTTCCTCCCTCTCTCTCTCTCTCTGGTCTGAGGGGAGGAGAGATTGTGGATTACTGGACACAATGCTGTTCACGCCACTGCCTTCATGGCGAGAGGGGGAGAGTGTGTGCATGGGGGGGGGGCACACCTCTAGTGTGTGTCAGTCCACTGTTCTCCTGAGGGAGAGGGGGAAGTTGGGGAAAGAAAGTCACCCTTCAAACTTTCCAGTAGTGCTGGGAATTCTATTTTTCCCTAACAAAGATTTATACATATTTATACAAGCCCAAATGCTGATAGGTAGGTAGCTGGAAAAAATCTTGGAATTGCAGAGGTAAACTATATGTAAATGCCACAAAGTAATAGACTTGTAGTGCAAATCACACCATTTTATCTTTAATTTTGCTTTCGTCCCCCTCCACCACCACCACAATCACCACACACACGTACACACACACACACACACACACACACACACACACACACACACATGCGTGCTTGTGCACTCACACACATCCTCACACACACATACAAACACACGCACACGCACACACACACACACACACACACACACACACACACACACACACACACTCCCTCCCCCATCCTCTTTCCTCTGGCTTAAAGGTGCATCAGAGATATGCATTTAAGCATATTCAGAACACGGGGCGTGAAATTAAATGTGTGGCAGAGTGAGAAAAATATACAGACGCCGGAGATGCCATAAAAATAGTCATTTATGCAGATGGAGAGGAGTGAAATCATTTGCAATGGGATGACCCTCTCTCCAAGCATTTCTCCCCTCACTGTTCTTCCCTAATCTCACACTGTATCTTCATTTTTCATTGAACTCGCCAGTTTGCTGCTAAGCAGCCTTGTAGATAAGGCAAAGTGCTAAAAGGAGACGACAGAAGGCGCTCTGTGGGCCCGTTTCTATTGCACTTTCACCCAAGGCAATGGGCAGAATTTAACGGATTCCTTCCAACATATGTTTTTGCCAGATAAGTAAACAGTGTGTGTCGGAAATGAAAAAAAAAAGCATTTGCAATTTAATGACATTACAGCTCCCAGCTTAGCCCGCCGCGCTGCGAGGCGGAGAGCACAGAAAGGGGAGAGCGGAAGAATGGAACTGGGTGTCATCAATGTTTTTTTTTTTCCTCTCCTTTGCCTTGCAAGAAGCAGCACTGAATTCTCCTTATTCTTCTCACCTCCGCTCACTCCTTCATACGTTCCCTCTGTTTCTCCCCTCCCTGTCCGTTACTTTTAGCCCTTTTGTCCACCCCCAAAAATCATCCATTCTTCTAAGCCCAGGTGCTGCTATTGTGGGACCTGGGTGTCCAGCCTGTTATCAGATGTCCCCATGCAGTACAGAGCCCGGCTGCTCTGGGGGCTTCCCCCTGTGGCTCCTCTCACCACTCACTTCATGTCTGTTTGCTCTCAGCACACTACAATGAGCAGCGCCGCACAATAACCCACAATAACCCACAATAACCCTGTGTCTAAACACCGTCTGAGCGCCTCCACAAATGGCACAGCTTTTGGGAGGAATCTGAAGGGAAGAGTAACCCCACAGAGTTTGTATTTCAGGCACAGTAACAGATCCACCCCCACCCCGCCACCCCCAACCCTGAATACACACACACACTACACACACATACACACAGGGACACTTAGCTCCATCTCCCCCTCTGCCTTCCCTGGTGTCTGATGGCAACCTTATTATAGGAAGCTAATTGTGCAGGAAAGCAGATTATGAAAGCGTTGGGATGTACTCCTTGACCATGCTCTAATGTGATGACAAGTTTGGGGACCCTCTAAGCACCAGCTCTCCATGCCAGGGCACTTTTGGCAGCGGCTTTAATCTGCCTTTGGTATTAACTCAGCAAACCGGTTTGTTTGAGTACGGATCAATCACTCGCTCATTATTTTTTACAAGAAAGCTTTATATTGGAGACCCTCTCCCCGTGTTGATCTCTCATTAAGCGTGCTATGTAAATGCACTGGCAAACCACCCTGCATGAGGGATAGGATGTCACCCCGGGGCCTGAGCTTGCACAAGCATGTTATGAAGAAAGACGGGCAAGAAATTTGGGTCAGTGGCATTCGCCAAAACTGGAATTTCAGGATCTTGTTTCTTTCTTTTTTCCCCCCTTTTTGCCTTCTTCTAAACCCAGCTTGCTCTCTCTCTCCTTTAATATGTGTTTGGTATGGTGATGCTGGTGTTTTAAATGTCAGCCCTGGAGCTGTCCATCAATTGAACTGAGACACAAAAAAACAAAGCAGTAGTCAGTATCTGATCCAAATGTTCATGTTACCCCTCCAATGTCCCCTGGCTGCAAAGCTTACACCCTCCACTGACACCCCAGTCAGTGCTCGCCACACCATAGACAGGGCAACGTTCCACGGGCTCTGGCAGAGAGGTGCAGTAATAAGCACACAGATCGGAGATAAAGCCCACCAGAGTTCCGCTTCAATGCAAGGGTCACATATGAAAGGAAAACCCCAAGACAATACATACCTTTAGACATGTGCACCCGCCTGAAAAACAGGCAAATCACAGCAAAGCATAATACCTACAGAGTGACAACAACAACGGCAACAATGCTGTCACGATGGATTGTAAATCAAATTACTGGGTGAAATTCTCCACAGTTCCACATTCGAGTGACGGGTTTGAGGAGCCGTAACACAGAATGAAAAATTCAAACATCTGTCTGCGCATTTGGAGATCAAGACCCATCCAGTGTTAGACTAATGTGAAAATATCAATTTGGTAGAAATATACACCAGAACAGTGAATGACGTAACAGTAAAATGAGCTTGACAGCAGCAGACGTTGACTTTGCATTTCCATAGTGTCCTACATACATAAATCTATGTCTCATTATAGTTGAGTGTTGTCAACCATGTGTATTTTTATACATGTCTAACCAAACAATCCCTGTAAGGTTTTCTTCTGTTTGAACACACACTAGGACTGACTGGATCCCCTCTGAAAAGTTTCCTGAAATGCACACAGAACAAGAAAGTTCAGGTGCAAGCTGGGGCTTCACCTTAGAAACCATTTAAAAAAGCAATTCAGGAAGCGCTTTTCCACATGACCCACTTCAGATTACTACAAACAAGCAGATTTGTACTTGCTTGAAAAACTTTGTGTGTGGCAGTTTCAGAGCTCTCCACAGAGCAGCACTTTATCGGGGACTTCACTGACTGCATCCAGTGTGCAGCAGGACAGTAAAGCAGAGCGCTGAGAGGGACAGAGGAAGAGAGAGAAATGAGAAAGGAGAGAAGAGAAGAGAAAAGAAAAGAAAAGGGAAAGAAAATCAAATGAAATAAAAAAGAGAAATTGAAATTTTTGATGAAAAGATGAAATTTTTGTATATGTATATATACATTTACAAACATGTTGTCTTTCAAAGCTATATTCCTTTTTAACACATAAACCATTTGGTAACATGAATTTATAAAATAACAATGTACAATTCATATGAAATAACAACTGCCTAAACACTGCCATACTCAATTAATGCTGGGTTTTGTATTTACAAAACCCCTCAAAGAACTTATACCTCAAAACCCCTGTGTATGACAGAGTATGTGTGCTGTGGTTTGTCCCCTGGGAAAGGAAGGACTGTTCCCAATCCATCATCCAAACATGAGCATCACAGAGACTGTGTCGAGTGCTTGTCCAACTAATATTAAGCCATTATATGCACTTTTGTATAGCACAATCAGGAAACCATACATGCCTTTAATGCTTTACTTGTCAATTATATGGGTTTGTATGCGTACAGTGTTCTCAGTGTTCCTACTCAGAGTACGTCTTCTTCTCATTTTCTTGCATCTTCCACTGCATTTCTCTTCCATACATGGTTGTGCCATCCTACCTGCCACTGATGTTACAAATGCTTCATTTCAATCACTAACAATACAGCTTTTAAATAGTGACATGTCAAATTATGAAAGAATATGACCAAAGTAAGGAGAAAATCTCAGTGTAAGATTCTTTGCTATCAGCAAGCAATATATTCATAACCAAGGGACATGAAAGATGTATCATAAATTGAAACAAAATGGAACTGTTAAACTGAAAACATAATGGGGCAATACGTTTACTCACCGTCAATGCATCACTAGTCAAATACTGAATAATACATCAAAAAGTTTGTTTTCTTTCCCCATGAAAAACAAATGCATTCATCAGGAAAAATTGCTGGTTGTATTTAGAAATGTTTTTGTTTTTCTGATAATCATACCCTTATACCAGCCCACTCTTTAATGAATGCCAAAGTTCTCCTCAGCTCACATTAAAGCGTGCATTCCAGCATTTCATGACATGCGGATTAGTTTGCAGCCACCTATCATTTGGCAATGATCTTTTTTGCTGCTGTTGTTAATTAACGCATATATACAGAATTTTGTGTGCAAAACCACGATATCACAATTCATGCACTGAATTTCAAATCAGGTTCCATGTATTATAATCCTGTTTCAAATAAATAAAGCCTATGAATTTATGTAGGCAAGTTTTAATTTTAATAAGTGCTTGAAGAAATGCAGGAGACAAAATGGGGCATTACATCTCACTTACACATGAGTGGAGGAGCATAGGAGAGCCGATTCACTCCTGCTCATTAAAGGTGCCATCAGAAGCCCCCCAGATCCTCCCTGTAATGAGCAGAGCAAATAATCTGCCTTACTGGGAGACACATGCTGCAGAGAGTGGGCCACTGCCAGGTACTTATCTTGTGCCTGTGTCCTGTCTTTCAGAGGGATGTAATTCTTTGTGACTGCTCCTCAGGCCATCAGCTCTTCAAATTCATTATTTCTATTTCTGATAGATCTATTTTGCCCCCAAAACCTGAGAATTTAATATGAGGGCTGACAATCTCTGCCAGCGGTCATATGGAACTTGAACAAAAAAATGTCATGTCAGTCGGCAGGATATTTTCTTAAGCAAATCTTCTTTTAATTGATGGGTTCTCACAGAAATAAAGACAAATACCTAAATGGCGCTGGTTTCTGCACTCCTAGGGCCTGGAAGTAGATACTCTGAGAACACGCAGCTCACATAAAAGCCTGTTTTCAAAAACTTCAATTAAACCTTCATCTTGTCTCTTATAATTATATGATTATGTATTAAAATACAAAGCAGTGGCGGGGGTATTAATTTTGTCTCAAATGTTAGGTCTGTGAACATAATCTCCTTAAATCATTTTTCTCATATGTTATCGCTTGTCAAAAACTGAGATATCTGGCAGCTCTAATCCGGGGTTAAGTCACTCAGATCAGTTGGTTTCCCATCTGATCTGAGAGAAAGAATAAGATCTAATCCCTTCCAGCATGAAAGTCACACAGGATTGGGACATTAAACATCCTCAAAACAAGTAGAACACCATTAACCTTCATTTTCTTTTGATTTGATTGCTCTTGTGACCTCATTAGGCTAACTGTCTCCTGTTCCTTTCTTGCACCTACACTTGGAGCAATATGATTATTAAACCCAATGTTGTCCTTTCTCAAGGAAGATATTATATTTAGCCTCAGTGTATCTTGTGATGTATGTGAATGAAGTAAGCATGACTGCAAATAAAAAAAGCAAATGTAGTGTTTATCAGATAGGAGGATGCAGAAGCTTGGTGGCCCAATGAAGTTTTCTTAAAGATGTTGACTTAAGGTGGATTGTACTACTTGGTTTAGACAAAGTTATTTCTAGAAAGCCTTAAGGGCATTTGTACATATTTAATTTGTCCAGTGTAACACTCAGACATAAAATCTGTAAAATATTACCAATATAAAATAAATATTTAAGACTTCCAAACTCAAATCATCACGTAGGTCATTATACTGATAACAAGAGGGCACACAAATGGCCAATATTGGCAAAGCCTTACGCAACATGTGTGAAACTGCCGCTGCATTCCTAGCATGTCCAAAGCACCGGAGAAAGATCCTCTTTTCAGTTTTGATGCGGTGGGTTTGGAATAAATATTTTGATACTGTATTGTATTTAATGACCACTCAGTAGTCTTTCTTAAAACCACTATAAATATGTTTGAATCACTGCATTAGGATGCATACAAATGAATGATTAATATCTAAACAAAAAGGCGATCCAGCGAACGATTCCTAAATTACATTCATAGACATGAAGTAAAATGAACACAAGACTTGTCAACCATTATATTATTCAGTGGTCAATTATTTAAAAATCATATTGGAAATTTAACTGTCAGCAATCTAGCACAATGCACTTGAATTACAGTTTTTCCTACTAAGGAAAAATGCCTTTGTCCACCAAAGCCAAGGCTACAGGCTAACACCAAACTATGGACAGGTTTATTTCCCACTCTCTTGGTTTGTTGGCATAGACGTTTTCATACTCTCTCACAACCTGCACAACAGGCCGCACACTTACATTTTAAAGCCAGTGTCTAGGAGTGTCTGGAACTGTGGGGCCCAGCAGACTTATCTGAGACTGCACTGAAAGTGTAGTAATGTCCTTCAGACAGCAGTGGGAGCTTTAGCCTCAGAAGGCCTGGGAGCCACCATCAGCTCTATCTCAGGCTCTGGTTAACTCAGGGTGTTCATACCAGTGCTAGTCAGAGATAGTACCAGATGACCAGTGAGATGGTCTACTACATGCCAGCACTTCTTTAGTTTACCCTTTTGATTGTAATATCATGTCCCACACTCATTTAGATCATGAACCGCTCTTTGATGATGTTACATATCATTTAACTGACATGAATGTGTAATCTGAGATTTAAAAAAAGCCTCTAATTTACCAACCAATTTCTGGTTATTTTGTCTAAGTCTGGTGGGAGTATAAAAGTTTTACAATATCACCCAACCTTGTTTCGTTTTAGGCATCTCTCATTTTGTTTTCTTAGTGCACAAAGCACTACAATACCTTTGCTACCCCTGAGTGATAATGACTGGCAGCCTATAAATGGTTGAATAAAAACAACTGTTTGGTCCATGTTAAAAAATGTTGACGTGTCGTGATTTTGCTACACATTTCCTTTCCAGTTTGCCCTGCCTCAGCTTCTGTTGTTGTTCTAAATGAAGGAGCTGTTTCGTGCAAAGATCTTAAGGAAATCCCTGCCATCTCTCTGAGGCAATCTGGCATTACTGGTTGACTTCACTGGCTGAATTACTGGCCTGCGGGTAAATGATGAGTAATTTGATGAGGACACAAAGGCAAAGTAAATCATCCCTGTATAATTGTGTACAGTTATGCTTACAATACTTTGGTGGGATCATCAGATACATTCCCTCTCTATCTACAACAGACAAACCCAGTTCTATTGTAAACACACGTCATGTTAAGACAACTATGAGACTGACAGGGAATATTCTTCACAAGGTGATACACACATTCCTTTACACTCAGGTCACCTGAAACATTGCAAAATAGGCCTTTTAATTTGTAAAAAAATATAAAATATAAAATATATATATTACAAGAACAATACGACTTCATTCTAACTATGTCACAAGGACATGAAAATACCTGTGTATTTTGTGTATCAGCTATGTTGTGCATTACCTACATGGTATCTCAGAAATGCATTTCAAGTCAGAGGACAGCACGTGCCACAAAGCTGCAAGCCAGTCGGCCATGTTACACCTATTTAAGTTTGTCTTTTTATCATCAGACAGTTTGATCAAGAGACTTCTCAGCCTAAAACCCTCCCCAGTGCTCTCTTAATCAGGTTAGCACCCGATCTCAGCCCTCCCGGGGGCGCACCTGTGTGTCCACCACATTATGTACAGTACTTCACATCAACTTGGGCCACTCTTAAAAAAGTGAAGGCAGACTTCAGAGGCCGTGGGATGATTATACGAGTGTATAGATTTCTCATTTCGCCAGGTGACCTTGGGCACGGTGACATGTATGCTTCTGAGGCTTTGATTTGATACGTTGAGTTGTTGCGGAAAAGGTGCAATGCAAGATAATTTTGGTGTTTTCTCCCCCTCCTGGGAGCGCACAGAAATACGAAATGTAGCTGGCCCTTCTCTGGAGATTACAGCTAATACAGTCCATTGGCTCCATAAACATTCCTGACACAAACCATATGATGGAGAGATTGCTCCAGGAGAGACTTTTCACACTTTGATTTGCCTAAAATGAGCTGCACTGGTGAGTGATGTCTTTGAGGTTTTTTTAGTGGAGAACTGTCCAGGCAAAGATCAACCTTTGCAGACCTAAAATCCGATATCATCACACAGCCATCTTTTTGAAACTTTGAAACTTTCTACAGAACGTCTGAGAATCTCGACACATAAAACTGCCAAAGCCCATATGGCATCCTACTTTCTGCAGAGGAAATAATGTCGTCTTTGACACAAAGCCTCATGAATATAACACTAATATAACACACTGATCATTCAAATATGGGTATAGATGTCTGAGATGTAGGTCAGCAAGTATTCATTTTATTTACATAGGCATAAAATTATAAATATAATTCTGACGTATACAGTAAATTCTTATCATGTTTCAAAAATTATGACTGACATGGTAATCTGTAAGAAATGCATCATTTTTAACAGTTTTACAAAATGAATCATAGGTATTTGGGCTGTTAACTTTAGACACTTCAGTGAAATGAGGTCAAAGTGGGTCATTAAAGCCCTCATATGCACTCAACACAAACGTTTGTTTAGTTTCATGGTTTGAGTGAGTCTGTCCTGATGAAGACCTCATCAGCTCCATGTTTTTAATGGCAGAGAGTTCAATGCATTTTTTGTCTTTTAAAAAGGCAGTTTCAGTGAAAATGGGAGAAAGAGCAAATCTTACATACCAATGAACTTCCCACATGACACATCTCCAAGTCCATCAGATAGCGAGCCAACCCAGGAAATACGACTTACTCTCCACCAGATCAAAAGATTGCTGGGCTGTTTATCCATCATCTTTATTGCCTTTCACTTAGTCTTTGTGAAACAGTCACTTGAGCGCTATTGTCAGCGTCTGGCTCATACCCTCTGATTTAGTCACTCTTCAGGTAAAACAGTTCTCTACATTGCATCGACTCCAAAATCAAAACTCATGTTTACTCGCCATGTTTATACGCAGACCATTTTTGTTATCCAACTCATTTTGATTTTAATGTTCATATGATTCAGATGACTGAGTTTTAACATATGATTCAGATGACTGAGTCTTCAATTACATATTGGGAATTGCTGTTGTTGTCGTTGTTGTTGTGTGTGTGTGAGAGAGAGAGAGAGAAAGAGAGAGAGAGAGTGAGTGAGAGAGTGTGTGTTTACATGTGTGTGAGAGTGTATGTGTGTGTTTTTGGACTGCTGTCTTTACTCTGCAATGGCTATAAGACATAGGACAAGAAGCCTCACACACAGTGGGCTTATACAGGAAGACTTACCCACTCACCCAATTATCCCTGTGCCCAAGAGGAGCACACTGGACAGTGACATTATATATCTGCTCCAACCCAGACTGCCTTAGCTGCCTCCTTAACTACAGACATCAATGTGGATGGATGCTACTGAGAGTATTTCACTGAGTGGGCACCTACCTTTGCCGATGTCTCCCTCAATCATTCCTCCACTGACTTAGCAGAGCAATGTGAATATGTCGCCAACAGTGATTTATTCAAAGCATGGACTACATGAACCACAATCACACTGGATCATCTGATATGACATTATATATTTAATCCTGACCTGAAGATCATGTTGGCTTTCCTTAACATGAATAGCTTTTGTAAATGTGTAGTTCTCAACCCTTCTGCCCTTCTCCCCTCCTGTAGGCCTTCCCCTGCCTTGGGAATTAGGAGAAACACCATGCAGGTATTTAGAATGCTTCACTGCAGCATTTGACTGACTCTGGACCAATGCATGGAGCAGAAGTAGATCTGAAACTATGCAGAGGATTCAGTTGTTGCTTCTCTTACGACTGGCTCGTCACAAAAGACTCTTTGCAATAATGCACCTTGTCAGTGGTAACCATTACATGAATTTAATATCATTGTGTTAAAACGTTAAAATTAAGTTATTCAATTGTAATGTCTGTTCGGTATCATGCTAATTTTAAGAAGTCTACTTTTTTACTTCTCTCTCTCTCTCTGTTTAGCCTTTATTATTGCACATTTGTTTCACATCACATAGACTAGAAATTGAGACACTAGTAAATGTAATAAATGAACTCTTGAGAAACAATGTAATCAGTCATTCATGACAGTGATTTTGAGATACTGTCACTTGGGTGTAATGATCAAATATCTGCAAATATCCTACATGGAGGTAATGCCTCCATTCCATAGCCCATCAGTGCCACAGCTCAGAATGTCACATCCACCACATGGCTATGACAAGAGCAGTCCAAATTAACATTTTTTTTTTATTTGCATGAGGTTAAATTAAGTAACATATTTCAACTTTCAGGAATTATCTTATTCTCTTATTTATTTAAATTATCATGGAAAGGATTCAGATGTAAGATGCTCTCAGACATTACGTTCCTCAGTAACTATGTCTATGGTGAAGAAATGTCTATGTGCCATTTTATGCTTTACATGGTCACTGAAACATCTTTGATATATTGCTCCTGTTACAGAATTAAAAAAAACACATTCTAGATTTTTCCAGCAAAAAAGTTTTTTCTCCACCGTTTATTTGCATAGTTGCATCCACCTTTCCCAAAGAATCTCCTTTTCTGCAAAAGAAAAAAAGCATATCTATTCAAAAGGCATTTAGTCCATTTCTTTCTTGGACGGTAAACCTATTCATCAATTGTTCTGCCTTGTAGATTGCATTCTAATGCTAATGTAGCGTGTTAAATATCTTTTTGTTCGCCTTTCACCGTTTTGTCATTCAGTTTATCCAGTTTTGGTCACCCATTTGATTTATTTATGCGCCTGCCTCTATTCATGCGCTCATGTATTTTTTATTATGTTGTTTCACTGTCATGCAGTGTCAACTCACTCTATTCAATGTGGGCTACTTGAAGGGCTTGGAGGGACAAAGCGTGTACACATTGCAGTGCTATTCACCCTGGCCAGCTGGATCGCCTGAAAAAAACCTTGTGAAAAGAAATCCTCCACAATGGACACAGAAGAAGTGCACAATGCTAACAGTTTTCCAAATACCACTGATTGCTTTCATCACAATGAGGGAAAGCAGACGCTTTTTGCAGAGCTCCACTTCAACAAACAACACTCTCACAAAAACCTCCCAACCCACGTTTTGTTCTCACACAAAACCTCCTCGACTGTCTAAATGCTCCGACTGAAGAGAAAAAAAGTTCTTTCAGCTTTCTTTCCCTTCCCTTAAGTAAAATATAATAAAAGCGCACAGAAAAGAGGGGAATGGTCACTGAGATAGTAATGGCCATTCTCTGGTAAACCTGACAACCTTTTCAGAGATTTTGGTCAGGAAAGTGTTGGTAGCCCTGCCAGAAACTACTGTCTCTTTCAAATCAATGAATAGCATGGTAATGGGTAACCTCCAGCTGAGAAAAATACTGAGATGCACAAAAACACCACCTTTTTCATCAACAACAATGTATCACACCATGTTCTAAAGGTCAGAGATGCTTATTCCTAACAGGCAAATGGGTCTAAAGTGTGTGCCTGCGAAATGTAAAACACATCACAGGGGAAGAACACACAAAAAGAAAAATGGAAAAATAAGAATTACAAAAATGTTGTGAACAATGTCATTCAGTGTAAAAGGTCACTTGAGCGTTATTTCCGAGGCATAGCAGGAAGTTCCATGGAGAGCAGTGATCGGGGTGTTACAACAGAGAATGCAGAGTGGTGAAAGGGTTCAATTAACCGTGTCGGAGATAATTATCCCTGGACAGTCCAAATTAGTTTTGCATAATCGCTCAGATCTATATGAATTAACTTCTTAATGTAATCTAAGAGGGTCAGTTTGCTTAAATAACATGTTCAACTCATTATGAGCATATTTTTTATTGGGTACACACACACACATACACACACACACACACACACACACACAGTCTCTCTCTCTCACACACACACATCTCTCTCTCACACACACACACATGCACACACACACACAGGACCTCTTTACAGTCACATGGAATCTCTGAGGCAAGGCTGTGAGAACAGACGTAAAATACCACGCAAATAACGGTGTCCTGATTGTATGTGTTAAAAAGAAAATTCAGCGGACATGGCCAGGATAATACAATTAGATGAGGCCTTGTGTGAGGCTCAAAGAAATGCCTGTTCGCGGGCCTAAAAGGTTCCTTTTCACTGGTCATGGAGGGCTTAAAAAGAAGAACTACTCAGTGTTATCTTCCTTCCTATTCATGATTAAAGTTGTGATAAATCAGGGTTTTGGCTCTTGATTACAATGAGTTGCTTTAGATTTCCGAGTAATTCTATTCAAACCATGAACAAAAGCGGCCTTTAGAGGATACCTTACACTTCACCTGGACTGACCACGCAAGGGCATTGGAGATACAAATCTTGTTAGCAATTCAGTAAGAACTACAGAGCGATTTTTCTGTTTGTCCGCATACGCTTTATTATAATCGTCTGTTCAACAAGTGAACGATATGATTTGAAAGTTTTAAGTACATGTGAGTGGTGTTAAATAAAACACATAACATACAAGTTCATAAAGAGTTAGTAAAAACGAAATTTGAGCACACGAACGCCAGTAAATCACCTTACAGATATCGGTGATTATATGAAATGAAGGGTCAGCAACTAATTAACAATTTTGGGGCACGTTATACAAGAGAGGGATGCGTTTTATTTCAGTTAATGGCATTCTATGCACTTCGTGTTTTTGTGCAAATGTGAGAGACAGGATATGTCCTCTGTTCAACCAGCAGGGTCATCATAATGCTTTCACTAAACAATAAATATCACATACATCTATGAAACAGGATTTAAAAATGAAAAATATACACTGAATTTCTAACAGCCCATACAACTCCATTCCTAGAGTACTAAAGATTGTAAATTACTTTTTGGATTCTTTCTGTACACATTTACAGTCCGATCAATTTTGACTGGTAGGAGGTCAGCACAACTGTTTAAAAACGGTTGTCAGTGATTGAAATGTCAAAACTAAAACACATTAGCTGATGAACACACTTAAGATTCAAAATGACCACATGAGGAATGACATCAAATTATAAAGAGAGACTTGTGTCCTTCATAATTATTTGGGGGACAGATGAAATGTGATCTCAACAGGTTAGTCCAACAGGTGCACCTACAATAGATAGAAATCAAATCTGGTACCTTTTCAAACGAGTATTCACATTGATAAGGGCAAACTGCTCTCCTACCATCTCCTTCGCCAGCTCTGCATTTCGCCATTCTTCTGTAATTTCCCTCTGGGATTTGCCAGGTGATGGCTAAATTTTAGAGAGTTCTCTAAATAAGCATAACCTTACATAAAGGTATTAATTAATATACACACACATGTGATATCTGATACGACGAGCACTGTATCACATGTACAGATCTCTGCATGCGTAATAACTATTGCATGATATTCTTTCACATTTAAACTTCTCTGGAGTCCAAAGCTATCATAACGCAGCCGCGTACGCAGGGTATGGCTCGAGCTGAGGTTTGCCCATTCCAGGCAGCAAAATGTACGCCAAGGGAGGCTGAAGACCTGCCGAAGGCCAAGCCGTGCAGTTACAGGGAATCATATAGCCCGGGTTGCCCGGCGATGGATGAGTGTGGGTGTGTGTCCCACTTCCGACAGTTCCTGTTCCGGAGAACGCGGTTGTGCCACCTGGGTACCCCAGTGGCGATGGATAAGGAAACGTTGGTGGTGAGAGCTCTGACATTTTAGACCCGAGATCAAAAAATGAGTAGGGGTTTGTTGACATCGAGGGGTTGAAAAAAACTCTGGCCGCGGCTGCAGCAGCCGCAGCCGCTGCTTTATCGGGATTGTTTAGTAATGACTCTGACAGTGCTCCACTGGGCAAACAGCTCACCTTCAACGCGTCGTGCTCTCCAAGATTGTAGGGCACTGGGAAAGCAAACTTGTCCTTTTTCATTAAAGTCTTTGGCTTCCGCCTTGGTCTGTATTTGTAGTCTGGGTGTTCTTTCATGTGCATAGCCCTCAGACGCTTCGCCTCGTCAATAAATGGCCTTTTCTCTGACTCAGTGAGAAGTTTCCACTCCGCGCCCAGTCTTTTACTAATCTCGGAGTTGTGCATTTTTGGATTTTCTTGAGCCATCTTTCGTCGCTGAGCCCTAGACCACACCATGAAGGCGTTCATTGGTCGCTTAACGTGATCTAAAGGTTTAGACATTTTTGGAGAGTGTACGCAGAGCTTGCAAGGTAAATATCCTTCGACAGTTGGTTCACCTCTCCAGAGGATTTTTTCTCTGGTCGCTGCCAGAACCTCTTCGGAAATAAGTCAGTCAGTGTGAGAGGGATTGGCACATAGCATGCGATAGCTGACACTATGTCCCCGTTCGCAGAAGTTTCCAGTGAAACTGAAAATCAAATCGTAAGGATTTCTTCACTTACTTCAGTCTCTGTTCTTCATTCCAAAGGTGCAATCAGCTTTCAAGGAAAATGCAAGTTAGCCTATATGTCCATCTAAATAAACTTCGCAAAAGTTACGTTTTCGTATGCATCGTGAATATCCCACGAAATCGGAGAGAAACATCAGTAACAAGGCTCGTCCGGTTGTCTTCTTAGCTTGTGTTGTTTTCCTGCTTTCCAGGCAACCAACGGTGTCTTTTAACGGCCACTGGTCTCATGAATCCAGCATTCACGCAAATGGATGACAACTCAAAGCTGCCCCATGTGAAATAAGGTTTTCAGTGGCAGGTAGTGAAAGGGATTCTGAGCATGCGCACTGCGCCTGACAAACTCAGCGCTCGTTTATATTAGATCCCACCCTGAAAGCTGAAAGGACCGAAGACATAGAGAATTGCCCCACTCATGGGGTAAGCTAGGCTGCGCTATGTCCATCCTTATCTCACGAGGAAAGAGTATCACGCTCCCAAAGAACACAGCGACTTAGCTTTGCGTTTTAACAAAGTAGTTGACAAGAATTCATCAGTGTCGTTGCAAATACCTTTTCCCCCCGACTTCTATTGTTTCTGAGAAATATTTAGACTGATGAACTGACATGGCATAGGCTATGTTGTAATCAAATATTGCAGGTATTGCAGCTATTAAAAGTCGTGTATTGCGGGACTGCGCAATTAAAAAAAGAAAAAAGAAACTGGGTTGGGTCATTTTAGCCTAAGAGCCAATGCACGGTAGACAGTTATATACAATAAAATAAGATGGCTATATTCTCTTAGATTGGACATGTAATTTAATGCATACATGACGTAATAAGACAAATCTTGTAAAGTCAAATTTTACCAATGCTCAGACGACTTTCCTCGCAAAGTCCAAATATTAGTCTTATTTATCCCATAGCTGTTGTACAAAAATATATTTCTAAATGATCCCTAATAGTAGGCCTACATGACTCTTGTGAAGCTGTTAGGTCGTTGTGCATTTTCATTTTCAGATGACAATCGCATGTATACATTTTTACACGCCATTTCTTTACACCCAAGATAGACTTGGATTACTTGCAGCTGGACCACACACACACACACACACACACACACACACACAGAAAGAGAGAGAGAGAGAGAGAGAGAGACAGAGAGAGAGAGAGAGAGAGAACTAAAAGTGGTGGGCCTATCTGATTTCCACTGCTCAGATTCGTCAAAATCATACCAGTCCCCCTTGCACTCCGTTTATCTGTCCAGAGGCTGAGGGTTCTGAAGCACTCTCTTCCTTTAGCAGGACTGGCCCTGTTATTTCTGCGGGAGGTACTAAAGAAATGCTGTAAATGTAGACACAAAATAGGGTTTGAAGAATGTCTTCTTTAATTTCTCACATTTTTTGCAAAGGCATTTTGGCACAAATAAGATTTAAGAAAAGCGGCAAGTGGCTTTAATCGCACTGAGAGAAATTAATTATTTTTCCTAAATTCTCTCCCTCACTGACATCAAAGGACTTTCCCGAAGGCAGCGCATCACAACTGAAATTAGGATGTCGAATACTCAACTAAGCAATTACAGTTATCTGTAGGACTCGCTGGGCAAATTGTATGTTTAAGTAGCTTCATCCCGCACCTTTCCTGTTGTTCACAATTATTAAAGTGGCAGGTGAGAAGAAGGCTGTAGCCTATCTAACAACAGAAAGGCGTTAATTTAATGGCCATACATTTTATAAGGGCGTAAATAAAAATGTCAAACGCATTACCTTCAAGAGGCAACTGAAATATTTCCCAAAAAGACAGACGATGGAAACTGATGTTACTATTCAAATTTGGCCATAAGAATGTACCGCAGCATTTAGTGTGGCAAATGCATATGCCTTTAATATTTAATGCACAATATAAAAAATTTAAATTAAATCAAAATCAAAAATATTCAGTACACTATTCAGCAATATTTTGTGAAACAAAATTATGAGCTGACTAAAAAGCAAGGTACACTGGCTCATAATAATAAATTTAGTAGAGGGAGGGATTTTCAAAAGAAAGACGAAAAAGCTTTGGATAATTGGACACATAATTAATTCATGAGAACAATTACCGAAAGGAAAGTTGTCTTTCCATGAATGGTCGTATGGTGCGGCTAAACGACGCGCGTCATATAGAGGGTGCATTTACGCTCATTGTTTGCTAAGGTTTCATTCCCTTTATGTGGTCCAACATAGATTCTTACATTTAATTACGGCAATCGAGCCAGATTAATGTTGTGTCATTGTGTCCTGGTAACACTGCCCTTGGCGTTGAAATACTGCTCCTTTGTTTATACGTTGCCCCGTTAGAGGAAACCTGCAGATAAGGTGGAGGTGATGTACTTCAAAAGTACCGGCTGCTGAGTGACATGAGTTCCACTTGTGCGCTCCGTGTCTGCTTCGGAGGGCGCGCGCACACAAACACTCTAAGAGATGGCCATCACAATTGATCCCCATACAATATAATCTCTGTTTCATTAACAAGAATTTTTGCACGCACAATTAGATGGAACCGAGTTTGAAAATAAAAAAGATCATTATTGGTCGTCTACTACTCAAGCGACCAGGCGGTTAAATTGCATCAAGGAAAAACCAAATAAAGACGCTGTGACTTACACAGGTTGTCACTGTTCATCTCTCACTTTCCAATAATTGGTACTTATTTCCTGAAGGTGCTGAGGTTCCGAAAGACAATGTGCATTTGTATATCTCAATCTTAAATTATTGTATTATTACCCACCGTAAAGACGCATTTTAATGAGGATATTTGCAAAGTTTGACAGAGCACTGAATTCCACTGCTGTTAAATGTTTGAAGGATTGATTGAAATGATACAATTTTGATAGAAGTGAGATCGGGTGATAGTTGAGTGATGATTCATTAGGGAGTGGAGTTGAGATAAGAGTAACTGCCTGTCTGGCACTAATCTCTCTCTCTCTCTCTCTCTCTCTCTCTCTCTCCCTCTCTCTCTCCTTTTCAATAAGGTGTGGTCCATTGCAGGCATCACTTAAATTATTCAGATTGGAGGCAGAGGAGCAGAAGAATTACCTGGCGATAAAGCGCAGTTGAAATAAGTGAGGACTACAGCATTCCCTTCCTCCATTACGGAGATAAGGTAGGCCTACCAGTTCTAAGAGGTCAGTGTATCATATCAACCAAACCCTGAAACATTAGAAGCCTAGTCATGGCATATATCACCTCTGATAACTACAAACTTTCTTGTTGCTGATGGTAAGATGCCTCTTCATGATAAGACACTGGACTTGAAAATGGAATTTGGACTCCCCTATCACCTCTGACTGTAGTCCAGTGCATTTCCCAGCAGCATTGTTTTGGCGTAATGTTCCCCTTCAGATCAGGGCAAAGAAAAGAACAATCCGCTGAGGAATTTGTTTTGCATCAAGACTCTCGGACGTCCCCCTATCTGTGCTGTGCTGCACGCCTCCCTCTGCACACGCCTCAGGGGTATCAGCCATCTCCAGCAGCACAATGATCTGAGAGGGGTAAACATTGTTAGCTACTTGAAACCCCAGGACTGTTGTATATTTATGTAGATGAAAGTTTGCTCATTATCAGGGAGGCATTGAGGGGAGTGTGAGGGAGGGGCTCAATGATACACTTCATCTGCCTCCCTCTGCTGCTCCCATCACACACAGCCTCACCCAGCACACTGGCTCACCCAAGCTGACACGCCATGCCAAGGTGGCACACATGCACACACACGCACACACACACGCACACATGCACACGCACACAGACACGCACACACACGCCTCCAGTCACACATAGGAGGAGTAATTAATGTGGATATCAGGGGCTGGCCCATTTGGTTTTCTTCAGTGCTATTTGCCTGACCATTTTTCTAATTATTCAGGTCATCATATAACATGATCAAGGAATTTAATTTTCTGTTAATGTATTTCAGCTTTATGATGTACAGTGCATGAATGCAATATAGGTATAGTCCCCCTAGAGACAATGGACTGTGGTGGTGGAACTTAAAGTTTCATTTTTTTTTGTTGCCGAAAATAAATCAAACTGGGATTTAAGTCCTGTGTAAGAAGACAGACTGAAGGCTGACACCAAAAATGAGGGCAAAAACATTTAGTTTTTTTTTTTTGAAAGAATAAACTCCTGCAAGGGAAGCCAAAGAGCTGCAAGCTCTCTTTAGCTGTAATGTAATCTAATTAAAGGCAGGGTGGAAAATGTTCCCTGTGTGATCTCTTGCAATGAGACAGTATTGAAAGTCAATTTGCCATCCATTAAATACTATTTGCTCCTCTATCTTATCTAAATACATAGCCTGCATTGCAGATAGCGCCAATTGCCTAAGCAGTTAAGTCTAGTAAAATTCCCAATGATTACTATTTAAAGATGTTTGTATTTTGTGGAATACTGCATCTTCCTACATCAAAGATAAATATTTCCCAAAGCATAAAGGATATGTAATGATCAGTGTGGCGTATGAAGTGCCCGTTTCATTAGATGGAATATGTCACACTGACTTTAATAGAAAATACATAATTAGCAAGAGCCACAACAACCATTTAATATTGTGTAGCATTCAGTGTGAGTTTTGCATGTTGTTGGGTGTACATTAAGAGCCTATTGACTTCTCCAGCTCTATAATTATTCTAATTATATAATCTCTAGTGTTCCCCAGGGCAGGCTTTTGTTCTTATTGAACTTAATGTGGTGAAAGAGCCTACACACTTACTCCTCTAAAGCCTCTAAAACATCTGCATGTTATTTTGATCAATTCTCAAAGCAGCTTTGGGGGCCGCCTGACAGAAGTTTAGGCCAGTGAGAGCGACCTTACCTCAGTCTCTCAGACAGGCTACTCCACCTGCTATTGGCACCCGGCCTCTTACAGTGCAGCCTGCCACTGGCCTGTGTAATTACCCACGCATGCTCAAATTACAGCATCTCAGGGCACACAGCCAGGAAATGCTCCTGAATGCTTTTGTGCAAGATTGATTTAGACTGTATGTATGGCATGTGTGTCTTTCTTATGACAGCAACTAATTTTCTTGTTTGCAATAGGTTGAATAATATTTATTTTCGGAAGAAGCAGAACTGGCAGATTAAAAAGAGAATAAGGTGTAGCTTTAGAGGACATTCCAGAGAATGAGAGAGAGAGTAGAGGAGAGGAGAGGAGAGGAGAGGAGAGGCTGCAGGAGGGCGGCAGCTGAATAACACAGACGATAAGACCAGCGTGTGCCTAAACACTGAGATCTGTCAAAGCATTATACTTTTCATCAAACAGTATCTCCCCACCTCCAGGCAAGCTTAGAAAATAGCAGCCGGGCGCTCAGCAGATCTATCTAGATCATGACAGGCTGGTCTTCAGCGCCATTTGTAGAGTCAGATTCTCTCCTCTTCCATCTCTGCCTCCAATCCCAGAGGGCACTGGGGGATTCTAGGTTCCTGCCATTTCATGTTACTCCCTGAGCGTTGGGGGTTTTAAATAGAGTGGATGGGTGTCTGCCCGCAGGCAGACCCAGACGGCTGGACACTAGCATACAGCATTTAGCCACTGCATTATCACCTCCTCTTTCGCTTCATTATTCCCACTGATCATGGCCAGCATCACTGCACAGCCCAAACACAGAGTTGTAATTACCCAGTCTGCCACCTGATAGCACCCACTCTATCAGTTTGATCACACCACGTCTTGCTGTCTCATCACATTGACAGAGGGAGAGAGAGAGAGAGAGAGAGAGAGAGAGAGAGTCGAAAGCTTGTGCCATAGTCCCTGATAGCTCACCTGACAGATAGCCTACATTTATAGGTGCAGCTGGGATCAGGAGAAACTGATGCACTTTTGCAATTTTTGATCTGGCCTTTCCCTCATCAGCACAAAGACGTCTCTCACTCGTCTGCTGGCCTCGCTCCCTCATTGTGAATACACAACTGACACTGTTTGCACGAAAAGTGATCCAATCTCCTTGAACCTGCAGCACTGTTCCGCCTTGCCATTGGGCCTTTCACGTTGTGTCCCTGTCCTTTGCACTATAAAGGAAGGCTTGTTCAGTGGCAACATCGCATTTAAACTCAAAGGCACACAGACAGAGTACTTGTTGCTCAACTCTTTAAAGGTCAGGAGTGCAAACAAGCCTTTCAACAATTTGACTTTCATTTCCTTTGTAACTTGAGCTTAACCTGGGACAATCTACCAGACAAATGTCTTCAATATACTCTTGTCAAATGGAATCAACTCTTTCATTTCACATCTTTTTTGTGATAAAACATTCACAAGTAAATGCTATAGGCAAATATATTTAAATATATTTCAATTCTATATTTCTGAATGACTGAATGTGTTCTAAATAATAGCAGGTTCAACACAACAAAGTGTGGGAGTATTGCCACGAACGGCCCAGTAGCTTAGTGCAGACCTCAGCCATTACAGGGCTCTCTTTCTGCAGCTTTAACTGTGAAAGTGTCTTTGTTTGTTGTGTCCTTCCCTGCTATTTGTTCATCACAATGCCCAGGGAACAGGGAAGGTGATTGTGGTCTCGCTCAAAATGAGGAATTGTGAGGATGCATTAGAACCTGTTCTATAGTTCCCATGGTCCAGAGGCACTCCTGAATGCTGTCTGAAAAGGGAAATCAATCTTATTTGAGGAGATTGAGTGACCAGGATAATAACCATGTCATTGAGAAAGAGCGAGAGAGACGAGAAATCCCACTCTTCAATAGGCTGAAATAACAGTGATCTTGCAGATGGCTCATTGCTGCTGAATGTCAGATCTGTCAGGGTAAATCCTCTACAGCACGAGAGTCTCAGACAGTAACGTGATAAACCAACTGTGTGTTTAAGTGTTACTGGTGTGGATGAGCTATTGATGAACACACATGCAGTGTCACTGGCGGGCATATCAGCCGTGTTAATGGTTTGAAATTCCAGGCTAGAAGAAATATCAGACATGCTATCCACCTGATAAACCGTATGAGTAAAAAAACAGGCACAAAACATTGACATAAATCAATTAGTGTAATTACCAGAGAAAAACATGTGTATGTGTCAGTATGCATGTGTGCGTGAGACAGAGAGGATGGGTGGAGGCTAAATGAGAGCACAGGCTAAAATGACACCGTGATCGCTGTGAGGACCCTCCGTCGTGTCAGCACCTCTCTTTTGAAGAGGGCAGTGACACAGGCTGTCTTGGGTGATCTCATTATTTCATGGACACCCAGGAGAAGTGTCTCCTCTCTCGTGGGCCTCTCTCAGGTTGCCCAATCAAGCCATTATTCATGCAGGGCCCATAGGACAGTTATGGGCCGTATTGATCCCGTTCACACTCAATATCCTCCTCTCCATAATCAGGCAAACATCAGGGCCAGAGCGTGCTGGGCCCACAGCCCAATTGATTGCACACATATATAACTTATGCAATGGGGCTGCTTAAGGATTCTGTTTCCTTCTATTCCAATAAGAGATCAGACCGGACGTGAGAGATTGTTTACACTGCAGTCTCTCGCCACAAACAGCACCGCTGTTATTTCTACACTGTAATTGTATTAGTCACAATGAAAAATAAACTTCCTGAGTGTACAGCATGGCTGACACTTTTGGGCAGTGCCAAGAACTAGTTGAATGAGAGCTTGTGAGACATGAAAGCGGTGTGGAGGACTGGCATGACATAATTATGGACGCTCTCTTTAGTGTTGATCTCCGTTGCAGCTTTCATGTGAGGCAACTGTCCACAGCCATGCAGCTTTACGCCCCCCCAGAACCACCAGCCACCTCAAAGGCGCCTTTCCATCAAGGGCCAGACTTCCATCCTGTGGGATATCCTTAAGGAGCGCTGACAGCACCACTGGTGCTCCCTGGGCAGTCCCTACAACTGGACAGAATTATCCAAAAGACTCCCAAGGCTCCCATTGGTCTCTTGCCGAGGGTCAAGTCAAATCAATACACTAATCCATAAATCACGTGGGTGATAATTACTTGTTGTAATTACAAAAGACATTCATTTACTGCTTTTGGCCTTGTCTGATATGTCGTAAGTAGGTAAACAGTAGTTAAAGACCGCTCCTTTTTTCCACACTGCAGGCTGCTGAGTGTGTCTGTGAGCAGCATGCTCAGTTACGCTGTGAGTCAAAGCAGATTTGGGCTGGGCGTAAGACTCACGGTAGGCTGCAGATCCCCTGGCTTGCCCTCCTCTGGGCTTCCAACATTGATCAGTCTCTTGCAGTGCAGAGATGACATGGGACTCATATGATACTCCCCATTGTTCCACTCTCTGATGTGTCCCACACATTTACATTAGAAAACTACAAATCCACCAGTGCTATTGAGCCTTTGAAACCTTAAGTCCTCCCCTACAATAAAAAAAGACACAAAAGCACCGAGCTAAATGCCATATTGCTTGAGAGGAGGGACAACCTGTATACATTACGGGCTTTTTTTTTTATTCTCTTTTTGTTGCCACTGGAGCGGAGTTGTAAGGGCATTCTATTCTGAGCCCCTGCCTGCAGCTGGCCTGCCTCTTGCTGTGCACTGCCAAGTGCGGGGAATGGTCTCTATGCGAAGAATGGAGCAAATCTGGGCTAATGTGTCTGCTCCAAAGAGTCCCATGGAGCCACAGGCCTCATTCTTTGACCATTCTTCCCACTTCTCTCTTCTCTTGCACTTGGGATAATTGCAGTTTAATTGGGTGACAAGAAATGAAAACTGTGTCCACATTATCTAGGATTATCTCTTTTTTCCCTGAGCCTGCCATCAATTCAAAGAGGCCCATTGATCAGCTCGAGGGAGGCTGATGCACGGTCAGCTAAGGAAACGCTTTGAGAAGCGGTTAGCAAAATGATGTGCAGGGGGTAGAGTGGGAGGGGCCATGGGGGGAAGTGGGGGTTTGGGAGGTGCTGGGGACTGACAGTGAAGACAAATGTTTTTTTGTGGCCGACCATAAATGTACATTTATCTCCAAGATGTATATCTTTTTAAAGCGGCTAATCAATAGGAATCGCGCATGAGATGCAATCTGCGGAAAAGCCACTTTTTTCAGTTGTATCGTTGTCAACCAACTAACACAGCATTCATGTCTTGCGTACAAAACAACAGAACTCAGGAGGAGTAGAGCCTGACCCCCCCTTCTTTAAACCCTGTAATATTCCAAACATTCCTTATACCACTGATTGATCACACATTTATAACCATTTATGGCATGTGCATTTATCCCATAAATAAATCACCATTTTATTCATGTTCTTTTCAGAGCAACATCAAACGTATGAATTGTCATTAGGGAAAAGGTGCCTTAGATTTGAAGGCTCCTTGGGCTGTGCTTGGTGAGGTTATAAACATTGAGTCATTCCCAGGCCTCCGCCAGCACTACCTTCCCTTTTGTCAGAGCTGTACTCAACTTTAAAAGCCCCTTTCAGACAGCATGAATGCACTTCATTTTCTCTCAAAGAACTTTGCATTGATAGCTGTGGAAAGGAAGGTTGTTTAGAAAAGGAAGAGGGAGACAATGAGAACAAAAATGAAAGCTTTCGGATTCCATTATGAACATTGCACTCCATTCTTTTCAGCTGTTTATACATTTCCCACACAGCGATGCACCTTCACCATTATGCATCTCTGCTCCTCTCTTTCTCTCTCTCTCTCCCTCTCTCTTTCTCTCTCTCTCTCCCTCTCTCTTTCTCATGGCAGCTCTCGCTTATTTGAGACAGACCTTGGTTCAAGTATGCTGTGAAAAAAGACAACACACTGGAGAACTATGGGACTCCCCTGCACACTATGTGAAGAAATCAAAGTGAAGATCCATTTAGCAGAAATAAAAAAGAAAGTACTGAGAGAAGAGAGGCCTTACCTGAAAAGTATAGAAAAGTATAGACCTATTCAGTCTTAGGGACAGTACAACATTTATTTATTTAAAGTATAGACCTATTCAGTTTTAGGGACAGTACAACATTTATTTATTTAACGTATAGACCTATTCAGTCTTAGGCACACTACGACATTTATTTAAAATGTCCTGATGGTCTGGTAGAGAGTATAGACCTATTTAGTCTTAGGTACACTATGACAATTTTCAAGATGTCCTGAGGGTCTTTATTCTGTACTGGACAACTGTCTTTTATGCAATACAGTACAAAACAGCAGTAGTTCCTGTTTTCACCAACTCATCCCCCATGCATTATATATGCTTAAAATTATGTAATTATTTTAAATATTTAAATATTGCTTATTACAAATCTACATATAACTTCAAGCAGATGTGTATGCAAATATGTGTGTGTGTGTGTGTATTGCAAACATGTATATGTTTTGGGGGCTAGATTTGTTGCATTAGTGATCCTTTAGGTGTTTGTGTAATTTCTAATTTGGTATGAATGGAGGCTTACAGTAAATAGCATGCTACCTGCTTACGGGGCTATCATTCTGACAGTGCTTGCTGATAGTACTAAAGGTCTTCCCATTTGCCACTTGCTTCATTTGCTTTCTTTTGACAAAGTTCATGGGATAAGATCAGCAGGGGAGCAGCTCATTAATGTGCTGAGTCAGTCAGTGAAGACCACACACACACACACACACACACACACACACACACATCTCTCTGCATGGACAGAGTCATTTACTCACCAAGCCTCGGTGACCTGTGTGATCTGCACCTGGGCTCCAGAATCCAGCCCTGCAGAAATAGCACCACTGCTTGATGTTCCCTAGCCATGTGCCCCTCTGTCCCCCTCACTGAATCAAACTGTCTGTGAAATAACAGCATCCTACTGTGTCTTCTTATCAACTGCCTAACAGAAAGACACCCCCTATCCCCAATCCTCCCCAACACATACACACACACACTCACACACGCACACACACACACACACAAAGTACAAACATACAAACGCACACACATTCACAGTGCATCTCTAAATGGATGTGACTGTTTCACGGCAGCATTCTGTTTACTGAATTAGGAAAAGGAAATATGATTGTTATCAGAAGAATTGAGCGCTGCGTCTGCTCTGCCTAAATGATGGGCGGCAGTAAATAAGGGAGACGGATGAGCGGGACCCGAGCACTGCTGGGTGGCCCTCGCGGCCGGTAGCCTGACACGCTTGGTCCGGGGGCGTCAATCATTTTTACGCCGGCTGCTGCTGTAGACTCACTAAAGGGGAAATTGCTTCGGTCTGGTCAGCGCAGGGAGCAGTTTGTCTAATCAGAGTGCAAATAAGGTTTGATCACTGTCCAGCTTAATCTAGTCGGCGCGCGGCGTTTGCACCACTAAATCAAGTGGCAGGGAGGGCTGCAGGTGCTCTGGGCAGGCAGGCCAGGCCCCCGGGGGCCAAGCATGGGGGATAAACAGCAAACAAATGGGGGGAGAGCCAGGCAGAGGAATGAGCTGATGAACCTACTGCAGGGCTGTATCTCATTACTATACGCACAAGCCAGACACTACAGTAGCTCCCTGCTACAGACACGCACACACATGATAGCCTAGCACACAGCCTCTCAATCTACTACAATTTACAATTGCAGAACTGTGAGGGTGTTTATAGTAGAAAGTGTTGATATACCTATTTGTAATTACGGAAATTATTTATATGTTAATTGTTGTGGCAAAATACATTTTGTTAGAGGCAATAGGTAAGGACGCATCACTGCATTTGTGTGTCTTTCTCTCTGTCTGTTTCTTTGTGCGCTATGTGTAGTGTGTGTGTGTGTGTGTGTGTGTGTGTGAGCAGCTGCCAGTGCAATGAAGAGGGGAGCCTGGCTCCTCAGCCCCTGAGCCCCTGTGCCACCCAGTCTCCCCTGCTTGTCTCCTGGGGAAGCGCTAATGCGTCAGCTCCATGCCTCATTTCATTCAATTACGCAGGCCGAGCGGAGGAGGCCGGCGCTGGTTAAACAGACAGCACCATATGTGCTGCTGCTTCACTGCACAGCACTTAGCATGTGCTAGCCGCCTGCAGCTCACACTTCACCTGCTAACAAGAACGCCTCTGCTCAGCAAGCCTCTGCCTGTGTCTGGGAATTTAAACCAGCATCTGCTCACTCAATTCAATTACCAACATAAACTTATGTCTGATGACATTACAGCATGTAATAATATGTACCAGTGCTTGAATATATTTATAATTTACTCTCAATTATTATTGCAAAACTATTTAATGTGATTAATGTTGCAAAACTGTATGTCTGTATTTTAGTGATAAATGTACTCGGTATATTTATGATTATAGATTTTACCCTCAGATATGGCTGAAGGTAAAATCTATCATCATAACAGATAAATTTCACAATTGGAAATAAAATCAAAAGGGATGACTGGTGAGGCCATAGTCACCATTTCCAAACATATTTAATGTAATCTGAATAAACACTGGCGCTATTTAAATGGTCTCCTAATCAGCCACTGGCAGTGTTATCTATGCTCCTGAGGAACACAAAGCATATTCCATTGTAAAATGTTGATTTAGCACATCGTCTGAATATAAAGCATTTTCAGCATTGGTTGAAATGAGCTACACAGGCTCCCATTGTCCTCTCCCCTATGGTTTCAAAGCAAATTAATTAACATGATACAGAAAAAAGGTAGAATGCAAATGCAATGCACTTTAAGCCCTCGTAGTCTTTTGTTCTGCTTTATTGTACCAAATTATTTAATTGGGTCTCTCCAATTGTGCACAGACACAGGATGGAACACAGGCCTTTGTCTGCACCCACACAGGCAACAATGCAGTATCAAATTCAATTCCCATCAAAACAGAAAGAAAGAAAGAAAGAAAAAAGACAGACTGAAAGAAAGAAAGAAAGAAAAGGCGGGTTGCTCCGGAGCCCTGTACCAGGTCTGAAGTTTAATGAAGATCTGCATTAAGGCAAAGCCCTGCTCCGAGATGAGCGATTTCTCCCCAAATAAAAGAGCTCCTTGAGCCGTAACAATGGTGGCTCGGAGAGTGGAGCGGTGGGCTGGGAGTGCTGAGGGTCTGAAATAACTCAGAATGAGGGGTGGCGTTCAGTGGGAGGAGAGAAAGGAGAGAAGGAAATAAACTAATTCTCTCATTCCATTTCAAAGCAACAAGTTAGAGCGTACCAAACGGCCACCGTGCTCAGATAGGCTTGATTTATGAAACCGCTTGCAGACTGCCTCAGGACAAAGTGTGGGATGTCATTCTATATTATACGTTCCTATAACGATCCCCCATTGAAAAATGAAAGGAAGCTTATTTTTTTTGAAAATGATATGACATTGGGCAATGTATTCAATATATTTAAAATACACAGCGTTGGCCAATTTTAGTCATTTTTTCTGCTCATCAGTTTTAAGTAATGCAATGTACATATATATTTTCAAATGTTATAAAACTCTTGATGAGATTTCCTTATGGTGCTTTACAAAGTTGGACCCCTATAACCTCAAGAGGTAAGGTACCACAGCAGTTGAAACTCAGGTCCAAAATCTCTGCATATTAACAGCACTGACACTGAAGGTAATTTCCTTTTTTTTTGGAGTTTTGTCAAAATACTTCACCCAACACACTGTTCCTGCACACACACACACAAGTAGGCCAGCTCCAGGACACTGTGGACAATGCAGATGGTATGTTTTGTAGCATGAGCATTTACCATCAGAACTTGGAATAAAACATTACTTGCTGCTGTAGTGAGAGCACATAATAATTGATGGACTGAATGAAAGCTCTTTGTCTGCTTTGTTTGGCTCCATTAAAGGCTTATCAACATGCATTCTGCAACAATGTCAAAAAAGTGAGATTCTTTTCATTCTTATTCTGAAGCCCATTGTTTTGTGCAATACAAATGGTTGGAGAGTTTGTTCATTGAAAACAGCTGGGCCCTGTCAACTGCCACCATTGTAGAATTCCCTCCTTTGTTTGATACCATGAAACGCTCTTCGTTTTCCCTTTCACACATGGAAAGGTGTGGGAATCACATTTTCCAGCAGCTTTATTTCCCGCCTGCTTTTTTGACCGATCGTTTCTCCGAATCAAAACAATCTGTTTAACCCCAAGGGGGTTAAGAGAAATAGTCGAGCATGGTGCCAAAAGTATCATTTCCACAAAATACCATTTTATTCACGTTTCTCAGCCTCGATAGATACAAAAAGCTGGGCTTGTGATAATGGTTCATTGTTAATGCATGATTCCACTGTGTTCTGCCTCCACCTCGGCCAAAAAAAGAGATTAAACTGACATCGCCGGCATGATATTTGATTCCAAACTTTTTGGGATAATGCCACCCAAACAGTGCGCCCGACTCTTTCACATTCTCGGCATGGCGTGTCCCGCCTCCGCCATATTTACTCCATTCCCCCGGATTCATAGATGCTGCTCGCTGGACCGGAACTGCCCAGCTGCCACCTGAGCATCTCATTATTTCCTCAAATATCAAGCTTGTATCATCTTGATAAATAATTCGTACTAGTATAATGTATCAGACTAAAACAGATTTTCAGGGGGCCATGGAGGTTAAAGTGCCAATCTCACCTTTTTAATTTTTTTTCGCCCTGAAGACAGTGATTTCCATATATAGAGTGACCAGGGTTTGTGTTGAACATGAGCAATAGGGATGAAACGAGGGGCAGCCCATATTGCTGTCAGAGATTGGATATGAGGCCTGCTAACCTGTAGGCAGCCTCCCAGGACCAATCAGACGCTGCCTTTGCCAATGCATTATCCTAGCGGCCACTAAAAAGAATTGTGACTGTGAAGTTTTTATCGGCGTCGTTGACAAACATTACTCTTTAATGCAGTTTTGTAGAAATACATTCTTATCCCTCTTGGAAGGCATTTATCTACTTGAAACCAGCAAAATGGTTGCCACAGGGAAGGAGCTCTTTTAATAGACCACAATAGGCTCTGTATGGGACACATGCCTGATTTTTGTGTGAGATTGCACCCTGCCATATATTCATGGCAAATTGTTTATCTTCAAGCAGGAGAAGGGGATACATTAGAAAGAGATTTTACAATGGCATTTCAACATTTCATCAGAAAGGCTTTTCCCCTGCCTTTTTAAACGTTTTCCTACAATCTGTATCAGACCCTTTTCATATTACTGTGGCATAGGAGACACAATGTGATATGTTTATGTAGTATGGTTTGGAAAGCAGACATATATGTATCATAAGTGGTTCTAAACAAAAATATTAAGACATACAATGATTCCAGAATCAAAGTTCTAATAGTGGTTACTTTAACTGCGAATTGCTGACATGAAAACTAACAAGAAATACAGATTAATGCTATTCTCCTTTTGGCTTGCAGTAGGTTCATAGAAGTAGAATATTTAGGAATGTTTCCAATCCTATGACAAGGACAAATGACTGATTTACATCTTTTAATTAACTCAAGAGGTGTATTGAACTCTTTCCACCTTTTCCATCCCACATGCAAGGGACTGTAGATTCTTATGGTGAATAGCGCTGGAACACAACAATCAGCAGCACACCCTGGGCCACACAGCTAACCTGGACTAATTTCCACTCACATCCCCTCCTCCTGGAGCTGCGCCCTTTCATCTGGGCTCCCAGGGCTGGGTCCAGTGTGCTGTGTGCTGGGCCTGCCCTGCCTGTCTGTTTGCCGATGGCCACACAAAGCCAGGGAGAGGCAGAGCAGGCCTGAGAGGCAGTGGGTCTCTCTCTCTCTCTCTCTCCCTCTCTCTCTCTCTCTCTCTCTCTCAGTACTGCACTCAGTGCAGCCACAATGAATCAATGGACTGTCCCTCTCCAGCAGGGGCCAAACGTAAACAAATTGAAAAGAATCCAGAACAAAACAGATTGGTGACTGAGACACAGCAACTCAAAAGGAGGATGACTCCAATCAGAATGCCATTGTGACTGCCTCCATATGGACTGCAGAGCAGAGTGAGCCATTTGGGCTGAGGGGACTTGTTTCATTCGTAGTCTGAGAGAATCATAGGCAGGAAGCGAACTTTTTGATTGCTACTCTTTTCCAAATGGGAAAAACACAACAGTCAATGTGTCATCTCTGCTCAACAGACATAGCAATGGATGTTTCATACATAGCCAACAATTCATTAGTCAACACCTGACTTAGCTTGCGTAAGTACCCAAATGACCTGACAAACTATGATTCAAATGATGGTTTCCCAAATGGGTGTGAGGCTCTCTCCTCCAGTCGGAGTGCATGAGACAGCTCTGGGAGAGAAGCCCTTGCTGCGGAAGACGGGAGTCATCGTCTGCCTCCCAACCCAGCGCAGGGAGTCAGACTCCTCTGGAGCCCAGCGGTGAGCATCAGCCGCATCCACAGCCCCAGCCCCGGCTCCCCTCCCCCGGCCCCCTCCCCGCATGCCACTACTTTCACACCACAAGTTCAATTAATGAATTTATAAAAGGTTTAATTTTTTTAATGAGAAAATCTGTTGTAGCTCTTTATCAAAGCACTTCATATTTCAGTGAGGTGGAATGGTGTGCCGTATTTGCAAGGCAGAACTAATGCCACATAAATCTCAAGTAATAAGCGGCCCCTTGGGGCGTCGTCTAAATGAAGATTTTACACCAATTTGAACTTGCCTGCAATTTGATTTTCGCCTTGAGTACATTTGTTTAACAGGTGCTCCAGATGCAAACATTCTCTCTCTCTCTCTCTCTCTCTCTAAGTGGAGCACACTGTAGCTCCTTTATTAAGGAGATAATGATGAGGAGGTAAAGGAAGATGAGGAGGACTGGAGTGAGAGGAGAGGGGGAGTTTACCAGCACCTATCAAAGATTTCTGAGGGGACTGATTCCTACACTCTCTCAGATCGACGATTTTTTTTCTTCTTCATTTACAAACTAATCATTTAAGCTGCCACAATCTGTTTGGGGTCAGCTCTTGTGTATTTGGGATACGCATGGCCTATTAGCATTACTGAGAGCTTCAGATGTGTGAAGCCTGTTCCACTCAAGTCTTAGTCACCTAGTTTAATTTCCCTGCAGGCTTTGGCAGGGGGATGAATTCAACTAAAAATCACAAGCTGTTTTGTTGGCAGTCCTTTGTGGCCTATAATGAATCTAATGAATATAAAGAGAGTGCAGGGTGGGGAGAGCGGGGCTGGGAGAGGGGGCGAGGAGGGAGGGCGGAGACATTTTGACCACGCTGTGTGGCTTCTGCTCGCCCATTTGTGACCCACCACAATGAGACAACGGCTAGTGTTTTTGTAGCCTTAATTTGCCTTTGTGTTCCAGCTTCATCACTTTCACAGAGAGCCATTCAAAGTCGTCAGTTGGAGAATAACTGCTGACTGTGCTGTCCCTCACACAAAGCTGAGGCTTTAAGATGAAATCCCTGACTATCATCCTGCCAACAGACTGGCAATAGAGTGAAGAGAGAGAGAGAGAGACACAGACAGAGAGAGAGGAGAGAGAGGGAAAATCACAACAGGGAAGTTAAAAGTAGTATTTAGCTTAGCTTAGCTTTCTGACAGGTCTGATCACACTCATCAGAGACCAGCTGCTGTGCCTTTGTCGTTGTTAAAACAAGCCTTTCAAAACCACAGTGAGAGGTTGTTACAGTGGAGGTTGATGGTACTTCCTTCGTGTTAATTAAAATTGGTGAGTACATTGATAGGGGTTTAACTTGGTCCACCGCAGGGGCTCTGTGCACCTCTGCCTGTGCGGGAAACCAGAGCTGTCATTTCATACTACACTGATTTCTCAGTCCCCACTAGAGTCTGCCTCACGATTAACCTGTGCACTATTAGTGTCTCACATGTGAAACACAAGCAAGAGTACCATTTACAAAGAGAAAATTCAGCTAAAATTGTAATAAAATATGCATTTGATAACAAAACGTAAAAAATATCACTCATTAAAGAGCCCAATCCTGAGGTAGAGCAAATCCTCTGCTAAGAGTAAAATTCATTTTATTTTTATTTCATTCTATTTTTTTTAAAAGGCAATGTTTCCATTACTTCCATTCCTATGATTTCCTCTTATGCAAGCATATTTGTCCAATAGAGCATTTTGCAGTTTGTGTGCGACTCTATTCACTGGCATTGAGTATTCAGTAAAAACAGCTGCTTCTGTGTGGGGCATTTGTGATTCATATGAGGCCTGGAGCAAAGATAAATATCTCTGCTTCACTTTTTAAGGCTGCTAGCAGCAGGCATATTTTAAAAACCCATATGACTTAAGCATCCCTCAAGGTATCACTTGCAATCTTTTGGAAATTCTATATACATTGTTCAACTTTAATGGGTATCTAATTTGTGTTATCAGCTTACAGGGCAGTAAGTAATAATTTGCATGACTGCCCTAAGCAAATATGCTTCCATAAGCAGGCCATAGAATAGGCCCTGGGATGGATTATACGCCATATTGGTTATGCCCCGATGATCAATGCTTTTAGAAAAAAGTGCGAACAGGTAGTCTGGTGTGTTGGGAGTCTTTAGGTAGAAAATTGCAGAGGATTCCCCACATGCAAAACCCTCCAGACTGGAGATAGTGCTTAAGATAAGGCTCCTCCTCCACAATAGAGGGCCTCACTTCTTTCAAGAATTCTCCCAGCAAGCTCTATTTTCTCTTCAGATGGTCATTCTGGGGTACATGAGTACGACTGAATACATTGCCGGCGCATTTGATTTGGTTTTCATATTTATTTGTCGGCTCTTTAAGACCTCGCTAGTAAAATGCATTACTTTCAGACCTGACAGACAAGACTCCTGGTCCAAAGTTAATAATATCCCTGTGTGTGTGTGTGTGTGTGTGTGTGCACTTAAGTGTGGTCTCAATATGGAGGTGAAATAGGGTTCTTATGTATGCATGTGTACAGTACACACACACAAATACACACACACACACACACACACACACACACACACACACACACACACACACGTGCTGTGTTATCTGGTCCTGCGCAGTATAATATATTACCCAGCTAGTCTAGCCCTGCCAGTGATAAACCTGCTCCGGAAGACCAAGGGTCACTGCAAGTACTTGAACCTGTCAGAGAAGCAGCCACTGCTGATAACCTCCTGTCACCAGGAACACCCGCAATCCTCTTAAGACACGGGAAGCGCCTCTGTCTCCGTCCGCCGCTCAGATGCAATCTACCCACCATCCTGAGAGGCTGGGATCTCAGGGCCCCTGTGCTGTTTTCCCACCATCAACCTCCATGGCCCAACACTTGGGGCCCTACTAAAGGCTCTACAGCATCCACACCAGCTCGGACAGCTCAGCAACTTTAGCACTCGTGACAACATGAAAGTGGGTGCACATAGCAGCTTACTGAGAGGCTTACTGAGTAAACAGGCTTCCATAACCTTTTTGAGAAAGCTTTTCTACTAGGCTCCCACTATAGTCACAGATTATAGTATCTAACAGCACGGCCATGAATACTACTGATGGTTTCAGCCTTTTCTGGACATCAGTACATATGGATTTGTTTACAAGCCGAGGGAACCAGTGATGATCCTGTCTAAGAAGTCATGTCCATTGACAAATAAGTAGTACTATTAAGTACGATCTCGTACACATATTAGGCTAAGCTTGATAGTGCTGTAGAGTCATATATGATTCTTCTGGATGCTGAAAGCAGAAAGGCAATCCTGGCTTTCATGCACAAAGGTTGGCTGTGACAGGGGTACCACTCGTTACAAGTTACAAATCAACAACATGATTTTGAAGCTCGCAGATTATTTTAAAAATAATAGTATCCCTTTAAAACACTAATAATGAAACAGCAGTATACTGCATTATTTATACTTAGTATTTTTATACTTTGTCTGTATTTCTGCATGATTGTTGGGCCATTCTCTCATAGAGGTGCCTAAACAGAGGCTGCTGTAAGACTTTACAGGCTGCTAAAAAGCCTGTGCACAAAGATTGATTAAAGCCATAAAGATTTTGCATCAAAAGCAGCACTGATTAAACCTACAAGCTTTTACATTCAAAGAGGACGGCCTATTTTGCATCTGTCTTGCAATCTCTTTCATCCTGTGAAACTGCTGTTGATTCAGAAATAATATCAATGCAAAATATATTAATAACCATGACACAGCATGGCAACAGGATATGTCACTTAATCAATGAAAACAAATCATGCAGACCATGCCATGATTATTTGGAGAGGTGTGAATATTAATGTGACTGTCCAAATCAATGTAGAGGTTGCATACATTGTCTCCTGTGTGATCTCTGGAACTGGTTTTCCATATTTAGCAACTGTCAGGATAATGTAGCCTGGCAACATTTGAAAACAAATTAATAAGTCCAGGCGGCCAAAGCATTTCACAGCTCCGAGCAAAGCGTTCGCAAGCTAGCGATTTTCCTTTTAAGAGCAAAAAACAACAAAATTGAGTTGAGGACAGAAAAGTGGGATTCCTCTAGCAGGAGAAAAGGACAAGTAAATGACAAGTAAATGACAAAGTGAGGACTGTTCATATGAATAAGTAATAGAGTCAGAACAAGCCACTCCAGCAGACAATTAATTGGCACTAAAAAATTAAGACTTCCCATTTTGATTGGTAAGGTAATAGTGTTTGGCAAGGAACAGATTCCCTATTTCATTATTTGATAAGAGTCCACTTAATGAAAATATCAGCCAGGAGCAATACAAGTCAACACTCAAGTCCGAGTCAGGAAATCCTCGAAGGATTATAATAGAGCTAGAAGTTGCATTACCATAACACTTGAGTTCATTACATTAAACCAGAGACACCTGATGGTTTAATGGCTATCATTTGAAGTACAACAACCAGAAGCAATAACAGTGAGAAAGGCAAAGAATGGGCCAAACATCCTCTGCTTTGTTCCTACTTGACTAAAGAACCCGTCTGCCTCCTCCCACTGCTCTCCTCAGGATACTATCTGTGCATACATTCTCTTGCCATTATGCCAGACTACAAGTCAAACAAGTAGAAGAAGAACAAGTCAAAGAAGAAGGAGAAGAAGAAGAAAGAGAGAGCGAGGGAGTGGGGGAAGCGGTCGGCTTGACACTGCATTATTGTATCAATGTCACTGTCCATTAAGTCACAGCGGAGAGTCATCGCAATCATAACATTCCTTTCCTGCGGGCCTGGAGCTGTAAATTCAGTTGGCAGGAGGATGCCTTTGGGGGGGTCAGGCACACCAAATCTCCCCTAGAATAATGGAGTGCCTATCGCTTACATCTCTCTCCTATAATCACTGGCCTGCATTAAGGACCTTTTCTCCACTGGGAAGGGCCCAGCATATTTTCCCTACGAGCCCTTTTGAACTAGATATAATGTAATCCGCACTGCAAATATCTGCAGCTTTTGTGTAAGGCATCCACAGGGGGAAGGGGGGAACCCTATCGGTTACATTGCATGGGTGACGGGCTGTGTATGGCTAAGAACAATGGCACGCACAGATAAAGGATGTGACAGCGGCAGTTACCACTCGGTGAGATTTTGATCTGCTCTTTTTCCTTCACCAATTCTTTTGACTATGTTTACATCGCTCTTTCTTTGTGGGGGCCAGTACACACATCTTTGTTCTATCCATCTCCAGTCAACTGAGCTTAAGTGAGGACATCAGGGGGGCTGTGGAAACCCTCTATGATCAGTCTGCTTCTGTACCTGAGCTCCTAAGACCCTGCTGGTTCCTCTCACAAACACAGACAGAGAGCCTGACTCTAATGGTAGAAGCAATCAGCAAATACAGCACTGGAGAGCAAAAACAAGCCCTTCTGTGGTAGAACTTCAACTTCTGTTATCAGGACACATTTACCATTCAAATCAATAGTGTATCTGTGCATGGTCCTACTCACAGACACTGATGTGGTAACTGTGACATGGTGTTTAGTCTCATCAGACTTGCCTTGGCCTGTTTCAGTTCCAAACACTACAGCATTGATCGACTTTGCTTTTCCTGCCTTTCACTTACAGCCAGTAAGAAAAACAATTACAACCAATCCCTTACAAACATCAGCAATCTAAATGCTATTATATTATATTTTATTATTATATTATATTTTATTGGAGTTTCTGTAATTTTCAACCAGTTAAATTTAACATTTTTAAAGACATTTTTAAGACCAATGTGATTGAGATATAAGAACAACTTCACACGCTTTATACAGCAAAAAAACAGAATTACGATTCGCTGGAGAAAAGTGCAGAGATATTACTTTACATCTCTGGGAAACATGTGCTGTTTGCATGGGATTGTGGGATTTTAAGTGAAATTTATGAATTTTATGCCCAAATAGATATGGTTGCACTATAGTTTACACGTACTAACTTAACATGAAAAAAACCTGATTCCCTCAAACATAAGGCCCACTTCGAACAAGCCACCATAGCCCACAAAAAATGCATCACACTGGTGGAACTACAAATAATTCATACAATTTTATGATGTTAAAGACTTTGTAAGGCCTAAACTAAATTATCCATCATTAATCTATTGACTAATATGATTATTACGATTATGATTATTACGACTAATATGATTATTATTACTACTGCACATAGTAGTGATCAATTTTCAGTTCCTCATTCACAAAATAGAGGTAATATTTATGTGTTAGCATTTCTTTCTGGTCTATATGCTTCCAGCCTGATCATTATTTTCATTACATCTAATTTGATGGCAGAACATTGTTGACATTATTATTGTGATTAATGAGAGGTGATGAAAAATCAGACAACTTTGACTGTCAAGTAGGGAGAAATGACTCCAGCTCAGGTCTACTGGCCATCTCAGAGAGAGAGAGAGAGAAGAAGAGGAGTCAAAGGGAGAGAGGGAGAAAGAAAAACAGAAAAAAGGAGAGAGAGAGAGGTGTTCTCCAGTGACATAATAATAAGTGAGTGAGAGAAGAGAGAGAGAACATCAGCAGACTGTGGAGTATTTGGCTGATTGAACGGCCTGTTTTGGACTTATCCAGTTCAGTTCAGGGGCTCTGAACAAATCCCTCACTGATACTGAGCAGCCTGACATGGGTGAGCCCTGCCTCAGTCTTAACAGAAATATGCTGCTGGCTGCTACATGAGAATAACACCAGTGACATGCTCAGGCCACGCTGACATTCATGACTGCTATGCTATCTGTACATCTGACCGTGAATAAATGTCAGATTAGCGCCCTAGTTCCAACGCGGCAGCTTTTTTTGGCTTGAGGCTTCCGCTGTGAGACTTGAGTAAAACAATCCTGTGTGAGCACAAAGTGTGACAGACAGACACCAGATCATGTAGCGATTAAAAATCCCACAGAGATGGGTGAGTTTGCTCTAGCACTTAGCTATCAAAAAATGGACAGACTCTATTCTGATCTCAGTACAGCTGTCAAAATATGGGAGTGCAAGGTTTGGGGGCTGCTTGGGGTGTTTGTGATGGATAGGAGTCAGTTTAAAAAATCAGTTTGGAGTCAGAGAGAGAACATGAACGTGAACATGAAAGGTACATGGCTGCATGTTGTGGCACATTTCATGCTATGAACTGAGGCTCAATAATGTGTGACAATTCCACACAGGGCAATAGGCCATTCATGCTGTATGAAGCTGACGTGAACAAAGACACTACAAGGCTTGGAGAGAGAACACATAAGCCAAGCACTCACAAAACCCCCTGCAATTAGTCTGATGCTTTGAGGAGAGCCACACATTTGTGTGGATAGTTGACTATGGGCATGTTTATCGGGAATCTGTGCGCCTTTGACAGGGAGTTAACTTTTCTGCTGGCTGTTTACCCGATGAAAAGCAAAAAGGCCTGTTTCTGAAGCAAGGCAGGCAAAGATAATGTATCCCAGGCCACAAAAGCAGACGAATCAGTGTGCATTAAGACTCGTCACACAAAGGCCAACAATGGCTTGCATAAACACTATTTAGAACTATTCACATGGCATTGAAGAGATGGGCGTCAACTCTGTATTGCTGCAAAGCCGGCACATTGTGCGGAGGTGAAAAGAAGTCTAATGAACAGGAAGCCTTATTTGAGAGGGCTGACAGTAACCATACAACGCCGCCATTGTGGTCCTGCCACCAACCCTGTGGGTCTCTACATTAGGAGAAATGATGAGAAAGTAACCCCAAAAGACACGCTGGGGCCTCGGCCTGGCCCAAAGTGAACCCCAACAATACCAGAAGAGGAGAGGGGGGAGAGAAAGGGGGGAGAGGGGCGCTTTTCTGGGGGGTGGGGGGTATGAGTGAGGGGGGCACAAAAGCTGTTCGTACCTTTGGCGGGCTCTGCGCGTTGACATGCATGCAACATCACCCCACACTCATGGGCAAGGCAAACACGCCCCGCGGGCCTCCTGGGAACTTTGAAGTCAATTGGTAGGTGTCTGTGAGAAGAGTCGTTAATATCAGAGGTGGGTGCAGGACACAGCACATTTCAAGTGGACTTGGATTTGGCTTTTAAAAAATGTTATCGCACTGATACTACTGGTAGTCCTAAAGGCATTTAACTCTCTCACTTTTCATATGCCTCTCTCTGCCTCAACACACCCACCCACACACACATACACACACAAGAACACACATGCACGCACATCCACACAGCTCCTGTCTTAAGCCTCATCAATCATTCACAAAAGGATGACATCATCAATAAGCATTCTCTCCTTAAGCTTTAAGCAATAAGTGACCTTATTTACTGATCAGATAAGCCTTCCCCCATTGTCCACTCTCCCATTTTGCTCTTTTCTCTTGCAGCTGGGGAATCAAAGGCCATTTTGCTAAGGTGACGGAGCATGCCCGGGATTTAGAGTTAAAGTATGCAAAGGCTTCCTTTTCTCCCAGCTCTCCCAGATCCAAAGAGCTTATCCAGCCCAAAGGCTCACACTCAGGTGAAGCTTCCTGTTTCAGTCTTATTTGTTTTTACTAAACATTTGCCAAGCTTTCCCCTCACTCCTGGGAACAAAAGGGCTTACCCCACTAGGCCACGCACCAGGGCTACAAAGAGAAGTCACAACAAGCTGCCTCAACAGTTCATATCTGAGCACTTTTATCCACACAACTTTACAACACCTTCTCTTAATTAATTGCAAAACTTCTACAAATAACTACGTTGTAGTTTGTTCCCCCAAAAGGAAACTTGATGTTCAATGTATGTGTGTATATGTGAATGTGTGTTTGGTACATAGCTCTTTTATAATGAAAGGTGTAAACGCACAGGCCTGCACAGGGTCACTGCTGATTAGACAACTGCTGAGCTAGCGTGATGCTCCTGTTTCTTGCCTCTAGAATAGCACGGTGGCTCACAGACCGCAGGCTGCTCCCCGGTGGGTTGCGGTGACGGGGAAAAGTTCACATTGTTGTTAGAAAACTTGACTTTCTGACACAGATGGAAGGGCTCTGACAACAACAACAAACATAGCAGCAGTCCAGAAAGTTACCAACTTTTCATTTTGTATTGTCACTTGTGTTAAGGCGAGTATTAACTTAGTTTCAAAGTGAAAAGAAGTTAAAGTTGCGAATCACAAAGATAGTTACTTTTGGAAAAGAGAAATCAAGAGTAGATTCCACATTAGAGGTATGAAGGGAAGAGAAAGCACCCAAGTCTATTTTTACCCAGATATGATCCGTTTTGCATGAAAGCCAAGGCGGTGTCAGCAGCAGGGCTTTGTGGAGGTGATTTTGTTGTTTGTTTTTCTGAACGGCTCAGGGGGTAGCCGTGTTGGGCCTCGGGAGCTTGTCAGATAGGCGCTTTGCTGGCGCTTTGGAGCTGCTGAAAACACTGCTCCCCGGGGGAATCCCTCTCCCCGCTCCCCCTACTCGCCCCGTGTCACCAGCTCCGAACAAAGCTGCCAATGTTGCTTGCCTTAATTTCACTCGCAGCCTGTCGAAACCTTGTTTTCCTTCCTCTCCCGCTCTTCAACAAGTACTTTATGTGTGGATCTGTCAGGTCTGAGCAGCGCACAGGAAAAACAAGAAAAAAAAACCTGAGACTCTTTCTTTTGCTGTCTTTCAGCACCGAGTTCCGCACACCGCAACTTGCTGCTATTCAGCTCCCTGCACCATGCAATTTGTTGTCATTTGTCCAACTGTGGTATCACCCACAAAAGAAAATGCTTGCACAATAAGAAAAATACAAGAGGAAAAAAACAGCAAAATGACATTGTCCCATCAATCCGTACCGCGTACATGATTACATTTTAAAAACCTCCTCATCATAGCTCACAAAACAACCTTGCACAATGTGTTTCTCTTTTTTTTATTGTAGCTACTTGTTACATTATGTCTAGCAGAATTGATTATAATACACCTCTTTTTCCCCAAAACAGAATGTCGTATACTTCTTCAAAATTGGCAACACCGTATCATATGTCTCTTAAAAAATGCAGGCGGCTCATTCTGTTCTGCTCACTCGGCGACGGTTTGAATTCATCCGTCATTCTCATTCACCACATCCACATTGTGCTGACTGCCTCAAATTGTATTTTATTTCTTTGGGATTAACGGCTTTGTGTGGCAGGCAAGGTTTCTCTTTCAGTCACTCCAGACAGACGTCTATTTATTAAAGCCACATCAGCAGTACGTTGACAGCATTGCTATTTTGTCCACCATCAGATAAGTGTTAAAATGGCCTCCATTATAAACAGCAGTGAAAAGGTATCAGGTTTATAATACTTATTGTGCAAAACTTTGTTGTTGCCATTCTGACCGAGGCCGTGGAGGAGGAGAAGGAAGCGTGAGGAGGAGGAGAAGGAGAAAGAGAGAGCAGAGTGGATATGTGCTGACTCTGATGTAGATTGGGCTTCGAGTATTCCCATTGTGGCAGGGCGGGTAGTGGCGCAGTCACCGATATGTTTGGAAGACTGTCAGCGCTGTGTCAGGTGTATTCGCGTCTCGGAGCGCAGAGCGCTCGTTTCTACATCTGCCGCACGCCTGCTTGCTTGACGTCTGCTACCTCCTGCCTCCCTTCCTCTCTCTCCCTCCCTCCCTCCTGCGGCCCTGGCCGACAGCCCTGACACCCGACACAAAGTAATCACAGATCACAGCGTTTAATCACTGAAACAAGCACTCCAGAGAGGTGGCAGTGTCAATATCCCACTCTCTCATTATCTGTTTGGATTGCACATCCACACTGTCAGATAAACAGAGTGGAAAATTAAGATTAAAAATATGGTAATTTCATTTCAGGCAGCAGGGCTCTCTCTCACTGGCCCATTATGCTATTGATTACTCAGAATTCAATTTCTCTTTCAGGGTAAACCTTAATCTATTCGCAAGCCCACAATTCAACTCCCCCGGGGCTATTTGGGAGTAAGTAACCATTTAATATAATGCTAACTGAAGAGAAAAAAATCACTATCTTTAATGAATTGTGTAAATCACTCAGCTTTGATGACCTAATGGTTTTCAATTCAGAGTCCCAAATTACTCCTCTCTGTCAACCCTGTTTAACAATAACTAGGCCTAAGCATGCATTGGAAATATATAAATATTTGCCATAAGGTATTGCACTCTAAATGTGTTATAACTGTCTCTATTTAAAGCACATCTACAGTTCCAAACATTCCTGTTAATTATTGAAGCTGCGATCTTGCTAATGACATCAATACTGTTAGAATCGCAATATAATATGGCATCGTGTCTTTGGCCGCACTTGACAGAGGGCAGACACTGAGCTGAAAGGGGGAATAATATAATGAACAAAACAAAACAATAGCTAATTGATATATTCACATCAATCACTGCTGCTTAATTGGATGGAAGAATATCTCTTTGGCCCCTGATACAGACTACTGAAGCGATCATTTTAAAAACACTGCTCCAAATTGTGTAGATGATCTGATGTGAAGTGAGGTAGACATTACAATAAAAGAAAGAGAACACCAGAATAGAAGAGAACAAAAAATACATGGTTCAGTACAAATAGATTATATTTGTGCTCTATTACTTCATATCAGTTCAAAATTATATTTTATTTGTTTAGTTATTCATTTATTTATTTATTTAGTCAGATGCAGCTCAGCTTTATTTATTGCATTACATTTCCCAAGACACATTTAGGCTTTTTGATCTGTTTGAACAAGTACACTCATGCACTCAGGTACTGACTGCCAGCATGTTGAGCACAGAGCAGCATGGGGAACAAAGCGACAGTACTTTGGAGAAAGTTGCATTTCCATGAGGAGTGAGGAGTGCATTCATAACGATGCCTGATCCCATTCTAACAGCAGAGCTACTCTACAGACAGAGTACAGCATCTGTCTTCATGACTGAGCTGCTTACGCCCTGACCAGCACTGTCCTTCTCTGAGAGTAGAGGTAGTTAGACAGAACTACTGTTTATAGTACTGAAGGCTAATGACTACTTTGGTCATTGTGAGACAACAAGTAATTCAAACAAGCAGTTTGTGAAAGGGTCAAGGCACAGTGTTATTCACAACCACTAGTTCTGTCTGCTTGTCCGGACAATCTACCCCCCTCTTGTGTGCTACAGATTGAAAAAGTGCTCAAAGCTGATAATTTTCCTTGGTATCTAAACCACTCATTGGTTTGAAGCTGTCTGATAGAGAGCTTACACTGAGTAGTTACTAAAGCGTTAGGCTCTCGTCACATATGCCAACAATTACCTTTCAGGATGATGAATGGAACAGGCTACACCAGACCCAACAGTGCTGTGTACATTCGAACAAAATAGATCAGTCTTCTCAATATATTTTGACACGGCATTAACTTAACGCTTCAGTAACTTACCTAGTGTAGCCCTAGCCTGAAAATAGTCACAACCTGATCTGAAGACAGTTGCATTTGTGATCACAGCATTCACCACCTGGTCTACACACATTCACAGAAACAGAGAACAAGAACCTCTGAAGACTAACTAACTACAAAAGAACTACCAAACAGATCTGGCACAGAGGGTGGCTTTCAGGCACTTGCTCCTGTGATTTGAAACTATGTTTGAGTGTGCTGCATTTTCCTGTCATTCAAACCTGGGACTACCATGCCTACACCATGTCTGCCATGGACTAAACATACCCATGCTCCCATGGTCATCTAAGCATGTACTGCACTATACCTCAATCACTGGGAGACAGTTGTGTGTGTGTTCGATAGCACAGGTGAGACACACACACACACACACTTCTTCTGGCTCTTCCTCCCAGAGTGGCGGATTTGGAGCGTGGCAAAGGCTGGCCCAGTCTCTACAGTGCTGTCTCAAACAGAACACAGCTGCCCTCACGTCTGCCCGCCTTCAGAAGGCCGTTGACCATACGTGTAGCACTCCTGTTCATGAAAGACTGCAGGACAAACACAAAGATGTCATGGTCAACTGAAGGAAGTTTAGTTCAGGAAACTGGAACATTCCATTACATTTGGTTCATGTGGGTACCGGTAACCACCAATAATTATGGAGATCCCGATGTACAGTATCTGCACAGAGAATATATCACTAAATGAGACATTCACTATTTTTGCACCTTGATGGAGAACTGATAGCTATGTTTTGTGGTGATTACAATATGAATAGGCTAGCTTGCTCATTTCTGAACGTGTTTTTGTCATTTTTGCACTTACTCAATGTACAGTACGTGAAGATCTATGTTGAAATGTGCCAGACTTCTCCTTTAAAGCAAATATTTTCCTGGCTATTTTTCTCTCTGCCTAGCTGTGTGACACATGCTGTGTAGCCTGATGTATACTGTCTGTAGTCTTCTATGTCTCAGTGCTTATTACAGCCAATGAACTTGATGTTCATCACAGACTTGTATAATACTATAAGTAGCAAAAACAAATTCTGTTAGAAACATGCCTAAACAAACAGGTGAAACAGTTGGCCTTAATATTACATATACTTCAACCCCCAGCCTTTTTATACAGCTCACACAAAAGCCCAGACGTTATCAGATGATTTAATGTATTTAAACCTTGACTGACAAGCATAGAAAGTCAGAACTGGATGTCTGAAACCTCTCTGTCAATAATAAGTGGTGCTAGACGCGTCTGGGAGTTGGAGTAATCTGATCTGGGGACAGCAGCCTACAATATAGAAAGGAGACGTAAGGGCCTGAACAATGTCTCCAGCAATCCGCCTCTGTGCTGGGTAAGGCCATGCCAAATAAAGCAGCAGTGTGCTGAGTCTTTGAAATCAGTATTTCACCAATTTCGGCTGTAGCGGCCCTGATCCAGCCGCCCTGATAAATTTGTACCAGGGACAGAGAGGAAATGAAATGATGCCTACTTTTTCTTATTTCACAAAGACCTGTTTGAAGTTGCAATATCGTATCAGCGCTCCCTGACAGATGCACATAAAATGGAATTGAACAATGAATACCAAGGCCCTTATCAGAGAAGTGGCTTAAGGGGAAATATATCACAAATGAATTTCAAAGAAAAAAAATGAAGTATGAGCACTATTACAGTAATCCCCCATAGAAACTTTATCCCAAATCCACACAAAGTTGAACCCAATATTCCCAAATGGATAGTGCGGCAAGGAAGCAGCTTTTCCGGAATTACTCAATTTCAAAATGATATTTTTAAAGGGAGATAAGATGGATGTCTGCTCTGATAAAAAGGTAAGCATGTGATGGAACGAGGTTCTGAATCAGGACCAGTTTCACAGAGACGAGAAGCTGGAGTGCTATATTGCAGCAGCAGAGAGGGACAAATGACAAAGAAGTGAAAAGAAAGACAGTGATGTACAGACAGATACCTTTTCATCTGCAACAATGGAAGTGTTAGAAAACTTCCTGGGCAATGTGTGAGGTGGTGACAGAGAGAGGAGACTGAACCACAGAGCAGCTGGAGAAATGGGGAGTGTGGGGTTAAATATATGGGCGTGGTCAGTGTGTGAGATGGGTGTGGTTACCTGTTTGGCAGTGTGGAGCAGGGAGGCAGCCTCCATCTTGCCCGTCTGCTGCACCATCTTGTAGAAACTGCTCTCGGGGTCCTGCAGCAGCACGTAGGGCTCGTCGTACTCGTGGATCCTTCCGGCATCCAGAACCTGCAATCATGCCCAGGGCACAGTGCACATGAGCAGGGCGTGGACCCCAGCTGCCATGTACTTAACCTGTCACAAACAGCACCTTAGCCCTTTCACTGATGACGGAGGGACACACCAAGACAATAAAAATCTCCAACCGTCTATTTCAGATGACTCATTGTGTTTGTACTCTCAACTCATTATAACACTTTACACAGTGACAGGCTCCTCATACAATACAGGGCGGGAATAATAGACGCCTTTCAGCACTTCATAGGGGTCATCAGACTAATCTATCACCCTCTGATAAACTGACATTACACACAAACACAAACACATTAACAAAGTGTCTCTAATCTTAAAACACTGAAATATGACCACCTTTTCTTCCCTTAGTAGATACATGAACTTTTTCAAACAGGTCACCACAACGATGACCAACCATATTAATCTAGTAAGATCAGCAGAGATTGACAGACTCCTACATTCCAGCCACAATGGGGTCAAAGAGCAAAGTGATTTTGCTCAGTCCCAGCCCTATTAGTTCATTAGGGAGATGTATTATTGAGGACAGCGGATTCACAGGGGTTCCAGAGCCCCTCTGTCACTCAGACAGTGCTGCAATATGGGGCCATTTGACACCAGGCCTGGGTGTGGATGGGCGCCCGCTGCGTGGCATTTGGTTGTCGTCTTCAGCCCGTGTGCTGGCCTCTTGACCGCCGGGTCAAGCCCTGTCCTGGTGGACGGGGAACAAATGCCACCACAAATGGCACTAATTGTCACCTCTGCAGGCTCTGGCATGGGCAAGGGCAAAGATCAGGTGGCACAGGGCACCAGCAAAGCAGAGCTCTCCAGCACCCGAGCAACTCGGCCAGGCTGAGAGGGCACCAGACCGGCTGTCACAGGCACGGGATGTGGAGCACTTAACAGCACCCCGCCAAAATCTAAAAACAGCCAGACCAGTCTCTGAACACAGCACTATCTGACCTCTTCAACTCTGCTGCCATGAAATACTAAACTGGTCAGCCTATTTGTTTTATAAACAGGCTAAAATCACTTGTTCAAGCGTGACACTCTGCTAAAATGTGTCAGCTTAGTGATTTGTGGGTCAGTACTTATGTGATCCAGTAATTGCATCCACTTTAGTAACATGTCTCAATTAAGATCTGTTCATATTTCCCCTCAGAGGACTATGAAGAGCCACTTAAAACGACATTGAACTTGTTAAGTGGTAATTGGCAATTATGCTTAACAGAGCTGAGCCCATTTCCTGACGAAGAGTAAAAGGGAGACAGATGTATGTGAGCAAACTGAGACTAAATGATGTTTCAATGGCTGTACTCCACTGTTCCACTCGCGTCTCAAATAATCCACTGTGCTGTCCACAAATAGGAGTCTGTACTCTATCTGTGTAACCGGAAACCAAGCATCTATCATCACAGGCCTTTGGCAAATATTGAAACAGACAACTGGGCTCGGCTTTGGCAGGGGTAACAACAGTAACGTCACCTGACACATTACAAACACAGCTAACAGCCTTAAACAATAGGGTTTCATAAAATCTGTTATCTGACTTGAACTAGGTGTTGCTACGTGATGTTGCCAGTACAAATACATGTCCCAGTGCAGGGGAGACTCCTTAGGCCCTCACCAGTATACGGTCACAGTCAATGATGGTGTTGAGGCGATGGGCAATGGTGAGCACTGTGCAGTCCTTAAACTTCTCCCGAATCGTCTTCTGAATCAGCTCATCCGTCCTAAGGGAGAGGGCCATACAGTTCACATCCACAATCAACCATCCACATGCAAGCACCATCAAATAGACTCCAAATCTTCCACTGTTTACGGTGGAGTAGTGTATAGTGTGCATAAGTTTGTATAGTGGAAGTGGGGGTGCATAAGTGCAGTAGAAGTGTATGTTTCAAGCACTGACTGTAGGTCTGGGATGTATGGGGCCCTGTACCTTGGGTCCACATTGGCAGTGGCCTCGTCGATGACAAGGATGCGGTTCCTCCTGAGGATGGCCCTGGCCAGACACACCAGCTGCCTCTGGCCTACGCTGAAGTTGGAGCCGGCCTCGGCCAGCACCGTCTCTATGCGGCCCGGCATCTCCTCCACCACGGCCCTCAGCTGCACCTGTGCGGGGAGGAGAGAGAGAGCAGAGAGGAGCCGAGGGGCCAGCACCCAATTAGCCCCCAGGACAATGGCCTCCTGCTGCCACCTGTTTAAAACCTCCTTCTAGGAGACACTCATTAGCTGCCCGCGTACAATGCAGGGCCAGGTCCGGGGCTGACCCGGGCCAGTGCTCGCTTGTGACCAGCTCCGCTCATTTCAATCCGGGCCATCAAACCCATTGAGGGGGAGCAGGCAGGAGCCGGAGCCCCTCTCTGCGGGGGTAAAGCCTTCATCCCCACTGACACTGGCAGCCAAAAACATCTCCCCAGCACTTTTCAATGGCTCCCAGTTACAAGCCCCACATAGAGCTGGGCCCCACGGCACTAATGGGATTTCCCCCCATGCCTTGTGGCGAGCGGGCAGCCTGAATGGGCGCATTGTGTGGGGTGGTGGGGGGGCCCAGGGATCCTCCCATGGAGCTGTGATGGGGAAGCGCTGGGAGCCACGCTGGAGTACCTCTTGGAGTGCATTCCACAGCTCCTCGTCTGTGTGCTGCTTGAAAGGGTCCAGATTCTTCCTCATGGAGCCCGTGAAGAGAACCGGGTCCTAGGAACAGAGGGAGGCACAAAGAGATAGAGAATGAGCGAGAGAAAGAGTGCTTTCTACTTAAATGAAGCGGGGAGCAGGTTGAAAGGGTTAAGACAGGCTTTACAAAGCTGCAGCATTCAAGAAGGTGGAGCTGCTATGGCTAACCTCCCACACAACAATGCCATCAGTAAAAAGTTCAAATGATGGGCAAAGCCACTCTAACAGCCTGGGCAAATAGTAATATGAATATATAGCAAATATGAATGACTGCTTTACCTGCTAAAGACACAGCAGTGTTCATCCCAGTGTGTTTGGCCAGATACAAAGACACACATACATCTGTTTATTAGAAGATGCAAAGCTATGAGCATGGGACACAGTGGAGGCAATGCATGTGTAAGCCTCTACACTGATACAGTGGTTTAGATATATTAACAAGTGCATGCAATCACTGCACCTGTACTTCTATAAATATTGGATGGCCAAAGGTGACATCTGTAAATAGCATTGCTCTTCTCCTTGGGAAACAGATAAAAAAGGTACTCTATATCACTGTATCACGTACTGTCCACACTGGCTTCAAAATATCACTGCTTTAAGTAAAAAAGTGAAAACACCAAGGAGCACAGCTGTAACACCAGAACACAGCTGTAAGCATGGATTTATCACCTAAGGCTGAGGAAATCTGAGCATAACTTTAGCTCAAGTTTAGTACAAAAAAGTTAAGGGATGGTAGTGCTTAACAAGACTGTGCACACACAGGCCCTACTTCTAAGATCCACAAATATGATGCTGCCGCACAACCCTTGAGCTTTTCTAACAAGCATAGTTTGGCTTACAAATGTAATCATCAGCCCCCATAGAAAAGTCATAATCGAGCAACTGGCTAAGAATCATTTGATGAATTAGTTCTGATTGTTAGCTTCCATAGTTGTAAGCTGGGTAAAATATACTAGTCATTGAGCAAACATGCAACCCCATGGGTCTCAGAATAGCTGCTACCTGTGAGAGCAGTGCAGTGTGAGTAGTGTTGAGTTCTTTCCCAATAAAACACTGTGTGCCTGACCTCTACTCCTCTGCCTCGAGTGGCCAATGTCGCCCGTATTAGAATGCTCCACACACATCAGATTAAGGCCAAATAATGTTAGATTCTAACCATGGAATACTTACATTATGTACTCTAAGTAATAAAGTATAGTTAATATCTTCAGTGATGCTTAGTACCAGGGAGAATCACTGGGTACCTATGGAAGTTAGAACAATTGGCTAGAGGCCCTTGTGTCAGAGGCCTTTCATGACAGCCAGATAACCATCCCTTCTGCTACACCCAAAGCACTTCTTGATGCATGTTCACCAGCCTACCCCGTGACGCCCATGATAAAGCAGTTTGGGTAGAGTGTTAAAAAAGAATGACATTGAAGTTTATTGGAAGACCACTAAAAAGCCTCTGAACAAGCCCTCTAAACAAAGCACAGGTGATTCACAGAACAATCTACAGTAGAACAATATTTGCACAGTGTTCTTCCATTAGGCTCTCTATCAGCAGGCAAACACGGCTTGCTTTTCTGTCCATGAAAAATGACTTCTTTTATGACACGTTTACCAGCTCAACGTCAATCGGAAAACACTCTGCCTGGTCTGTTTCTGGTCTTTGTAAACAATCTAGATAAAAGAGAGGCGTCAAAGCCTGTTAACATTCACAATGCAACCAAGGCAGTAGAATACATCAGCATTTCACCTCCCCAGTCACGTGTCCAGTTAGCAGGGCAAGTGCTGGTAACAGATGAGGAGCATTTGGACGTGTGCTATTAACACTGGCTATCCACTCAGTGCTTCCCTCAGCTACAGGAATTCAATGTGGGACGCGGTGACTCCAGCACAGACACAGAGACAAGAACAGAGTGGCTTTAAATTTTTGTAATAACAAAACAATGTAAATTCACAAGGCCCTGTTTACACATATCTAGACATAGATGTTTTTATAAATGGATATTTTTTTATCCGTTTGGGCCTCTTGTTTACGAGTAAACATTTGAGTTTTAGCCACCTCAAACTGATATTTCTTAAAACGGCCTCCAAAGAGATTTTTAAAAATGCTGTATTTTCTAGTTTCCACCAGATACGTATAAACACAATTAAAAAAAAAAAAAAAAATATCTGTTTCCAAAACTATTTCAATAGGTGTAAAAAGAGCCTAAGACTGAGCTGAAATGAGCTGAGGTGTAGAAGTATGGTAGTTCCAACTCCACAGACTTTCCTTTTGTCCTTTTGCCCTTGTGCTGTTGTTTCTTTCAGCGGCAACTAATGCCAATAAGCTTTCCTTCTCCGGCTTCAGCAAAGCTCAATGTCATTAAAGCAGCTCAGGTCCCAATTCAGTGCAGGTTTTGTGACACCCTTTAATTGAGGATGCGATGTTGAGTTGGACACACAGGTTTTCCAAAGGCTGATTATGTGCTCCAACAATTCTAAGCCCACTGTTTGCTGGGAATTCATTTCTGCTTTGATGTCATTCCTCTAGTTTCAATAGAACGTGAAATGGATTCTTTTTAAATTCCACATACTAATAGAAGTTTATCATAATCAAATCTAAGGGACGGTGGAGAAGAATGGAAGTGCTAGCAGTCAATGTATGGAATGCATATGCAGAATCTACTCATTCCAAATGACAAGGAGCCCCAACAAGCATCTTATATGGGCCTATTTTCCATTTGAAAGGATGACTGAATATCACTTCAACTCTAAGATGGCAGGAAGGAATATAAAGAAGGTTTCCAGATGTACTACACGTTTGTTATGGAGCAGTGGTGGCCATGTGATAGCTGAATTCTTATATCTGGGGATCCAGGGGAGAAGAATTAAATATTATTTTGCACAGAGGAAATATGCAAGCTTTAGATGAACACCTAGAGAACACATACTCAGTAAAAGAAATTTAGATGTTCTAAGGTTGAAATAAACCATTAAAAGGTCGCTTACTTGATTAAGGATATGTTTATAGCCTAATAGAAATATGTGCTATATTTGTTAAAAAGAACCCCTTCCCCTTCACAAACAACAAACAAACGCATGCACATGCACGCACAAGCACAAGCACACACACACACACACACACACACACACACACACACACACACACACACACACACACACACACACACAGGCAGTAGAGACTCATGGGGAGGGGAGAACATCTCCTGATCGTTGAGGCTGAGGGCACAGGACCTGCTTTACAGCAGACTGCAGACTAACATAATCTGGAGAAGCACTGATACCAGAAATCCATCAAGGCCATGACAAGCCCCTTTTATGAACTTGTTTTGCAAATCTCAGCTGCAGTCTCTCAAATGCTAAACAACTCCTGCCGCGGTAAATAATGGCAAATGAGCAATCTAAGGGGAAGTGGCAAAAACTCTCCCAAGCAGCTTTCACTTTTTCCTTCTCCTTTGAGGTGTGTGTGTGTGTGGGGGGGCTAATCTCCTGTCAGTTATAGGAGCTCCTCTCAACCCAGAGCAGCCGTGGGAGTCATCTTCCTTCCACTTTCCTGACACCAGCCCCCTGGCTGGCATTTTCTTAATGTGCTATCGGTTTCAATGAGCGGAAATAAAGTTAAACTGTCTCAAGGCATCCGTTTGTCTCACTTTCACAAACCCCCTACAGTAAGGGAAGACTGAAATGCTCCTCAACCTAGCCTGTGCGCTAAAACAAACAGGCCCGTGTGAAAAAGAGCCAAAATGTACAAAGGTGTTTGGTGTCACTTGGAAGCTCACCTGCCAGAGAGAGAACACTCTGCCTGGGGAAGGCAACAAATTCATCATCTGCATGGCAGGATATCTGCTTACATTAACAGCACACACACACACACACATCTCTGTGAGAGAGTTCTCTTTATGCACAATTATTTTGAAACACTCTGCTGTGCCTCATCTTCGGAGACAATGAAATGAAATGAAAGGTGTCTCTATCAGCTTCTAGCAGTCCCCTAATTCCATTTCACAAAACAAATCAGCATTAAAAACAAAGTCAAACAAAGTCGTCGCCCCCCCCCCTCCCCAACTCCAATAATGGGGCCGTACCTGTGGGATTATGGACATTTTCTGGCGCAGGGTGTGGAGGCCGATCTCGGAGGTCAGCACGCCATCGATGGAGATTTTGCCCTGCGGTTCTGCCAGGCGGAACAGGGCCGAGACCAGCGAGCTCTTCCCAGCACCCGTCCTGCCCACGATGCCCACCTTCAACACAGGAGAGTTAGAGGTCTGCTTGTGATCCATGCTCACATCAATAGGGCAGCGCACCCCTAGCTCACACAATACTGACCTCTTCACTACAATGAGTGAGTAAGGATAAATAAAAGGGAGTTTTTGAGCTTGTTTTTCACTTGTTCTCCATAAACTGGGTGCTGTACAGAAAGAATCAGCTTGTTTGTATGCCCTGCTGTAGACGCTCTGCTTCTGGGTAATAGTGTTTCTAGAAGTTTCACTTTCTCCTGTCTTCAGCACTGTGCACTTCCTGCTCCTGTGCCCCTGTGCCAGTCCCTTGTGCCCCTCTGCCAGCTTGGCTCTGGCACTGGAGACGTGGCACTCGTGTCGAGATCCAGGCGGCTGGCTCCTATCAGGGCATCAGTTGTTAACAAGACAAGCACGACAGACATCTGACATTAGAAAAAGGCAAAAGAGCTCGCAAGTTTCAGCCACAAGAATGCGATGCTTATCGCCTCCCCCCAGCTGATTTGGCCTCTGAGGGTGCTATCATTTGCGTTCCGCATGAGTCTCCTCAAGTCCTGTGCACAACCCTACATTGTGCCATTCCGATTCCGACAGAAGACCCAGAGAGCAAGAGCAAGCTAATCAGTGCACTAACAAAGCCACACAAAAGACTCGGAAGAAGGCAAATTAATCCAAGAATCTAGGAGTTATCTCTCACTTTTTGTTCTATTAAAATGGAAATGTTGGGGAGGGAGACCTTCCACCGGCTATCAAAAGTATCAGAGATGCATATCACACTCCTGTGTCTGTGCCTTTTATAACACTGGTAAAACATGCTGCATATCGCTAACAGACTGCTAAACCTTTGCTCTTTCCCTATTGAAATGAAAGGGTATGTTTTACTAATCTGTCCTGAAGTAGCACAGCTAGGTTTGTTTTTCCAGACATAAGTGTGTTCCTTGAAGGAAGATTTCTGTTGTTGTAAGTGGACAAATGGTATATCACTGCAATATCATCACTTACCAAAGAGCACACTCGTGTTTCACACCTGATAGATGAATGTACTGTATGCTAGCATGTATGGTGCCATGTCACATCTACAGTACATCTGTTTTGGAAAAAAACAATGACTGCACATGTACAGGGCTGTCAGTTTAAAAAACCTTGAGTCACAAAGCCACCTAGAGCCAACCACAGGCATATATAGTAAATATATACACGTATGGAGCCAGGCCTGTCCCACAGACGGGGGCAGATGGTGTTCCTCCAGCAGTGGGAAGGGAGGTGGCTGTGTGGCTGTGGGGGTGTGGGGATGCCACTGGCTCCCAGGCCTCTGAGGGACTGTAAGGAGACCCAAAGCCCCTAAAGCCCCCCAGCACCAGAGTGGAATTCCACAGAGCACAGAACACCTCCTCCGCCACCACCACCACCATCTTCACCTCCACCTCCTCTGCTCGTCTATTTATCAGCCCATCCACTGTGAAATCAGCTGGCCCTGGCCAAGCACCGCCATGCTAAACGCACAGCACCTCAGTCACCGCTTTTATCTCAGTCCTCAGTCCCCTCTCCTCCTCTCAGGGCTCTCCTCTTGTTTCCTTTACCATTTCACCCTCCACCATCACCGTGTGTGTGTGTGTGTGTGTGCGTGCGTGTGTGCGTGCGTGCGTGCGTGCGTGCGTGCGTATGTGTGTGTGTGTTTCCTCTCCTCACTCTTTCTATAGAACTGCACGCTCCGCTTGTTGTTTCCTGTCTTATTGTGGACACATACGGGAGCTGTCAGTGCTGGGCTAAATTGCTAATGAGACTAAACGGATCCACTCCAGTGCTCATAATGACACAATATGCATTCCATGAATCATAAATGGTATATTCCTGGGGGATGGGTTAGCACAATAATAAGTTGCTTAAATAATTGATTTTGGGGAGGGGACATCATATGGAAAGAAGCAACATTACACCTTCTACACACATATTGATTAATTTCCTCCATCCACGGAGCAGAATATTAAAAGTGCATGCATTTCCCTAAGACTATTGGCAAGGCCTGCGTGGAGGGTGTCAACAGCAACGTGTGGACTCAGCTTCAACACTCTCAACTTGCGCAGATAATTAATGTGGAGGAGACACAAAGACACACACACACACATGCACACACACACACACACACACACACACACACACACACCCCCCCCCACAGGAGTCACTATCTGTGCTGCCCACATGTGGACATACGAGAGACATAGGACGCAATGCTCTGAAAGGAACAGACAAATTTCTTGAATACGCTACAACAGACTGGATAGAAAGTAAAGAAGCACCTGTTCACAACGTTCAGTGATAAGTTAGGGATTACAGCCAACCAATGAATGAACAAGGCAGAGGCGACACCGTAAGGCAGATGTGTATAACAGCACACCTCGTCAACGTTATCCCGTTGATCACCTGGCTGCAACTCATGCGTGTCAGGAATGGACGTCATACAACAGCGTGCAGCTCAGTTATAAAGAAACCTGTTCAGTTGTACTCCTTTCTTTTCCACTGTGGTTATCATGAGTAACAGCTGATTCCATTGTTACTGACATGTTCAACTACTGTTTACTATGATTGTTATAGTTACCATTCAAAGGAGCATTGATATAGAATGGTGATTAGACTTTTTTCAGCAGATCTACTTCATATGTGTGCGTTTCCAGAATTAACACACACACCCTACCAGCCAATCAGAAATCAGTATTTCATCTCTCTGAGTGAGAAATAATAATATCTAAATACTGACCACATTCTAACATTTAGTGCTGACACTAAAGTGCTGTTGTGTCACGCACACAACATTGGTATAATAATAGCTTCAAGAACATACCTATTTGAATGAAGCTATTTGTGAGTTAGCCTGTCTCTCCTGAAAAACTGGCTTACCTTCTCCTTGGGCTTGATGGTGGCTGTAATGTTCTTGAGCACGAGCGGCCCGTCCTTGCTGTAGGAGAAGTTCACCTGCTCAAAGGTGATGTGTCCACGGCGGGGCCAGTCAGGCGGAGGTCTCTTCTGGGTCTCCCAGGGGGCCTCACTCTCCAGCTCTGTGTACTCCACCACCCGCTCCACTGAAGTCATCTGGACCACACACACATTACACATCACACCTCAGGCCCTCAGTGTGCACAATTAGCCAGCACTTCCAGCTATTTCAATGCAACTTACTTTGTGAAAAAAATACTTTTAGTTATCTGTGCAGTCATATTAGCTGTCTACACACAGCTCAAAAACAGCCCTAAAGCTTGAGTCAGAACAGGGCTATGGCTATATCACCAAGTGCATATCAACAATACGATACAACAATACACATACAAACAGTAAAGGCACACTGGCTGAGCAGAGAAATATAATCTAGAATTTTCAAAATGTATCTAAATGGCAAAACAGTCAGTTTTATTTTTCAGCATTAAACAACAAGTTCAGTGCTGTTCATTTTGGTTCAGTCCATCCAAACCCTGTGGATGATTTCATGGCTGTCCTGTTGTGATTCTTACCATATTCTCTACCTCTGCGCTCTGCCGCACTCCCCACTGGAACATGCCCACCAGAGTGATGGCGTAGGACAGAGCCAGCCCCACGCCTCCCGCCTCCAGGTCTGTCGGAGAGCAGGCAGAAATAAAGCGCCGCGTTCCACACAGCCACTCAAGCCCATCAGCCCGCTCTTGTGTTCACTTTTATTCCCCCGTGTGCCGGGTGCCTACCGTCTCTGAGGAAGAGGCATCCCAAGGCAGTGATAGTGACAAATATCGAGCAGAGGCCATCCAGGCGCACAGCGAACCAGCGGGAGGTGGTCAGGAATAAAAACCAGGCCTCTGACAGACAGGACAGTCTCACATCACGGCGTGCGCACACTCACATTTGTGAAATTGGACTAGGTGACAATGCACACACACACACACACACACACATACTCTCTCTCTCTTACACACACACATACACACACTCACTCGCACAAACACACACACATTCATTTCTAAACATAAAGACCATTTCTGACAGCAGTTCACATAAAAGTGCACAATACAATAATAGCTCATTTTCAAAGAAACTGCGCACATACTGAGAACAATGCCACCTAAACATGCACAGACACCCACACACACACAGAGCTAGTAAGTGTCAGACCAGAATGCAGGTCCTGATGTGCATCAAACATCTGCTGGAACCTCTGCTGGGCTTTAAAGGCACGGATGGTCCACAGTCCTTGCAGGGAGGAGGAGAGGTGGGAGAACACTGGACTGCGAGCTGATGAAAAGCACAACACGCATCTCGATTGAACTCATCTTAGGCGCATATGCTTGGCAGTTTGCTTAAAGGTTTTCTCACAACCAAAACTACATTTCAGTAGAATGTCTGTGACCAGAAAACTATGAACATCGTTTTTCTCAATTTGCTCTCAAAATGTGGAGGAAGAAACGTTCTGCTTTCTGACTCATTTGGCGTCTAGAAAGAGAAACGTCATAAGCAGCTGTGTAGGCGGGGGTGGACAATGACAGAATTCTTATTTCTGGGTGAACTATCCCTTTAACTCCTCTAGGGAGAAACACACCAGGCCCAGAAAAGAAGGCATAAAAGTCGGCCCCCCTTTTCATCAGCAATTAGCCAAACACAAAGGAGTGGAGGCTGCGTTTGTGTGAGGACATTCTCTCCTTTAAGGCATCCTGAGCTCCGGCCCTGAGCCTTTGGCACGGCGGCTCCCAGTGGGGCGGACGTGGCGCTGCCTCCCATGCCCTGGCCATGCCCACTGGCATTTCCCCCTTTGTCTCACGTGTCACGAACCTGCAGCACTCAAGGAGGCTGTGTGTGGGCAAAACTTTAGGCCACAGCCACCCCTTGGCCTTTTATGCTAATGGACTAGCCTCCTCTCAATGCTTCATTTGCATTTCTGCCTTTTTCCTCTATTCACTCACTTCCCAGACAGAAGAGTGCAGTGCTCTGGTGGGGAGAGAGAGAGAGAGCGAGAGAGAAAGAGGGAGAGAGAGAGAGAATGTTTCATACTTGTGGACTCCAGACGTTTGATGTCTCGTGAAGTGCGCAGGAAGTAGCGTCGCAGATACAGGAAGACAACAAGCAGGGGAATTATGGGTATGAGGATCCAGGGGATGATGACGCCTGCAACAATAATTACACCCATGATCTGCAGAAACACCTGGAACACAAATACACATGTAAATGAGCATACAACACAGACACAGATCAATTCAGTTAAATTAATAATTTAAGTAAATATAAAAGGATCATACAGACGGAGTTCTAAGTGTAAAACTTCAGTCTGAAGTCTAGTTTATTACAAGATTCAGAACTTTCCAGAACAAAAGAAAGCAGACAATAATGCCTTAGTGTGTGTGTAATGGGTGAGCTAAAGTATTCAATTTCTTGGCCTCCACGGCAAAAGCTCCAAAAATAAAAGTCAAGAGCAAGACAGCATGAATCAGTGTTGACTGACACAGCCACAAGGGTCATTGTGGCCGTGGAACAATAGTCCCGGAGCTGCTGTTCCTCTGTGGTTTATCCCAGCACACTATGGGCCCTGGCTTAAGGTTACAACCCCAGGTTAACTTTTACCTTCCCCAGGTGTGAGCCGAGGCCACGAGGGCCTTCCCCGTGAGTACACACTCTCATACTAGATGAGCTCACTGCGCTCTGTGGGTGTCTGCTCTGCTCCCACAGGAGCCGCAAGTCAGCTTCAATAACACCATGACTCGTCACTTCTGCTAATGGCTACATGACACAGGCACACCACTGCCCACACGGGCTGTAATTCAGTGGCTGGGGTTGGCCTGAGGCAGTAGCCGTGACACAGCACTCGGATATACCGCTTCAGCCACACACAGCACTGACCACACAACCACACACAGCAGATAAACACCTTCACCTACTTAGCCAACACCACTCACCTACACTGATGAGTGCAAGTTACAAGATAAAGGCACGAAGCGCTGAGTCTTCAAAATGCATTCTCATACAAAATCTGTAAATAGCATATTTTAATTCCCCACTAGCTAACATAGCAGATACTATCACCAATGGTTTGAAATGACAGATTAATGAGAGATCTTTCAAATGATGCGTAAGCAAGCTCTCCAAAACAAACATCCTCACCAAAACCACGAGTCACAAAATATAAACTGTTTGAGTGTTCATATTCATCCGATGACTGATAAAATTGAAACCCCAAACCCTGAAATTAAAGACAAGCCACAAGATGGGCTTCTGAGAGGGAGAGATTGGGATCAGCATGTTACTTTCAATGGTCTCACACTAGCCTTCAGAGATGAAAATTTAATTTAGCACCTTAATTACGGATGTTATCAGGCGCTTAGGCACACGTTTAAGCATGATCACTTTCAGTGTGGGTTTCATGATGAAAAGCTCCTCAATTCGGTTTACAGCACAGATAAGAGGGTATTACCAGGCTTGGAATCGCCGCAGTGGAGCAAGCACAATCAGGCGGCGCACGCGGGGGAAGCTAGCCCAGCACAACTGATCCGGCAGAATTTCACACTACAGAAGTTTCAATCTGGCCCACGGGGAAGAGGCGCGGGGTTGGCTACGTACATGACCTGTGTGAGCTCTGCATCATTCTAATGAGCAGCCCAGATAAACACCTGACATTTGGAGCTAATTGTGAAAGAAGAAGATGTGGCAGTAATCAAGATTAAACTGTCTAGACACAGTAGAAATGAGTGCAACTCCTGTCTGAAAAGCCTTGGGATGGGATGACCTGGGATGTTTGCAGAGAGCAGGGACGCTTCCCCTGGGTTGGGTGTCGGACAGCGCGGGTCATGTGAGGGGAAACGCTCGCGGCAGGAGTCATTACCTAGGAGTCCGGCCTCCTCCGCCACGCCGCGCCGCTGCTCCCAGGAGCCCCCCTGTCGCCACCACCCCTGTTTGATGTGATCCGTTTTGCCTGGGCCGCCCGCTTATCACGGCAGCATCGGACAAAAAAAGAGAGCGGCCCCCACCCTCACCATGCACTGATGAGGAGCGATTATGGCCTGCCTGACCCCCCGGACCCCCATCACATGACCCGCCCTCACTGGTCCCCCCACAGGAACGGACAACTCCCCGATCCGAAGCCTGCTGCACATAAAAGTGCATAAAAGCCTTTGTATGTAAACAGTATAAATAAAGCATTACCTCTAATTGCCGCTTCGCAAGAAAAGGCAGCTTCTGTAGGCCTGCGATTCGTCCATTCAGGCAAACAGGGCGTACTGGTGCAGCTAAAGACCATTCACATCTCCACTGACCCTAATTGCTTTATTTGCTAGGTGATACAGATCGGCTCTTTGATGTCCAAATAAATTCAGCAAATTGCAGTTAATTGCTATATTTGTGCTCACCACTGATAAGGCCTGTTGTTCCAGCGGCGGAACGTAAACATTTCCCTACAATTAAACATCCCCCCGGACATGAGGGGATCTGTGTAGTTCTTCCACTCGTTTCCTTGCTTTTTTTCATCCTCCCTTTATGCGCTGTCAGTGCGGGCTGTGTCTGAGAGGAGCCACTGCTGGGAAAAAATCTCTAACAAAACGGGAATTGAGGGGGAAAAAAACGACAGCTAGAAAGAGCTAGAAAAAAAAGAGAAAGAAAAAGACGACGCTGGGGGAGAGAGGAGAAAAAAAAAATCCTCTGTCATCGCTGGAATTTTGTCCCTTTCCTCCAACAACACACACTTTCCCTGACAGGGAGGCACAATAAAATAGAGGGGTCAGTGGTACTGAAACAAATGAGGGCCGTTCCACTTTCAGCTGCCCACAATGGGACTGACCCACTCCATTCTCCCCTGTTTTTGGGCCTTTTCTTTGGCCTCTAAATGCCCAGATGCTGAGGCCTTTCTTTGGGAGAAATGACTGTGGACACCTCCTTCACTTTTTCCTTTTCGGGGCTATTTTCACTTCATAAAGCTGCAGTCAATGTGCTTTTTGTATGCCACAAGGAGGGCCTGACACATTCGGCGGTGGTCTCGGTCACTGTCTACATTGGTGGCTCAAGTAGTCCCAGGATTAGGCCTTTGTGTGCTCTGAAAAGGTAAGAGAAGTCACTTATTTGGGCTCAGTCAAGCTGCTGATTTCCACCCCCCATCTTGGAAATAAGAGAAAGGCTTTGAAATGCACTCTCTCTTTCTTATAATTCACAAGCCTCCCACAGCCTAAACAGCTGCCTCAGACCTTGTGTACCTACATGCCACAACAACACACACACACACACTCACACACACACACACAAACGCACTTCACCATTTCCAAACAGCACAGGAAGGAAACGGCTCTAAAAGGGTCTGAAAGCAACAAAGCTGTGCCCTTATTTCATGTTGTATCCCCTAACACATTGAGGGCCTTTAATCTGGCCCCTCTCATTCAGCTGCTCCTCTGCTGGGGGTCTGTGGGGTGATTTCTGTCCAGCTCTCAGCCCTGTTGTCCGGCTGGCTGGCGGGGCCCGGGCCGGGGCCCGGAGGGCCAGCGGGGTTCCGCGGTGTCCGGGCCAGTGCCAGTGGGCCAGTGGGCCAGCTCGACTCCACTGGGCTCGGGTTATGCAAGGTATGCGGGCGCTGTGCCGCCGTGCCAAGGCAGACCACACAGACACTGGGAACCTTTCAGTAGGGGCCAGTGCCCATCACCAGCGCGATAAGGAGGAAGCCCACAGAAATGCTGAGAGAGAGAGAGAGAGAGGGGCTCGTACTCAGCTCACAGCTTGGGTTACTTAGGAACACACACACACACACACACACACACACACACATTAATCAATATATGCAGAAGTGCACACGTGCAGATACAGATCTAGGCCACAGTTAGTGTATTTCTCTATGTTTCCCCTCAACTCCAGAAGAAAACAAGATAAATCTCAAAAAGTATCCAATTAAAATACAGGCAGCGTCCACCAAGCCAAGTCAGTGGACACATGTATGCATGGTAGTGATGGACTAAATCAGTCTCCACCTAAATAAAATGTTTCATTCAGCAGCCCTTGTTTATGCTCCATCCTTTGCTTTTTTCCCCCTATCCCTCTCTCTCTCTCTCTCTCTCCCTCTCTCTCTCTCTGCCAAAGCAGACAATGGCTGTGTCAGAACACAATGAGCAGTGGAGGCATCTGTGGTGGATAGGTTTCACACCAGGCCAGCTACTCTCTGTGTCTTGTGTGACATACGTGGTATGTGTGCAGCCTAGAGCAGGGGCATTCTACTTCACCTCACCTCACACACACACACACACACACACACACACAGAGACACACACAGACACACACACACACACACATATACACACACAGACAGACACACACACAGTGTGCCACAGGCAGCTAAAGGATGTTTGAAACCCCATCCAGCTCTTCTCCAGGTTTACGTCAGCCATTCTCAAGTCCCCATGGAGCGGCTGGAGAGTCCCGGCGACACAATGCGGGACAAAGCGCAGTCACACACTCACACACACACGGTCACACCCGTCAGTGTTCCTCCAACAATGGCCGTCTCACATGTGAGTGTCTTCAGACTGCCTCAGTCAAATGCCGCCCCCTGTTCTTCCCGACGTGCCAAGCAGATCAATCACAGGGAATGACCGCAGGCCAGCGCTCGCTCGGCTTACCAACACCAGAATACTACTGGGCCGCACAATGTGACCGAGCACCTTCACAGGTGACTATGGTGTGTGTGTGTGTGTGTGTGTGTGTGCCTCACTGAGAGTTGGTGTTCCTGGAAGTTCCTGCTCACTTGACTTGCCTTGGCTGTGGTGGGTGTGTCAGATAGTGATGTTGTAGAGGCCCTGATGATGAGTGGTGTGACAGTGCTGTGTGTGTGTGTGTGTGTGTGTGTGTGCGTGTGTGGGACCCCACAGTTAGTGGTGAGGCATGGTCAAGAGCTCTCACAGGGGATCCCTCCATTCAAGGCGCCCCTCCCCAGCGCGCCCCTGCCATTCTCCCCCGATTGTCTTCACACCCTTTGCGACTCACGCGCTGACAACACAGGCAACCTAGGATTTAAAGGTCAAAGCCAGACAAAAGAGAACTATTCCCAGTGCCTGAAGTGCTTTTAATTGACATTTCTGCCTTTGTCCGCCCAGCATAAAGAGGGGAGAGCCGGGCACTTTTTCAATATCCTAAACTGCCGATAAACGAGACCCGGGAAAGAAATATGGCTTTGGGATGTACCCAGCCTCTGCCCACTCGAAGGCCTCACTCACTCACCCCATTAGGGCCGTGAGGGGGGGGGGGCTGTGGAGGGCTGGGGAGGGCTAACTCCTGCATAAAGAGCGTGGCTCAGATGCAAATCCCCACCCAGAGAAAGGGCCTCTCCCCACTGTGGGAGATAGAGCAGTTAGGGCATTGTTTATGAAGTTTCACTTTATTCTGCCTGACAACCATTTAAACAATGACTGTTGGAAAATGTCCCTGCACGAACTGCGCCACAATGGGCAGGATCAGCAGCCTTTCTGTCCAGCTAATACCTTCATAAAAAGAAGGGAAAATCTTCCTTCCTGAAAGAATTAAAGAGAGCTCCATAAAAGGCACCTGCAAACAAGCCACAGAAAGGCCAGCAAACAAAAGCACTTTGTCCAAATGATGCCACTTTTGTCCAGTGCACAATGGCCCCATGATTTCTATTGCAGCAAAAGAGCACATTGTGCATAAACAATGTGCCACCGTACATATCGTACACGCAGTGAGGTAATTGGCTTTGTTCCGAGCCTCCTTTGACCAGTCATTTCAAATCAGCAAAAGCCAGACTGTAGCATAGGTACATCATTGATCTCTGCCTCTCAGTGCTATTAACATGCAGAGGCCTGGAAACGGCTGACATACAATTACAACACAAAAGGGCCAAAACGATGTGACCAGGGTCCAGAGGACATTTCTCCAAAATCCTCCAAGTTTATGCACATTCTTCAACATTCAACACTGGACAGACCCAACCAGCCACCCCACATTTTTATCACATCTCTAACTAAACAGAAAAATGAAATTTTCATTTCAGCTACACTATTTTTGTGGTTGTTGTTGCTTTTCAGTGAGCTGATTCTATCCTGCTTTGAGGAGACTTCTGGACTTGGTCTTTAGCTTTGAGATTCCCCTGTGCATTCTTCACCTGATTATTAAAACTATGCCCTCCAACCACACACACACACACACACACACAAACACACACACAAAAACAGAAAAACCCCCTTTGTGCATATGATCTTTTGTGCTTTCACCATTTAAGATGGCCTTTGTCTCGTGTGAGATTGGTATCTGCCACAAACATCACTCAGGCATTGTGGCGGGGAGATTCGTTTTCAGGCGGCCTTTGTTCTTTTCTCTGGCCCCCGCTGGAGAGCCACGCCTGCAGCTCTACCTTGGATTGGGCGGCAAACATTCCCCCCTTTGTGGCGCACGGTACACAGGGCAGCTCATCTTCGCCCGCTTTATCGTGGGAGATGATTGGTGCTAGTGTTGCCGTGGCATTGGGTAACGCTAGCTGGCCAGGTGCCACCGAAGAGCCCTTAGGCTGGCCAACCAACGGTAGAGAAGACAGGAAGGGGAGAGGGAGAAAATGATAGAATGAAATAAAGAGAGGAGGAGAAAGAAAAAGAGAGAGAGAGAGAGTAGACATGGAGTGAGAGAGCAAAAAGGAAAAGTTCCAGTCCAGTGAGTCAGTGAGCTCCCCACCTCCATCCCCAAACACCTTCTTCTCTTCTGCTCTGGGTGCTCATGCTGCCCCCTGTTATCTCTGGAGATGCCTTTATGTTCCCTCCCCACCGCCACAGCCGGCGCTGCTGCTCCTGTATCAGCGTCCTAGCAGCCTTGGTCCCCGCTGAGCGTCCTCTCCCTCCAGTCCCCCAGGCACGTCCACGTCCACGTCCACCTCTGCGTCTGGGTCTCCCCGCCGTAAACACCTCACTTCCCGCTCCCAGGTCCGCCAGTCAGCCATTTGTCCCCTCTTCCTGCACGCTCCCTTCAGCAACAGCTCCAGGCCACACACACCCACCCCGCCTCACCATACCCCACCTTGCCGCTGTGGCACGCCGGCACTTTTTATTAAATCTGTGCAGGCAAGCAGAGGGCCGCGCGGGCCGCTAATCCCACAGTAATTGTTTCCAGATTAGGAGAGCCGGGCCACAAAGCAGGCCTAGCCAGGCATGAAATGGCCTCAGCCACGCGGGCGGCAGTGGCAGCCGACAAAACCTGCCGAGGTGCAACTCACCTGGATGAAATCCACAAACGTCCACGGCAGGAGAGAGTCCAGATGGCCGATGTCCTTAGAGAAGCGGTTGAGGATTCGTCCTGAGGTGGGGAGGGAACATAGAGGAACACAGCAGATTAGCAGACAGTGGACTGGGCCCTGCTCATCAACACATCACACTCACATTGCACTGCTGCTAATGACTTGCAATATTACACCCAAAATGAATAAATAACCCAGCTGATATGATTCAGTAACTAAATCCTCACACACAACAACACAGACACACACTCACACACATACACACTCTCTGTCTAACCAACACACACACACAAACGAACACGCACAAACACACACACACACACACACACACACACACACACACAAACACACACACACAGGATAGCCCAAAAACAAAGGTATGACAGCAACTATAGATCAAGCAGATAGGCAGGCTAGTGGATGTGTGCCAGGGAAGTTCAAACATTTGAGATGGACTTTTATCAAGGTTGACCTTAAAAGTGCTTCCTGCATCATGAGGTCATAGCTCAGCCCCATCGCAACCTCACGCTCTTATCCTGGCTTCCTTTCCCCCTCCAAACAATCCCTAAGTCAACCACAGCTCGAGCTTTACAAGCAGCGCTCAGCTGCTTCCACTGAAACCACTCTTGGTTACTTAAGTGCTAGTCATATTAACAGCTTGTATACATTCAAGACATTATCAGATGGACAAATAGAAGGCCCTATCTAGGTTAAACAATGAATCATTATTTGGTCTCCATTGCACAAAGGCTGTCCTAGTCTCAGATGAATATGTTGGGGACCCTTTTGTTTGGGAACAAAGAGGACCAGAGGCTCCATACCTGCCTCCCTCCTCTGACTGGCAGTGTCAATGACATTAATTGATTGCCCTCCAATCTGCTCAGGTGCGCACTACCTGAGCCCAGGCCGTGCAGGTGTTTCACTGGCCCTTTATCCCCAGATTTTTAGATAGGCCAAAAAAAAAAGAAGAGAAAAGGGAAAAAAAACAAGGTTTGTTCCCCTGCTCCCAGACCACCTAAGATTACTCTCCAGCTGCCTCTTGAGAAAGCATTAACCGCAGGAGCACACACTCACTCACTCACCCGCTTGCTCGCTCGCTCGCAGGGGCGGCCAGTCCCAGATCTGCAGGCCAAGAGCGCTGGCACAGGCTGAGCGCGGCTCTTGTGCGGCAGGGCAAGGCCGTGAGAGCGGAGAGGAGCCGAGCCGAGCCGAGTGGAGGAGCACTCTCCCAGAGCCGCTCAAGGCCACAGTCACCCAGCTCAAAATGGACAAGCACACGCCAGAGACTCCTGTGAGAGGCCTGCGGCTACTTGCGGAGTTAAGAAGAGTCACGCAGGACTAGCGCACATCACTGCAAACACAGCATTACTGAGGATCCCTTGATTAATGAGGCCAAAGAAAACATAGAATACATCCATTTGATGTGGTTTTGTGATCTCTAAAACTGACCAATTAGCTCAAAGAAAAATTAAAAGTAAATTGTTTCAGTTTAAGCATTTGAATCTACAATAACAGAATTCTTTCAAAACAGCAGCACCTTACAACCAGATGAATATACTGCAGTCAGTGCTACTGTTGAGGTCCTGTAATAGGAAATGTGCTACATGTTCTTAGCCTGAGACAATTTCAGTCCTCTACTGATTTGTAAAGCTTCAAAGGAAGGCAAATTAGCAGCCTGTTCTCTTATCTCCCTGATAAGAGCTCTGGGTAAATTGGAGCAACAGTGCAGGAGGAGGTCTATAGTCTGTCCAGGTAGCAGTGGAGCCCCCTGTGAGGACAGATAACTAGCAGCACCTGACGGCTATCTGATACTCTACTATGGCCACAGCACACAAATGAGCAAATGGGTAAAAGCACAGACACAGAAGCAGGAGCAGCTGTGCAACTGTTCCCAGGTCAGAGAGGGCTTCTGGTAAGGGGGCAAAGGTGTGGAGGGCGCTGACCTAAAACTCCACCGAGCGTCGCCAGTGTCCTCCGCGACGGTGGGCCCTGTAATCGCAGCCCTCCACGGCCGTAAGCAGCTTACAGCTTTATCCCGAGAGCCGCGCGCTCTCCCCGGCAGCCGTGCATGCAGACGAGCCGTGGCTTCTCCTAACAGCCGTCGCCAGAAAAACCCCGGCCGCCACATTATTCGCCCACGACCAGGCGGCGGCGCACATAAAAAAAAAAAAAAAATTAAAAAAAAACTCAGACCTGATTCAAAGTCAAGTGGCGTAAGCACGTTGTACACTCGGAGACAGACTAATCTTATTCACAGTGTGAGTGGCCCTTTCGAAGGCAGATCTCCTAAGGGGAAGGCCCCATCACAAGCTATGTTTGCTTCACTTGCCATTTCTTTGACTGAGGGCTCCCTACTCCATTTCAAATGCAGGGAATTATTTGTCTGATTGCGGCTGGCTGTTTATCCTCGAAAATTTCTGAAGAAGTGTTGTTGTCTAAGCCACTGCTGACCTAAATCCATGGTGAAGACGAGCACAATGCTCTCCTGCTCGACAATACATTACGTATGATTACATCATTGGCGTTTCAGGCTATTCAGCAGACACCGTATAGACTATAAGCTGAGAGCTTCACTCATCTATCATATTGCCTAAACAGAGATGAGAGGAGAGGCCTTTTATGCTCCTGTCAGGCCATACAGACTAGATAGGTTTCAGCTATGCCGTTACACAAAGGGCCTGGATGCATGGACGTGCCTATGAGGTAAGACAGGACAATGACAAAGGCTTCCATCACCTAAAGTTTTGTTAACAACACAGCCTATTGTGTGCTGAGGGTGTACACATTTCAAGGCGCCGACCAAACTGTTCCTCGCGGCTTGGGGACCCCCAGGTGTGACTTGCACCACTTTCTAGGCACAAGAAGGGATGTGGGCAGGCGCATGCTGGGATGGGTGCCTGAGGGCTGGGGTGGGGGCTGGGATGGCGGGGGGACACCACCTCCAAGCCTTTCCCTCCGCTTATCCTCCCCGACTGCCTCAACCACACGGTCACTATGGCTGCAGCTGGGGTCCGGCAACAACCCCAATGGTTCGTTTGAGGTGGATACACAAAAAGTGTGTGTGAGTGTGTGTGTGTGTGTGTGTGTGTGTGTGACGAATCACAGTTCCCTGTCATCATCTAGATAAGCGGGGCAGGCTCTTGCACTCTGCATGGGGCACAGGGGCGGCAGGCTGGGCCCCCGCTCTCTCAGGGCAGCTGAGGGGAAGGGGGGCGGGGGGGTGTTGAGGCAATGAAGGAGGAGGAGAAGAGAGGAGGAGGAGGAGGAGGAGGAGGAGGAGAGAGTAGGAGGCCGGAGACTGGGGGTTCACCTGCAGGCTCCTAGTGGGCCCCACGCGTGAGCGCAGAGCACCTTGAGCTGCCGGCCCTGATGTATTCCAAATCCATTCTCCCCACCCGCGCCAGCAAGGGCCCCGCAATCTCCTCGCACTCCCTTTCATGCAATTAAATGGAGGAAGTTGAGAGAGGAGGGGAGTCCTATCAGCTGCACTGCATGCATACACACCTGCGCACACGCACGCACACACGCACACACACACACACACACACTGCACACATACACAAACACCGTCTGAGCAAAACCTCTACCTCCACATTCAATTTACTCTCCCATCCCCCTCCACACATACACACACACACACACACACACACACACACACACACATACATACACACACACACACACACACACACGCACGCACGCACGCACGCACACACAAACTTGCCATGATAGCATCTCTTCCTCCATCGGCTGGCTCACAGGAAGCAAGTGCAGCAGGAATACTGAGGTGAGAGCGTTTGTGCCTCCATGCGGGCAATTAGGCCTTGACTTTGTCAAACATAAGCCCTGAGCTCCCACGGCCCCCGTAGTGCACGTCATGTGCAGAGGCCCAGCCAACCCCCAGCCAACCCCTGGGGGCTCATGCTACAGCTACGTTAGCCATCCACTGCCTGAGGCTCCAGAGGCTTATCCCGTGTTGGATGCCAAAAGTCCTAACGACATGGGACCGGGGCGAAGGTTTGGGTCTAATATAGCGGCAGGGATTAAGCAGCTCAATAGCACTAAAATACTGAGGGATCAACTGCTACACGCTGGTCACAGTTCTGTAACAGGGGCTTCAATAGAAAGAATCATTTTTGTATTCCCCGTCACAAGTAAGAATATTCTTTTTGGTGCACAGGAGTATTTGCTGCATCAAAATGGCAAATCCCAAGACTCCGAGCCACCCAGACAGCAGCAATGTCCAGAGCCTTGTGAGAGCTCTTCAGAAACATGGCCCTGCCAACACGCTTTGTGCCGCCTCTAATCAAGCCACTCTTCACACTGCCAGAGTACATACTGTATGAAAGGCCAGTCAAACAGCGCAGTGCGAGAAATGTTAACCCAGCGCGACAGCCAGACAATACCAGTCCATCCATCATCACACACCAGTGATTAGCAGCTCCACACACAACATGACTGAGCCAATGTTCGCTAGGGAAACACTAACCTTTTAAGACAGAAAAGACAGCGCACACAGCCCCCCCCCCCCTTCTCTCTCTCTCGCACACACATACACACACATACACTCACTCTCTCTCTCACGCACGCATGCACGCACACACACACACACACACACACACACACACACACACACACTCTCTCTCTCCCCCCCTTCTCTCTCGCACACACACACACACACACCCAGCATGCTTAACAGCAGCACACCATATCGCTTACAAGTGTAAACAGTTGTCAAACCCTGAACAATGCGAGCACAATTCTATGTGCATTACTCACTCTGCGGTGGCAATACACAGGCAAGCGTGACAAAAGCCTAGTATCCCTCCACTCACTAAATTGTCAGTGAAACAAAGAGAAAATAAGACAACACAAATACCAGCACATGAATTACAAGTACTGCTGGCGACTAAATAGCTCCAGTCACTGCTGACAACTGTGATACGAGGCACTTTTCATATTCCTCCACACACTGCAGTGCAAACACACTAGTGTGGCTTGTCGTCACCTACGTCACCTGTTTTTTTTATCGCAAATGTAATTTCATTAAGAACCCACGCCTTGTACAAACCACAGGCTTGACTCAGACACCAGTTTTAGGTAATGACAGTGATCACAAATAGCCACACAGGCAGTGAAGGTCAATAACTGGTTATCATGTCGTATGCTTACTAGGACATAAAAGACTATTAAACCTCAGGCAGAGTGCCCTGCCCATGTGCACATTAGATGCAGACACACCCCAGATAAGCCATCAGGTACCCGAGTGGCTCAGAAGGAAAAACACAAGCTCAGAGTTTAAGCCCACAACTGTTTGCATAATAAACAGCCAACTGAAACCATCCTTCATCACGACAGCGCCGCCTGAAAGCCGTGGAAAAGCCACAAGGCTCCGCGCAGCTCTCCGATCACGCTCGTTTCATTCAGCCTGGGCTATGACTCAGTACTGCTCTACTAATAGGTGTCGCCCTCCTGTTGAGCGCTGCGAGCCGTGAAGCAGATTCTGTTTGGCCCTATCTAAAGATTAGTCCACAGCAATCATACACTGACAGCAGAACAAAGCCACGGAACAAAACAACTCCAGCAATTACAAGTTACGTTTCTGGGAAGTGTCCCTTGCATGATTACTGACCGTAACTTTCAAAAGCAAACACAAAGCCTCAACACAAGTCAAAAGGTCCTAAACAGACTCTGATGTATACTGTATACTGACTAACCAAGTTATCTGTATTCAGGGGCTGCCCAATTTCCTCAAGCTACGGTGTAGGTGAAAGAGAGTGGAAAAGCCCTTTGGCTCAGTAAAGGTGTCGGTGGTGTTTGCTGAGTTTTAAGATCATGTCCATGTGCCCTGGGCCACTCTGTCCACACGGCTTCAGCCTACTGAGCTAATGAACTAATGAAGGAGCTCTGATATGCCACTGGGCACAAATTAACTTCAGTTTGCCCACCTCCGCAACGCAAACAGGCCATTGTTGCCAACATCTACCACAAACACTGTGCATTCAACTTCACTGTTTGCATTTTTTTTTTATCCAAGTTCATAGTTAATAGACAGCAAAAACATAAGATATAAAACCAACACACACACACACACATTTCTAAAAGAAACACACAGCATGGTCGTTATTTGTGCCACCTGACTTGGCTGTTTTGCATGTGTACACGTGTGTGTGGCAATTTCAGACTAGCGGTTGCTATGAGATCTTCTCAAACATGTCAACATGTCTTTTGCGGACGTGACAAAATCAGGAGGATTTTTTCAACTCTCAATTGATTAAAAGATCCTTTCACCACTTATCAAACGCTCCACTTAGATTCATTCAATTCTGGACCTTTAAATAAAGACTTGAGTTGATGGAGTTGTGTCTGTCTGGCACAGGAGTAAGAGAAAGATAATGAACTGAAATTTATCACATTTACCAACTCCGTTCATCATCATGCATGACAGCTGTTTCTAAATATAAACTCTAAAAATTAAACAAATCCCAAACAGTTCATTTACAGGCACATTAGGCTTTCTGACTCCCGCTATTACCTTTTGGGGTGCTTGAGACGTGGCAGATAATAATTACAAGAACAAGCATGGTTGCTCATTTCAGAACAATCTATGGCCCTGCTCTTATCATGAGGATGTCTCAATAACAGGCTGCACTCTAGTGGTGGTTATCTACAATAGCACAGACACAGACGAAATCTCCGGGAAACTCATTTCCATACGAGGCCGACTAAAAAAAACAAACCTCTGAATCCAGATCCCACTAACTCGTGATTAAAATACACTTCCTTAAAGAGAGGGTTAGGCAAGTAAATATGATATTATCAGTAACAGGTTCCTCACTCAACAAAATAATAAATACAATAAAATAACATAAAAAGGGAAGACTGACAATTTATGGAATTATAAGGTAGTAAAATAAAAATAATAAATAGCTTTACTATATTGTACTTGTTTAATTATTTCTTGACTTTTCCTGCCGTGTGGGTGTGTGGCTGTGGCATGTTTTAGGTGCAGGGGAGCACTGGGCCTCACCAATAGGATTGACATCAAAGAAGAGCACAGGAGTGCGCAGAATGCTGGAGAACATGCGGTTGTGTAGCACCTGCGCCGCTCGCACCAGAACACTGAAGAACATCAGGCTGCGTAGGAACCCAAACAGCACGGCGGCTCCTGTCAAACCTGATACCAAAACACACATGCACACACATACACACACACAAATACACACACACACACACATCAGAATCCCACCCAATACTCAAACTCATCTGAATCTCAGGAGACAAAAGAGAAACTCAACCTTTTTGCTGGACACGTTCCAAACACATCAGCCCACTGACTCCTTTCACTGAAGTGTCCAGTCACAAAAATACATTAAGAGGACAGAGTGTGTGTGTGTATGTGTGTTTGTGTGTGTGTGTGTGTACGTGCACGTGCACGTGTGTGTGTATGTGCGTGTAGGAAGGGGACTGTTGTTAATCTCTCTCTGTTCTCAAGCGCTCTTTTGAAGCCCACGCAGCTGAAGGTAAAGACTGGGCCGTGAGTGTGCTAGGAGAAGAAAAGGCCCATGAAAATTGGAAAGGTGAGGAGTCAGTGTGGAGGACAATGGCAACAGACCTAGAGCAAGCCAATACAGCCAGCAAAGAAAAGCCCTGCTATCTTTCGCTCCAGCTGAGGCCCAGACACACATGATAGACAGTGGGCCTTGAAGGCCCTGGGCTCCAGCCAGAGCGCTGGATGAGCTCACTCTGCGCTGTGGATTTGGGAGCCCTCGGCAAGGCGCACAAAGGCTCCCTCCGCCTCACCTGCATAAACACCAAGGTAGAGGTCAAGGTCCAGCTGTTGCGTGGCATTGTGGCCATTGAGGATGTGCTGTGTGACATTGAGATGCTCCTGCTCTGAAGCCCTGCCAGAGAGGGGGAAGCAATCACACACACAAGGACAAATAAACACTCACAACCGCACACAATGGAGGGGGGGGCACACATACAGTTGGGGAGCTACAAGGTTAACCACAACCACACAGTGGGCCAATGGAAAGATTCAATTCAATGTTCAGTACAGTCTGCTTGACCTCCTGCTGAATATGTCAGTTCTCAAAGTATAAAAACACCTTTCTTTGACAAGTCATGATTGAGCTCAATAAATGAATGCATATTTCAGTGCGTTTTAAAGACTGAATAAATATACATTGCATTGATATTTTAAGTAAATAAGTGGTCTTTACCAATATGCCAGCCACCAATCTTGAAGGATATATGCAATCTGTGAAGAAGAAACTGAGATGAGTCACAAACTACATTTGCACTGGTTTTAATGGACCAAGAAGTGAACAACTCCATTTGACATCAGATAGAGATGCACATGTATGAGTGCTATGGATACTGGACACACATGTACAGTGATGTGTTGATTATTTTTGACACTCTGACAAAGGCAAATCAAAGAGAGCATCCGCTTACATGGGCTAGGAGATTGAGCAGGACAAGGACCAAAAGCAAAAAGCCATTAGCACCTGCCCTGTAGTACTTCACATACAGGCTAAAGGCAACAGTTCCTTCAGAGCGCCTCTCCTCTCCCACTGGATGCTCCACCTGAGGGGATAAAAAGATACATAAATGATTATACCAGAGCCAGTACATGTCTGTACATTTTGATTTGCAGCACAGTATTTGTAACAGCATTCGTAAAAATAGGATGCAGCAGAATTTGAGGTACTTCATGTTCTTAGTAAACCTGCTGACACAATCGTGAATCCGGGGTAAATCAATCCATACCTCTGTCATTCAAGGTCATCGAGTGCAGTCCATAGAAAAAATAATGAGAAAATTTGGTACAATATATAGATCAAATAGTGAAACTGCAGCAATCGCCAGCTAATAAGGGCAAAATAATGCCATTTTAGTTTAATTTTCCCTTGTCCCAGTTAGCATTAGCTGCCAGGTCGCAAATTCTGTCTATGTTGTACCAAATTTTTGAACTTAAACAACAGAGCTATTGGTTAATTTACCCTGGACTTATTCATTAAACCTCGGTGCAACACATTTTGTATCAGAGAGCACTCGACAGAGACTTGACAGAGATTGCTCAGAATCATGTAAGGAAAACCACTAGAAAAACATTACATGAAAAGCTACTGCCCTCTTGTGGTAAACAAAAGTTCCAGTTACTCAAGAGGCCAAGCAGACATAGTGCTGTACCTCTACTAACTTAGCATTAGTGGAATATAGTTTACTTTATTAGTTTATTTAGCAGGGGCAGAACAAAATCCTATACCAGTGTTAGATATACAGATAATCTGCATCTGTGGGCAAGAGGCAAGAACCAAACACAACAATAAACAATATGGACAATACCTACACTACTACTGCCACTACAACTGGATACACTCTGAAAAGCAGCAACATCATACTCAGACAACACATATATGTTTACCATGGGAGGTTTCCTGAGAGTAGTGTTCCAGTCATGCTTGTCAGATTCTTTTTGTGCAGGATGATTTTGTGTATCATTTACACAATAGTAGTACGTCTATGCTTTTTTCATCATGTTTTTTTCCATCTTATTTTATGTAGACAACAATGTTTAATGTTGTGATATTATATGCCATCCATGTGTTAACCTGGACATAAAGAATCTGAATCTCCTCCTCTAAACCTTACTGATCCCTTCCCTTTGCAGTAGTCCAGGTGATTTGTGAAAAAAAATTGCTACACATGTACAGTTTGGGGCCCTGAGCATTTTCAGAAATGGAGCCATTGCAAAAACGCCTTGTGGTGGCCATGGCGGCCATTTTACTTTCCACCATTACCGAATCCTATACTTTTCATATCTCTTGAACCAAACAAGAAAATGCAGAAAAGGTGATGGCAACCCTTATGTTTTGACGGTCTAGCATTACAACAATACCATACATGACACTGTAAATGCTTTGTGGTTGCCTTAGCAACCATTTTTGTTTATCACGTAGCTTTATGTGTTTTGCATCATATATCCAGGACTAAACACGGTAATGAAGAAAAGACAATGTGTACCCCTATGTTTTAATGGTCAAGGATTACAATGATACCATTTACAACATCATAAAATATTTAAAATGAATAGCTATTGGTGAATTCAGTGATCGTGCAGGAAGGATATCATAACATCTGAGAATGCACCAGATTTTGCATCAAAACCAGTCGCATTTTTTTAGTAAATTTTTCTGTTTCAGGTTTTGTGGTGGTGATTTCATATTGTTTCTAGATGACTGTCTAGTTATTAGAACATTACCAGTAAACAGTTTCACTAACATAAAATAATAACTTGTTTGAAATCCACTTTTCACTGCATTTTGTTTATGACAAAAATGATCTGACATAATTTCAGCAAAACCACATCTGATTCCTGTAAATGGAGTGAAGTAATAGGCTATACACAGTTGTTAGCAATGGCTCCCCCATAATGCATTGCATAAAATAATATTCTTCAGGCTATGTACAGTAAGATGTGCAAACTACAGTCATAGCCCAAGGCTTTGGCATAACAGATGTGCAGTCAACACTTTTGCAACAACTGCATGTAGACGATCACGTCAACATGGACAAAATCAAAAAAATGTTTCAAGCACCTTGTTGAATCCGTGCCATGAAGAATTAAAGCAGTTCTGAAGACAAAAGGGGATCAATCCTATTAGAAAAGTCTTTTGCTAAATAAGCAATCACTGCATTGTCAAGTCAATGAACTAATAAATTAAAATCTGTACAACATGCATTCAACAGATGGTACAAAATCTGACGCATTCTCATGCTGCTATTTCCTGCCTACAGGATCACTGAATTCACCATTAGCTATTCAATATTTTATGATGTTGTAAATGGTATCATTGTAATCCTTGGCTATCAAAACACAGGGGTACACTGTCTTTTCATTATTACCATGTTTGGTCTCGGAGATATGATGCAAAACACACAATTAAGTTATGGCAGAGAGCAAAAATGTTTGCTATGGTAACCACAGCACATTTATAATGTCATGTATGGTATCATTGGAATCCTTGACCATCAAGGGACTGCTTTCACCTTTTCTGCATTTTCTTGTTTGGTTCAAGAGGTACTGTATGATGAAAAGAACAGTATTCGGTAATGGTGGAAAGTAAAGGGGCCGCCACAAGGGGTTTTTGCGATGGCTCCATTTTTGGAAATGATCAGGGAGCTAAACTGTGCAAATGTAACAAATTCCATGCTTTTATGAAAAAATGAAGAAAACACCTGAAATTTGGCACGAATCATCTCCACTACAGCTGAAGCTTACTACTATATCCTGACCATGCTGAAAAACTAATAAACGAAAATCCCAAACTGGTCCCAGATCAGATGTCTTCAGTATGAACTTGTATGAACTAGGTTGAACCATGTCTCCTCCAGTACCCACCATGCCCTGCTCAGTAGCGTCCAGCACTGACAGGAGGGAGGAGCAGTGGGAGGGCACAGAACTTTGGGAGAGGGTGCGACTGACGGGGGAGGGGCCTAGTGTTTCGTGGGCAGGCTCTGGACTCTGTGGCTCCTCCTCTTCCTCCCTCCTCAAGAGCGAGGTGAAGTCTAGGCCAGAGCTCAGCAGCTCCGAGTAGGTACCACGAGCCACCATGTGACCCTGATGAAGAGGGAGAGGAAGAGGAAGATGATACAAACAGATGACGCAAAGTTCCAGTAACTGAGCCCTGTGTAGTGAGACACAAACTGACACACACACACACACACACACACACACACAAACAAACACACACACCTCCTTCAGCACTAGGATCTGGTCAGCAGCTTTCAGATACTGCAGCTGGTGGGTGACCAGGATGCGAGGCTTCTTCCTGAGCAGGCCACAAATGCACCTGATCAAAGACGGACAAGCAAACCACCATGTAACAGAAGAAAACTGTACATTCAAGCACTTCAGATATAGTGCAGAAATTTTCAAAATGGGGGCCCAAGCAAGTTGGAGGGAACCCTCTCAAACAAGTCCTTAAAACCCTCCAAACTCCAATGCTCTTTGAATCAAAAACATCCAGCGGAGGCCAAAAAGTCTGTAGACTATTTTAAACAAAAGTAAGAACATTTCACCAGGCATTCAGCAACATTCGTGTAGCAAGCCACAATCCCCATGAGAACACTGTCGCTGTGATAAGTAATACACTTTCCATATAGGGGGCCTTAGCTGGAATCTACTGGTATATGGGGGACCTTGTCATGGATAAGTTTCGCAACCCCAGATCTAGGGCACATAAAGCTATAAGCTACCTTAAAGTAGAAATCCAGCGTGAAATGGACCAAAAGTATACCAGTATTGAAACATGATAAAAAGTCTGAACGTTCATCAAGGAACATTTTTTTCATCAATTCGTGCCTTTTTCACTAGACCGCATTAAGCCTATGTTTGCAAAAGGCTCTCAATGCTAGTGTTAGGAACATCAGGCTAGGTGCAATAAATCGCTATTTTTAAAACATAAACAAGGCTCAAAGTAGCCCCACACACAGTCTAGTAGTGTAGCCTAACCTATGCCAAACATAGGCTAGGCTACGTATTACAACTCTGTTGTTAGCTGACAGCTTGAAAGCTAGACAGCTTTCAGCCTACCTGTAAAACATTTAAAACCGACAAAGATGGAGGCAATATAGCAACATCAAGCCACCCGACCAGAAAAATCAAGCTCAGTCTTTTTTTTTTAATAAACTCTCTACAGAGATTGAGCATTGTGATTGGTCCAACAAAACCTGGGAGAAGAGCTACTGAGGCCCTATGGCTCATCACTAGATACCAGCTGAGTAAAACTATTTGCTACCACTAGGATAAGTCTAGATTTGTAGACTACCTTTAACGCACCGTGTAAACACAACTCAACAGCCAAAAAGAGACCTAGCTCCTCCCCTGCACTTACTGTTCAAACAGATGCTTGCCCACCTCTGCGTCTACTGCACTGAGCGGATCATCCAGCAGATAGATATCAGCGTCCTGATAGACAGCCCTGCAATACACAAGCACAGATAAGACTTCCAGCAACAGCTTTATCAAACGCGCGCGCGCTCGCACACACACACACACACACATACACACACAGTCTCCCATCTGCCAGCAAGCTTAGGCTCAAACAGGAACTTGCTCATGGAAAAACACTTTGTATTTGCCAACTGACTACATGTAAATGTCAACCTAATGAAACCCTATTAGATTCATTGATGATTCTATACTCTGGATTTTATCCATCAGTATGAATCCACAAAGCATTTCTTAGTCATTCTAATTATGTGCACTATTCGCTGACGCATGTTAGGTGACAGTATATTTCCTACAACTCTGACCTGACAGTGAAGGTGGGCTGGGTGAACCCAAGCATGACAAACACACCTGGCTAGGTTGACACGGGCCTTCTGACCTCCACTCAAGTTCGCCCCTCGGTCGCCAATCACTTCCAGGTCGCCATCTGGCAGGAGCTCCATGTCCTGATGGAGGTCATAGAGGGAATTCATCAAAATGCTTCTCTCACACTTGGCAACACTCATAAAACATTTGCAGAAGGGCCAAATTCAAATCATGCCAGTCATTATCCATACAGCCAACATCAAAAGAGTTCACTGCTGCATCTCCCAAATCATTTAAGGTATGGCCAAACTAACTGAAATATGGAAGAATGCGTTTGAGCATGTGCTGTACTGTAGGTAGTTAACCAGCTGATACAGCAGTTTGCCAAATCCTCAACTTATTTGCATTCGAATCACTCTGTTGACTAGAAGTCACTTTAGGCCTATTTGAATTGAAAACTGACAACAGTTAGAGAGTGACTGGGCATCAAGTTAAAGGCAAATTTGGTTCAATCTGATGGATTTACTGAAGCATGACGTCTAGCACACAGAGGCAAAGTACCAACAGTTTATGTTGTGTTTATGTTCCAAAAAAGTTAAGCTGTGTAACTTAATGAAAACATCCCTTTATGGAGTAGAGGAGGTCATTCATTTGAATTTCCTTAATGTGCACACATACAGAGCTTCAGATGCCTAAGCGCTCGCAGCCCATGAAAAGAAGTCGACATGTGTGCAAAACCAACACAAGCTGTTGATGCTGTGTGCTTAGCAAATCAATAGAATCCAAAGTGGTGGCAAACCCATTTCAATCACTCGAGCCCTCTGATTCGAAAAGTGATGACAGGATGCTGGCAGCTTACTCTCTTAAGAGCACATGCTCGCAGGACTCTTTCATATTTCTGAGGGTCGAGGTCCTTGCCGAATAGGATGTTACTCCGGATGGTCCCGGGAAAAATCCAGGGCTGCTGAGAGGCGTACGTTAGCTCCCCTTTCACTTTGACAACCCCTCTGTCCTGGGGCAGCTCTCCTAAAATGGTGCTGAGCAGAGAGGACTGGAAACACACAGACAGAGAGGAGCCTGAATGTCTGAATCATACTGACTGTCTTCTAGAGGCACACTACGTCTAATGGAGGAAAAGAAAAGAAGCACACTATGCTGTGAAAAACTGCCTCCTTAAAGGAATCCCTGGCTAGTAAGACATGTTGGCTTAATAAGACTGCTGTTGGCATAGCTACACAAATGTGATTTAAAAATGTTTTTGGTCTTCTTAAAAGTTTAAAAAATTTGTTTCACTCGTAAACTCCCACTGTCATAAAAAGTGACATCGCTTGGTTGAATCTAATCAAGGTGCAGTAATCAAGCTGTTGCTGCACATAGAGACTATTAATGTCAACCAGGTGATGCCATTTTTGATCCAGAAAGCACTGAGTTGTAAAACACAATGGCAGCTTACAAGCTCTGCAAATGAAGGGATCTAAAAGTTTTAATAAAAATGAAAGCATTTCGCAAACGTTTTTAAATCCTGTTAAATATAGCTGATACCAGCATCTTTCTTGTAAGGCCAACATGTCTCACCAGTCAGAGATCCTTTGAACTGTCAAATGTTTTAAGGGGTAGACATGGTAAGTTGTAAAACAGAAAGAGCAAAAGGTAAAACCAAAAGGTTAAGCACAGGTTTGCGGATGGAATGTGGTGGCAAAGTGCCTAGTGAAAGGATTTGATCAAGATTAAGGGCAAGCGATCAGAGTTTAGCCTTTTAGAACTAGCTGTACATTCACCTTATTGAGCTGGGACCACTTGAGCAGAAGTAAATCTAATACTGGCCATATTTATTCATTCAAAGCTTACTTTTAATGAACAAGCTTTCAACATCCTTCCTAAAAGAGTGGAGTCACTATGCAACAATAATGAAAAAAAAGTAAATATTATGTAATATAATATATAATATACACTAGTACTATTTTTTTAACACAAATTAATCATGCAGACACATATGCCACACGTCATTGCTTCAGCTCGCTTTGGCTTTGACATGCAATACTGACCCAATGTGAAAGGGTGTAGTTGCCGTAGGTGCAGTTTGTCTATGACAGGGGTGCCCAGGGGTGGCCCACCATTTGATTTTTTAACCCCCGCTCTCCGCACTCGCATCCCAGGTACGCACATTCTGCACAATTCCCCTTGCTTCAATTCTGTCAGGTTTGGGCTTTTTCTTGTTCTCTCATTCAACATATCGGTCATCTCTTTTAAAACTTATGAAGCATCTACAACATCATTATGCTGTTTGCATTCTGCGAATAATATCAAAGAGAAACTCTTTCATCCCTAGACAGAGCTTTTGAAATCTTAACAAGAACTTGAGACTAAGCTACTGTAGGCAACTTTTCCATCTCATGTCAGTGCGCAGTCAACCTTCAGATAAACACAAACAGCTGTCTTTGAACCTGTCTTGCACATACTGAACCTCTGTGTAGTGACTTTAAGTTACCTTAGAAGAGAAAAAGAGACCAAAGTCTCCATTTACTACAAGTTAGGCAAAATGTTTATATTAATCACATGCGTTAATGAGATATAGTGTTAATATAATGTTATATTGTACTATTATAATTATAGTGTTATTGAGTTACAGTGTTAGTGTGCATATATATACATAGATATAGATATAGATATATAGATATAGATAGATAGTACGTATACTCTTTTGATCCCATGATGGAAATATGATCTCTGAATTTATCCCAATCGTGAATTAGTGAAATACACACAGCACACAGTGAACACACAGTGAAATGCACAAAGCACACAGTGAAGCACACACTAACCCGTGGCGCCCCTGAAATGGTGACAAGTTAGGTGCCTTGCTCAAGGACACTTCAGCCATGGTCTACTGGTCGGGGATCGAACAGGCAACCCTTAACCAGCAGGCCACGGCTGCCACCTTTCTGCCCATTTCTACATTTCATTGCCTCAGCCATGGGAAATGGAGGTGAAATCTGACCTTTCCAGCTCCTACAGGTCCAATGACGGCAAGAAGCTGCTCCGACTTCACAGAGAAAGAAAGGTTCTGAAGAGTTGGCGCATCCAGTGTCTTCAGTAAGCATGCAAAGGTGAAGACATGAATGACAAGTTGTTCTACAGAATGTCCAGATGGGGAATGTTCACACATGCTAGATGACTAGTAATGAATGAAGAATGTCTACAGATGTCAAAAGTACCTTGTCCCAGTAGCAAATTAAATCCTGAATTTCAACCATACACTCCCTTTTGTCAGTGACTGGCAGGCAGAGATTCTGGTATCCAATTTCTTCCAAGAGGAGAAACGTCTAAGAGAGACACAGTGCATTATTGATGAAGACAGTTGTATTGAGACCATCTCTTAGGCTACTCTACCAAACCCCTGTGAAGCTTGACCTTGATCCTGCGTACACTGATGCGGGTCTCAGCCACCTTCTCAATGGCATTGGGGAAGAAGAGGGTAATGGTGAGTCTCACGGCTCCAAACAGGGACACGGCCACAAACACACTACTGGCCGAGATCTTGTTCCCAACCAGCACGAAGACGGCAAAGGTGATGAAGACGATGATCTTGCTTGCCACAAAGAAAGCGGCCATGTTTAGGGCACGAAGGTATGAACTGCTCATGATATTGGAGATTTCCTTTCTAAGGTAGACAAAAGAGGAGTTAAACTATTAGCAATGAGTCTACAATGCATGAAGTTTTGCAGCAGCAGGTATGCAGTGCCACCTCTATGTTGGTGGTAGCTGTCTCTAACTGCAGCTTCATCTGAAGGAGACCTAGACTGCCAAAACCAAGCACACTATCTTGGACTTATTCTTTCCAGTCTGAAATGTCAACACTACTTTCTTCCTAGCAGCAGGCATTTATGCATGCACTAAGCTGTGACACAAGCACAACATAAAAACCTAAGTATAACACAAGTATAACACTTGTAAAACACAAGTATAAACATTAATGCAGACAATTATTGCACAACTACATCTTTCTATGATCTTTCTCTGACCTCTGTGTCAAGACATCTCATCATTTTTTTTCAGCTGAGTTGAGTTGGGCTTCTCTGACCACAAGTGTAGTGAGATTGTTATTGTAAGCGGCCTCATTTTTAAGACATTTTTACAGTATCTGCTTAGAAAAATAGTGGCCTTTGTAACATTGTTTATTCACACATATTTAAAAAAATACACACTATTTTCTCTTTAAATCCTTACTTGTTGGCAGGACAATGGTACAATATTCAAGTCATTTACCTTCTAACATCACTGAGCAGGGCTGAAAAAGGCTTCTCCCATGCATACATCTTAATGATCCGGATTCCAGACACAACCTCATTCATTATACGAATTCTGCTGTCAGTGTGAGCAGCTGTTTTTCCCCTAAAGAAAGACAAATAGTGGTAGGAAGAGAGTGGAGATTAAGTGCAATGTTTAAATTGTAAAGACAGATGTATGAACACTCTCTCAGGGCTGTTATTCATTCAGAAAGATAAACGTTTGGTCCTCTGATGATAAAAGTAAGTGTTTGCCATACAGCCAAGCTGTTGCCAAGGGCATCCACATAAACAGGCAACATTGTCTCATGAGGAAATCACCTAGATGAGTATGCTAACACTAAACAGAGACCTGAAAGTTGAGAAGAGTTGTCCAAATAAGGTTTGCACTGGCATCAGAAGAACCAAGACAGCCATTCCTGCAAGGCATGATGGTCCAATCTCCCGCCATAGCAATGCAGTGACTGCTGCAGCTTGTAGGGGCCCAACCCACAAATAGTGCAGGAAAATGGTAACCTATGAAGAGGGTAGCAAGTTAGTACATTATACTTGAAATCAGTACAAAATCACATCAAGTTTTAGACTTTGTCTTCTTTTTTCATCCCCAAACAAAAAACATCACTATACCATATACTGTGCTGGCATAAAAATGGTCATGTCTGAATCATCAGTGTCAGCCTGATATCAAATAAACACTTTCTCATCTCTTATTTCTAATTTGATAGTCATCTGATTTAGTCATCTGTGCTTAAACAGTGATAACAAATTATGTTATATTATATGTTAAATTTATTATTTTTGTTTGCGTTGGGGAAAATATAGTACGTACTAGTACATAGTACATACAATATTTAAGTAATAGTACATATAGTATGTACTACTGTGATTAAGCTACATACCTCATCAAACTTGTTGACATCATTTGACAAGAGATTTACAATTTGTCCAGTTGTTGTTTTTCCCATTGCTGTGCTGTTGAGGCAAAGAGCCTTAGGGGAAATATTCCAGTCATGAATTCAAAATGATATCATAGTTAACAATTTATATGCAAGACAACTGAATGAAATCTGTCCTACGCTCTTATAGCCAACCAAGAAAATGCTGAATAGCCTATGTTCACCTACCTAGATGAGTATATAATGCTATCTGAACAATTAAGGATTACCTCCATTGACTTTTCTGTTATTCCCTTCCACAGTGTTTTACATGTTATGAATGAACATACTGAACAATATCTGAGTCCGAAAGGTTAAAAACACCACAATCAACAAATAGCATGAATGTCCTGAACTGTTTGAGTATAGGACAGTTCCCTCTAAAACACTCTTTCTTTACCTTGATCTTAAGCTCTTTGCAACAGGCCCCTGTTTTAATAACCTGTTAAATAAGGAGAACTGAAACATCTACTGCACAAAATTCCACTGCATTCACTCCGCTGCCCAGTGCCTACTGACATCAAAAACTCCAAACTGACCTTCCGGTAGATCATGTGACACATGGCCACACGTATCTTCATACCAGCTCGCTGCACGTGATAGAAGTAAAGATGGTGCAGAACAGCCAAGCCCATGGTGGTGATGGATATGCCCACTGCATAGCCATATGCCTCATATAAAGCAGTCTTGTCACCTGGATCGCTGTCCTCAAAATACTGAATCAGTTTGCCCAGCAGTACAGGCTGAATCACTTTGATCACCTCCTATTTCAGAGAAGGGGGGATGGAATAAACATAAACAAATGTAATGTGTACATAATAACAGTGTTGGATGCCAATAATAATCACTTGATCGACTTTTATCTGAGAATTGCCACTTACCTCTATGAAGGTGTAAACTCCAAAAACAGCATAGGCTCTCCAGTAGCATTGTATAAGAACTTTACCGAGTTTGGGAGAGCGAAAGTCCTTTGCAGCCTGACGAATCTCTTTGTCCCAAAGCCTTTGAATGTGTGGGTTAACATCAATGAACATAAAAAGTTCACAGGTGTATGGGAAAAATTAACATCCAGTGAGGTCAGTGAAACTTACTTTTGCAACTCTTCCCCCAGCCATTCAGATCCATCTTCAGGCAGCACCTGGTACATGTCATTCTCCTCCAACCTTCGAGCGTATCCAATGCGGAACAGAGGGTTGAGCCAGCTAGGCACGCACAGATGACACGCAGAATTAAAAAGGGATTGATGAAATGCAACATTGATGTAAACATTTCAGGGAGTCAGATAAACAAGACGTCAGCGACGATACCGGCAATTAGAATTTTATTTAACGTTAACCTCTGGCAAACTTCAGTGACTGGCGGTGACACAACCCAGCATCTCATCTTGTTGCGGGGGCAAATAAATGTGTATCTGTGAAGTAATATCTTTCTTCTAAATTACCTATAGCGCATAAAGCTAGGTGGGTGATATCAAGGTTAGCACCTACCGACACCGATTAACGTTATTCTACTTGGATGCTGCCCCCGTCCACTGTCAGGTACTGCTGCTAGCCACTTACCAGAAGAAAATCTTGGAAAGAAGATTAGCAGTTGCCAAGGGATTAGATTTCAATTCATTCCGTAGCATTTCCGTGTTTAGTCAAGACGTCTTTGTTGACTGTCTTATATGTTTATTCAGAATATTAGTTAGGAGAATAACTTGGCTACGAGTAGCATTTCATTTCGAGTGGTGTATTCATACCGGCTAATTTCACACCGACCGGACCGTACGAGCAAATCACACGGAGCTATGGTCACGAGAAGGTAACGCCCACATAAACGGGATTGGTGGGAATTCGTAAATTGACAGTTTCTCCTGTAGGTGAGATTATAGCAAGGGGGTTACCACTAAATGCTCGAATCCATGTCTTATGACAACTGAAAATGGAAAAGATTGTGGGGAAAATGAAAAAGATTGCGTGACAGGGTCTCACCTGCCTACTAATCCATAATGTCCACTAATTAACTGGGAAAAGCAAGCTTATCTTGGTGAAAGGGTTTCCAACGTGGCTGAGTTTCTGAGATTATCACTTGACTGGTTCCTTACAAAGCCCCCACAGAGCAATTTGAGGGGCATTGAGCTCGCAATTTACAACTTCAGATGACTGTACAAACTCTGGCCTAGGTGAGTGTTGGCATGTGCAAACAAAAACATATCAAGCAGTAGGCCTACCTGACCTATTAGAGCAGCATGTTGCCAAACCACCAGGCAGTAGTGCATCTCAGCACACGTTTCACATCTGTCCAAATACTTTACATATTTGTAAGGAGAGGTGTAGAGTTTTTTTTTTGTGGGAGTATGAAATGTTAATGATACAGGGCTAATTGCAAAGAAAGACCGACATGGATAGTATCACTGCATGATTATGGTCATCCTATAAGTTGCATTTGTTTATGACAATAGAGGCCTTACTGGAGAGGTTTGCTTAACATGTGCACTTATTGATACGCTGGTAATAACGTCATATTAATGTAATGTTATAAATGAATGCCTAATATTAAAAAGTGAAAATTGCCTACATAAGTGATCTGTTCCAAAAGGTGGAGGGACTCTGTAAGGGTAGACTGAGAACAGTTGAGACCGTTTTTTGCTTTCCCCATTACCACACAAAAATTAGACACTGAAAAGAAGTGATTTTTTTACATGGTGCATCCTTCATTTGTGCACTAAAATAAAACCAAAATCTCAATATCCCTAAGTTGTTTATATTTTTCATAATTAACTTATAAGTACAAGGCACAAGTTTGCCTCAACCATACCCATATAGTACTCATATAGGTTACAGTTAACACAGTACCATGGTATAGTTGAGACACCCACTCATAATGCTGCAAGGCTGACTAGCCATTCACTGCTATGGCAGCACACTTTTAAAATATGTAGTTTTAGACTTTCTTTTTATTTAAATCCATTTATCCCTTTTTTTAAATTAGCATTGGATAAAGAAATAAAACAGGGACAAAATGTTTAATGCTGATAATATATTTTTTTCCTTTGTTTTATCACTGTCCATTTCACATATTATTATATTATCCTTGAATCCAAAAATGTTTAATGTTATTGACATTTAATTAATTTAATTTGTGTTGTATATGGCCTAAATACTATCATAATATACAAAACTAAACGGCATGCAATCCGATGGAATTCTGTCCCGGGTACAACTGATTTGTTGTGTCTCAACTGTATGCGGCTGACGATCTTGCATATTTTTCTAAACCTGCATGATCTGATGTCATGAAATATGTCAGTTTTTTAGGGCACAGAATGACTTTTGCAATGGTGCAAGTTAAGTTTAACAGTCACATAGGAGTAAGGAGCCGCTAGTGGCAATGACGGCCCCTCTCACGTGTGGTTCCGCAGGCCATGACATTCAGCCACCCAGAAATACGCTCAAGTCTCATACATTCACCAAATGCACAAATGTGATCAGTATGTTTTAAATGCTGTGATCACCCAACAAATGCAGTTATAAAAAAAAGCCTAAGTTGCGTAAATTTGTTTCAATTTGTTTCAATAGTTTTCACTGTGGGATGAAACTGGGGAGATCCCTCAGACTTTTTTTATGTCCATAACTGAGGCAGGGCCACATTGGGTCAGGACCAAGGACTTCGAGCTGAAATTTTAATAGACCACAAATAGATAGTGGTGCTATGGAAGGCATGCATTACACTGGACCCTCTCCAATTTGCCTACAGAAGCAATAGAAGCACACATGATGCCATATCCACAGCGCTTCTCACACTTGGACAGTAAGAATGCATATGCAAGAATGCTGTTTGTTGACTTCAGCTCAGCATTCAACACAGTCATCCCCTCCAAGCTTATCGCCAAACTTGTCGACCTTGGAATCAGCAACCCTATCTGCAACTGGATCATGGACTTCCTGACCAACAGACCCCAGTTTGTTACGTCAGGCCAGAACCAGTCCACCACCCTGTCACTGAGCACCGGTGCACCACAAGGCTGTGTGCTATCCCCATTCCTCTACTCCCTCTTCACCCATGACTGCAGGCCTGCGTATGGATCCAACTCCATCATCAAGTTTGCAGATGACACCACGGTGATTGGACTCATCAGTAACAACGATGAGTCTGACTACAGGGAAGAGGTGAAGCACCTGGCTGCATGGTGTGCTGACAACAACCTGCTCTTGAACACCGGCAAGACCAAGGAACTCATTGTGGACTTCAGGAAAGAGAAGGGAAACACCCACGACCCCATCCACATCAATGGTATGGCTGTGGAACGTGTCTCCAGCTTCAAATTCTTGGGGACCCACATCTCTGAGGACCTGTCCTGGTCAACCAACACCTCAAGTCTGGTCAAGAAGGCCCACCAGCGCCTGTACTTCCTAAGGACACTAAAGAAAAACCACCTGTCCACTGGCATCCTGAGCAATTTCTACCGCTGTGCGATCGAGAGCATCCTGACTAACTGTGTGACAGTTTGGTATGGGAATTGCTCTGTCGCTGGTCGCAAGGCTCTGCAGCGAGTGGTGAAAACTGCTCAGAGAATCACAGGGACTCCACTTCCTGCCATTGAGGATGTCCATAGGAAAAGATGTCTGCGGCGGGCACGCAGCATTCTGAAGGACACCTCTCATCCTGCCAACAAACTGTTTCAACTCCTCCCCTCCAGAAGGCGCTACAGGAGCCTACAGACTAAAACCACCAGGTTCAGGAACAGCTTCTTCCCCACTGCTGTCACACTACTGAACTCTGCCCCCCACTGAACCTCACACTTTGCTGCCATAGCTATGCTGCTATAGCCCTTGGACTGAACATCTGTACATCTGTATATACTTAATACATCTGTACATCTGTATATACTTAATACATCTGTACATAACTGTCTCTATAGCACATCTGTATATACTTAATACATCTGTATATAACTATCTCTATAGCACATCTGTATATTGCCCTTACATTGAATCTCTATAGCACATCTGTATATTACCCTACTATCTCTTCACCTAACATGTATATTGCTCTTCTGACTATTTATTATTACTACTCTTATCTGTATATAATCTGCTCTTTACTGCTGTACATACTGCATACTGTATATACTGCACTTGCTGCTCTTTGCACTTCTGATTAGATGCCAAACTGCATTTCGTTACCTGTATTTATACATGTGTAATGACAATGAAGTTGAATCTAATCTAAAAAAAAAAAAAATGCAGTTTAGGGTACAGTGGGGGTACTTTGTCATTATTATTAAAATACCCAGTATTTTAAGTTTCAGACCAATCAACTAAGGTAAGGCGCTGCTAATTTCTGGCAGGTTTTGTGCTTATACATGATGAGATTTAAACCCAGTGTATTACAATTTCCATTACTATTTCCATTTCCTGTCTCTGTGAGTGTGTGAGAGAGAGACAAGCACATTTGTACATGTGCAAATTCCTACATATGTGTCCTCCTTATCTCTCATTTTCTAGGTCTCACTCTGTCGTCTTAGTCATCTGAAACACTAATTTCTTGTGTGTGTGTGAATAATGTGTGTATGTCTATATGTGGAAATCTGCATATGTGTTCTCCCTATTTTTCCTTTTCTATCTCTTACTCTGTCATTTAAGTCATGTAAAGCACTAATTTCTTCATGTCTGTGTGTGTGTGTGTATGTGTGTGTGTGTGTCAATGAAGGATCTGTATTGTTAAAAATATAGTATAGAACATATAATGTTTCCACGATCAGCAGCATATGAGATGTCAGTGTGTAGTGGGGGGTGTAAACATGTGGCACTTCTCCATGTCTAACTCAAAGACACATACTAACACGTGTGTATTTCTCTCTTTTCACTTGTGTGTGTGTGTCTGTGTGAATGCAGGACTGTCTTATGTCTGCAGTATAAGATAATTGCAGATTAATGCTATTGTGTGTGTGTGTGTGTGTGTGTGTGTTTGAGAGAGAGAGAGAGCAATTATGTCACTGTCACTGTGTGTATGTTTGTGTTTGTCTGTGTGTGATTGAGTATGACTGTGTCCAAGTGTGTTAGAGTGTATGTGTGTGTTAGAGAGTGAGAGAAAGCCAAAAATGGAGACAGTGTGTAAATTACTGTTGTTGCTGTGCCAAGGGTGACATGAATCTGATGAACCGTCTAGGAGGAGTGTATTAAAACTGACCATGTGTCCAAACGCACATAACCACAATTACCTCACTTCCTGTTGGGCGTGGCTAATGCAATGACCAGAGGACTCCATGCATTCGGGGGGCGCTATGGAGCCCTTGGGCCACACCTGGATAATAATAATAATTCTTTGAAAAATAATAGGGCCTCGGTGCTCGGGCCCTTATAAGATATTCACTGTAGAAGGGACATAAAGTGAAATGGTAAAAAAAGTTGAGATGTTAAATACTTTTGCCAGTACTTTTGGACTGGAGAAATGCACAATATCTAAAGTTCCCATGGTTGAAAAGCTCACTAATACATGTGTGTAGAGCAAAAATCATAGATCAGGCAGGTGCCTCAACTCTACATGTCTCAAATGTACTCAGTCTACCCTACCCCCGCGTCCAACTGCCACTACACCCCTGTCTGTAAGATACTTTTGTGGGCGTATTTGTGAATGAATCTGAATGTTGTGAATCTGAATGAATGTGAATGTTGCTAACGGTTGTAAATGTGTGCCTATGATGGTAAAATGCACTGTTCTCACTGGAAGTCGATACACAGCCTTCAAATGCATCAGGTTTATTTTTTCCCACTGATCCCAGCAAAAACACACCTGAGGAGAGTAGGTTTGTTGTTAGGCTTGCAGTTGCAGCACTTCTTGCTGAGACAGGTGAAATCTGAGGTCAGTTCAATTATATTTATGCAGCACCTTTTACAATAGTATTGTCTCATGGCGCTTTACAGTTTGTATTAATTACGATTTTCACCCTTTCACTTTTATATCATAGACATAGGCATTTTTTTCCAAACCTGAAGTGGTATACCCTGCCAAAATCACTAGGAAATATGTTCCCCTATGCACCTTGCCTAGCTTAATGAGCTGATATGTGTGTTGGTTTGAACACATTGTGGAAATGCAGTTTTTTTATTTAGGGATGTCATAGTGTGTGTGTGTGTGTGTGTGTGCGTGTGTGTGTGTGTCTCTTCCGTCGCCAAGAATATCTCCATGTGAACTTTGTCACATCTCTTTTAAAGATGACTTATTGGTGTGGGAAACGTTAATGTAAGACTTGACCCCATTCAGCAGCTAAACTTGAACATCTATGAAATGAGGAAAATGACAAACAAAAAGTAAACTTTGAAAAAAATAGTTTCATCTTAATACCTAACTATTGGTTGACTCCGCTTACTTTTTCACCTCTAAACATCCCACCCCTCAGCAAATGGAGCACAGAGAGATGTCTTGCGTGTAAATCATCCCTGTGTAACACATGTCTCCAGTGTAATTTGCTTGCCTTGGGCATCTTTTTTTCTTTATCCAAGTTCAAGAGCTTTCTTCCCTAATTTAAGGCTTTTGAGGTCCGCCTGTTTGTAGAATGTCAAGTAGGCAGATCTGTGCTTTGCTGGCTGGACTGGTGGGACTGGGCGCTACCATCGGCGCGACCGTCTCCAATGAATGGAAGAGCACCAGCCGGGCCTCCTCCGTCATCACAGCCACCTGGGTGTTCCAGGGCTTGTGGATGAGCTGTGGTGGGAACGCCATTGGAGCTGTGCACTGCAGGCCCCATCTCACCATCTTCAAACTAGACGGTAAGACAAACACCTGTAGAAAACAGGTTCAAGGTCAACATGCAGTGTGGTACTGTGTGCCTAAATAACATTTTTGTGAAAGCACAGAAATGTAAGTGTGGCTTAACTGTTGAGAACAGAAACTGGATACAATTCACATTGTTTAAAAGTTGTCCATTTGTGATGAAAAAAGGGTAGTGTAGGGATTATATAGATCATATCATTCTACCATTATTCCTCATACTTAAATTTAAAACCTGATATTTTATAGCCCCTAAAAATTAGCCTTATAAGAATCAAACTTCCAGGACGTTTGAATGTGTAGTTGTGATTTGAGTAGTCACTGTGTGTACTAATTCCAAAGTAACTAACACTGGTATTTATTGACTCGTGTTATGTACTGTGCTTTGATATGTACATCATTTTAAAGGGAAAAATGTTTAAAATGTATCAAATCTAGAATGGAAAACTTTTGCCATAAAATGAGGTGCTCATATAGCTTGAAGGACATCACATGGATTTTTTTCAGTGTCTGTAAATCTAGAACAAATCTAGGCAATATGTAATCCCTCTGGGGAAACGTTTAACAGCAGAAGGAGGGTGGGGGGACGACTGTGGATGAAACATTTAACCAATACCCAGGTGTTATTAACCTTTAATTATGAGCAGATGCCATAGGCACACGTAAACTCCTGACAGACTCAAAGTTTATCCCACTGTTCTTGCCAACCTCACAACATGTGAAACTGCATGGACATTATGTGTTAATAGTCACCTAAAAAGCAGAAAAGTTAATAATAATAATGTTCACAAATGTTTGCGTTTCCTTCATATTGAACACCCTATTACAAGCGTGAGCCCATTGGCAACCCCTTTGACTCTTATCAAACCCCATGTGGTGATAATTCAGTGGTCTTACATGTAACCACTAGATGGGTCTCTGACTCCCTGAACATACATTAAGTTAATAGTATCATAAAGGCACTAAAGGAAAAAAGGGTTATTTGTATCTTTTATTATGGAATTGTGATTCTACTCGCCATAATGAGTATTGAAGATCTATCATTGTTTTTAACATTACTCAGGAGAAATGACCAGCTTAGTGATAAAAAGTTAATAAATGACTATCTTCATGTTATTGTTAACACGTCTTGCACTTCTTGTGAGTTCACTGCAAATGGTCATGATGTCTGACCCGCCTGGAGCTTTTTCCTTTAAATACAGCAGTCACTGGGGCCACAGTGTACCCCAAATATGTCACAGATAGACCAACCAGGCCTTTCACAAATTGACTCCTGGATAATAACCTTTGCTCCAAATGACGCACTCGCTTCCTCATTTGCCCTCTCATCCATGAGGCATCAAGCCCTTTCAGCTTTGTTACACAGGATGACGTCATGGAGTTGAGCTGGAGGTGGTTGGAATTACTTAACAGATGATGACCAGGCAGGCCATATCCCTCCCCCCAGAGTATCACAGTGCTGGGTATATTAACCATGCGCTGCACAATGCCTGATTGACCAGGACAACCTCACCAACCAACAGTGGTAGCAGGCCTTGGCAGATTCATCCACCAACCAACCACCTTTTTCGTTGATCTTGGGCTTTCCTCTTTGTGGTGACTGACAATGAGTAACATGGTGACAGAGATTGTTGCCTTCGTCCTGACCACATCAGGCTGGGTCCTCGTTTCCTCCACCTTGCCCACAGACTACTGGAAGGTTTCCTCTCTGGATGGCAGCGTCATCACCACAGCTACATTCTGGGCCAATCTGTGGAAAACGTGCGTTACAGATTCCACTGGGGTCTCCAACTGCAAGGACTTCCCTTCAATGTTGGCGCTGGATGGTCTGCTGCCATTTTCTCACTCAGATTTCTTTGAGTTTTAAATTTCTCTGATCATTAAAATACAAGAATTGAAAAGCATTATTGTTAACCAGCAGTATATGTTGTAAGAACTGAAGCAATGCATCTTTGGAAATAGCGTTCACATTGCATGCTCATAAAACGTTTCTTAATTCTGTAAAATTCTAATAATCCAAAGGAATGTTGTTAAATTCAACATCCTGCTTTTTAGAAACACCACAGTGAAGAAAAATATGCTGATTGTGAGAAACTGTCTTGTCCAACTCTATGATTCCAGCTAATACCAGAGAGTCTTAGATTTGTAGGGAATATCAGACCAGGGAAGATCATGTAGATCAAGGTCAAGATCAAGATCAAGATCACTGTAGGTTATCTGCTTCCTAGACAATATCCGAAACATTTATGTTGACAATTGATATAAATTTTGTGCAGATGGGCAGACAAACTATTTTTGGATGGCTGAGCACAGCTCCAATTCCTTGATAAGGATCAGTGGTTTCATCGCCCCCCACTCCAGTACAATTCCAGGACTCATCCCTTCTAGGAATGTCCTGAATGGTTTCCAGAGCTATTAGAATAGGCTGAAGGTCCAATGTCAAGTGCTCACCAAGCTGACATGTTTACCCTCTGTGTCAATGTTTAGCTTCACTTCACACAGCTAATGGTTGTAAATTTGATTGACTATGAGCTTGAGGCTAGGTTATCTATGGTTCACTTGTTTTAAGGTGCCACCAAGCAAATTTTTTAATCCAAAAATCAAGGCTTGGGGGCACTGCGCTTAGGTGGAAACTTCTTTGACCTGACATGTAAATGAGTAAATGATTAGTAATTAAAGGCAATGGTTTAAGAGCTACCAAAATAAGGAAGCATTATTTTCCACATTAGGTGATTGGGTGCGACAGGTTGCACCTCTGACCTCCCCTTTAGCGCCACCATAATCTCATTGCTGTCCAAGGGCCAAGGGCCCCTTTCAAACCTAATGCATTCACAAATGTCTCATTTCTTTTCATGGTTTTGTTATCAATAAATATTGTGGGCATAAAAGTGGTCTGATCATGTCTGTTGAAACAACCACAACGAACACAGGCATAATCAAATGTCATCGCTTGAAACAACCTGAATCTGTTTCTGTCCGGGTCTTCTCTAGTGTGTGCGTGAGAGAGAGAGAAGGGAGAGTAGATCGGGCAGTATTCAAATGAGTGATGAACTGGTGCATGTTACTGATTGTCCTTGTGCATTAAGGTTGGTTTTTGTGATAGTGGCCACATGTATAAACATCATTTGTGTCTCCTGTCTGACAGGTTACATTCAGGTATGCCGGGGACTGATGATTGCTGCAGTCTGTCTGGGTTTCTTTGGTTCCATCTTTGCCCTGATTGGTATGAAATGCACCCGCATCGGTGGAAGTGACAAGATCAAAGCCCGGATTGCCTTCTTTGCAGGATTCAATTTCATACTCAGTGGTAATTCCACGTCAGTCTGACACTTTATTCTATGCTTAGTCATGTTTGTTAGAGGTGTGATGTCTCTTGTGTTTCGTCCTAGGTCTGTCCTCTTTGACTGCATGCTCCCTGTATGCCCACAAGATTACATCAGAATTTTTTGACCCCATGTTTGTTGCACAAAAGTAAGTGATGTTTTTTCCTCCGATTGCCACACCACATATTTTAAAATCTTGATATTTTTAAAGCAATAACAGCATCACCCCAAACCAGGTATGAGCTTGGTGCTGCCCTGTTCATCGGCTGGGGAGGCTCTGCACTGTGCATTTTGGGAGGAGTGGTGCTTTGCTTCTCTCTGTCTGACGGGCTCAGCAGGAGGTAAGTGAAACTGATAGCATCTAATGACTTCACATATTCAAATGTGACCGCAACCACCGTCAGCACACTGTCTGCACTCTGTCCATGGAATTACAAAACCTTACACTCCGTTACATAACATGACAGTGTCATTACAAGCATAAAGATTAACCATGTAAAGAGAGCAGGCTTGCACCTAGTACACCCTGATGCCTTCAGGCTTTCACCCAGTATGTCTTGATATTACCTGTATTAGCTGATATTACCATATTATGTGGAAATATGTGACATTAAGGACATCCACTGTTGCTTTTCTCAGCAGCTCAAGTCCTTCTGGAAAACCCTATGGCTACAATGGAGCCACCTCCTTTGTTTCTTCCCATCCGGCGGGCCACAGCCACCATGTCAACACCAGGAGACCACCGCCAGACTACAGCACCACCTCTCAGCAGTTTGATAAGAATGCTTACGTATAATATGAGCTACAGATAGGGCCTGGCCTTTCCTGCCTGAGAGGGACAAGAGAGGAACTCAGAGTTCCACCCCGCTATGACTCCCATGAGATTATGTAGATATTATTTAAATATCTGTTTTATGTGTACAGTTTTTACAATAATTAATTAAGTCCTGTTATTACATTTTATAAAGTTTTATCAACAAGCACATTGATTGCGCAGAGTATTGCAGAAACCTATGCTCTTTTTAAGTATTTTGTATTTTGTGGGACTTAGATAATAGTATAGTTGGAAATTTATTCATAGTACTAATTTAACGGCTAACCTGAGGCTTTGATCATACACGGCATGTGGTTTCTAGGATCAATAAAAAATTACGATCAAAAGGTGGAAGGGTGCACTTTCAACAAAATGCCTACTGGTGGCAGTATGTCAGAGAAAAAAAAGAATCACCTCAAGTTTGCATTTAGCTACAACCAAGTGAAACAGTCTATGAGCAGTGAGCAAATGTTTAGAACTGCAGACATATTTGTTTATTTAGGTAGAACTAGAAGGTACTTTTTTGTTGGTTTTGTTTTTACATTTTTCATGCATTTTGTATATGAATATCAATAAAGATTAATTTCAGCTGTTGTGCCAAACAAAGTTTTAAAGTCACCCTAATGTGGCAAATGAGAGCTACATCACAATGATAATTTAGTGCTGCTAATATTTGATCTGGAGTACTTTTCAGCATTTACATGTGAAAAATGAAAAATGTGAAAAAGCTTTTACCATAGAGATATTGAGATTTAAAAATCTGTTTTATACAGTAGATGCTGTTGATTATTTTTGATGTTACACCAAACAAGTGCCTACCGTCATTTGTCATTATCTTAAGAAACACGTCCTTTTTGACAAGGAGTGCTTTCACTGGCTGCATGCAGTCATGAGTTGACAGTAAACAGCATCTGTGATGATAACAACACAGCCCACATCTTCCAGGGCACAAAGAAACTAGCAACCAGACACACGAAACTCGCCCTCATCATCTCCAGTGGAGATAACTTCCAGTGGGGAAACATTACTCCACCATCTCGTAAACATCGAATACTTGTAGTGTCTGAGACACTCAGAGGACTGATCTGTCTCCACATAGATATGAGGAGAAGACTGATTCAGATCTTTGGCTTCCTTATCTCAACCCTGGGCTGGGTTTTTGTAAGCTGCACAATGGCCATGGACTACTGGAGGATTACATCTATTGGTGGCCAAGGTGGCTCCTGGATCATCAAGGCAGCATCGTACTGGTCCAGCCTATGGAGGGACTGCTACACTGACACCACAGCAATAACCAACTGCAGAGATTATGATGTGCTATGGGGTGTCACACGTAGGTATTCACACAGGGTGGGCTGAATTTCTTTCTCATATTGTGAAAGTAAAAACATAGAGTTATTCTTTCCACTGGGTCTTGACATTTGTATGTCCAACATTATTATCAGTGATAGACTGGTCATTAGTATAGCAATAAAGTGAAGACTGTAATCTTAATTTTGTCATATACAACATAAAGTCATGCTCAGAGTAGGTTAAACATAAACATAATTTGGCTGGTGGCTTTTTCCACATGCAGCGTATGTCCAGGGTGTCAGAGGACTGTTGATGGTGGGGATGTCTTTTGGATTTCTGGCTGCCATATTCTGCTTTATTGGCATGGAATGCACTTACATTGGAGGAAGTGAGAAAGCAAAAGACAAACTTGTTTTCACTGGAGCAATTTTGCATTTTGTTGGCGGTAAGCAGAGTGGTGCCATACTCAAAACTGCCTTTCTTCCCCACCTTGCTCATTACTAGTTGTCCTAGTGATGTTTCTCTCCACTCAGGGGTTTCAGACATTGCTGGTTATTGCTTATACACCAACAGAGTTGCCAGAACTGCTTTTGCTCACTCTGTGGAGAGAGGCGTACTGAGGTGAGAAAGTATTATAGAATTCACTTTGGAACATGCTGTGAAATTACTGAATTGAACAAGAGCAAATTTTACTACAATGCCCAAATTTCCTGATGCCACTGACACTTTTTGTTTGTTGATAGGATTTAGCATATTGTTAGAAACGGTGCAATAGACCAGTATTTATTGTTTTCAGGTATAACATTGGGACTCCAGTACTTCTTGGCTTTGTGGCTTGCTTTCTAATCATCCTAGGTGCCATTCTGTATGCAGTCACTGTGTACCAAGTCCTGTTTCCCCAAAGGTATGCCTTAATTTGCAATGTAAGAAAAATAACCTATTTAATTCATCAGAAAAGATGCAGACATTGGTGACATTATTGGTTTTATTTTCTAGGGATTTATATGCTTTCACTTCACGACCATACATGGTTCCTCAGACCTACATGGGCTCCAGGAACAGATCAACGTATTATGGCCCTTCATACTATGGGCTAACGAGGCAATCAAGATCATCAGGATACACTAGCAGCTCAAGGGCGTCCAGGATTGTCCAAGTAAATGAGCAGAGATCAGTAAGAGATGCATTTGTGTGAGATGTGACTAGTCTGACAATCCTGACAATCAAACTAACCTAAAATGTCCAAAATTTGAAATACATGCCCCACATATTTGATGCTGTATGTAAGGTGATCAAATGTTACAATTCAATTCAGATGTGATTTGCAATTCTGTATACTCTTCATTTAATGTACTCATATATTTATATGTTTCCTATTAAATAAATGAATGAATGAATGAATGAATGAATGATACATATGATCTCATTGCATATGGTGTTGGAATGTTTCAAGAATATAAGAAAAAATAAAAATGGATTACATAGATCTTATCTCTAATGTTGGCACAGTAATACATAGTTAATAAGATCTGTGAAGTCTAAACACTGTAAAATCATTTCTTTGAAGATAAACATGCTTTAGAGATACAGTATACAAATATTACTGATAAATGTACTAATTTATAAATTTGCTTGGTTGAATTTGTGATGAGAGTTTTAGAATGCACATTATTTTCTTATACAGTATTTGTGAAGTAGTTCCACTTTTTTTGCCTGCAAACTTGTATATCAATCCATCAAAGACTAAATGAACTGTCACATTAACATAAGGTTACAATTGAACAATTTTACAATTTTTACAATTTTGGAGTAAGAGGAAACTGATTTAAAAAAAAAACATGACTAGATAGATAAAATTCAATAGGATAAGATAGGATAAACAAATATTTTCAAACATCTAGGCCTACTATTTGCTGATATACAAACTCATGTGTCATTCATCATCCCTTCTATTTCATACTGTACATTGTACAACTTAATTGTTGCTAACTCAACAACTGATATAAATTGCACCACAGCAATGCAACCAGTTAGGCTGTGTGGAATATCTGTAAGGTGTGTTTTTGAAGAGACCATGGGGGCAGCTCTTCGTTTTTTATATCAATAACAAACAAAACTGTGTCTATGCAGCATGACCTTCACCAGACAAGACAACTAGCCAACCTGAACACTCCCCCATTGATACCTAAAAGGGGTGTCTAGAAGAACACCACCCTTAAAGGGAGGGAACAAAAACTCACTGTCCATAGGTGTTCAGCTCTGTGAACTGATTATAGATTTTACAGTTTAGGAGTAGACAAGCAAAAATAAGTACCAGCTACACTCATACGGTCCATTTGACGATTACCAACAGCCATGAAGTACAGGACGGTGATCATGTATTCAGAGATAGGATGTTTTGTTGTCTGTGTATGTGGATGGATTCTTGTTTGTTCTACAATGCCAACCGAGCAATGGACCTGGTCAGAGGTAGAAAGCATTGTTCTCACTACTTCAAACTACTTCTCCAATCTATGGAAAGACTGCATCTCAGATTCAACTGGAGTTTCAGACTGCAAGGGATTTCCATCAATGCTTGCACTTAATTGTAAGTCTACTTACACTTACTTGAATTTAGAGATTATTGAAAGAATTTCTTACAGTGTCTTTACAATGACTCCCAATATCTCTACATTCTGTGAACAGTGCATATCCATTTGTGCCGTTCGTTGATCATCATTGCAATAATCCTGGGATTCTTCGGAGCCATTCTTGCTTTAGTGGGAATGAAGTGTACCAAGATTGGAGGCACTGAAATTATTAATGCCAGAGTAACCTTTGCAGCTGGAATAAACTATCTGGTTTCAGGTTATTTGTTTTCATAGCCTACAGTTGTTGACTATTGTTTCATTGTGTACATTATACATGAACTGATAATCATACAATAATAATGATAATGAACTGTCGATGTTCCCCATCAGGACTATGTGCTATGATGGCATACTCCTGGTATGGCAGCAAGGTTGTATCTGAATTTAAAAATCCCAACTACAAGGGACAAAAGTAAGTTGATTTTTGCTGCTCTCAGTACAATAACTGTACTAAAACAAATACCATTTACAGTTTTTTTCAGTTGCATTAACCTACACTTAAAATACTTTCCCGAAACTTTTAACACAGCAAAACACCTGCATCACACAATCAGCCAATTTTAGTTAGTTTTCATATCAAAGGCCCACTTTCTTAACAAAACACAGACAGTCTGGCTCAAAATCAAATAATTATACGAAACACTGGCATGTGTTTCTTTACACAGTGAACACATAGTCAGTCAGAGTATACTGACTTTCAAAATGTTAACAGGTGATGGCATTTCTAAAACTACATTCATTTTCATGTATTTCAAATCCACGACTTCATGGACTACACTGACTTCAAAACCCCAGTTCCATTTACCTTCAGTAACCACCAATTATATTTGTGTGAGTGTTTACAGTGATATGTGCAATTTCTAAAATGAGTCAGTCATTTTACATTACATAATGAACTTTCCATAGAAATTCTTTAATAATTGTTGCAGATGCACAAGCCTACAGTCATTCCCAACTGCTAACTTGTCCAATCTGTAATCACTTTTTTTCAAAACTCCAAATACAACAAAACATCAGTCTGTTGTCAACACCTATTAACCTATTTCAATTGCATTTGAAATTGTAGATGTTTTTTTCTATAGTCCTTTTCTGACATTAGATTTGATCCTGTATGTAGAAAAAATGTAAGCGTTATAGAAATGCATTCACTGACTACATATAGTGGGAAAAGAGCAAGAAATGTGTCAACCGTATAGACAGAACAGCCGATGGTGTGCAAATTGTATTTAGAGTTTTGAAAATGAGGCTGATGATCAAACAAAAGCTTGTTAGCGACTGAAAAAACTGTAGTGGTATAATAACAACGCTAAGGGAGAGTTGTTCAGTGAATGCTAATTAATGGACCATATCCACAGGTTTGAGTTAGGAGTAGGACTGTTCATTGGCTGGGGTGGCTCCACTCTGCTAATATGTGGAGGCCTTGTCTACAGCATCTTTGCAGGAAAAGAGGGCTGTAGATCAAGGTAGGCTAATACACATTATATATTGACACAATATCAGCTATTTACACTATATTGATTGACACCAAACAAATATAATATTTTGAAATAACTGACTTTTTTGTTTGTTTGTTTTCTGTCATTTCAGCCTGGAGGATACAGATGTGCCTGTGTATACCACTTACCGTGCTCCTCCGTCATTTGTTTCTTACTCAGCTAAGCAGGCCGACACCTTGCCTCCATCCCCCATTCCTGATATAGAGAGCCGAAAGTCCAGGACCCCCAGCAGAGCCTCTAGCAAAACCTACAGCACTGACTCTTATGTGTAGTGTTGAGGAGGGTGTACTAACTCTTATGTGTAGCGTTTGGGGTGATGATGCCAAATGGAACAATTAGCTCACAGGATGACAATGTAATGTATTTGCAATTTTCAAAATAAAACTGAATCTGAAAAAATGCTGAATACATGTTACTTTTGATAAATAAATGACCAAGATCACACTAGAAAAGAACCATTTTTGAGACAGACACAGAGTGCATATAGGCTTAATTTCTGTATAATTGATACATGCAGGATTAGCAGGTTTTCTGGTGATTCTTAAACTACAGGCAGTTTTATGTTCTATGATCATGTGCATTTTTAAGGACTAACAATGCAATTTAGGACAAATTCCACCTTCTCTATCAAACTAACAATAAGACTACTTTAGCAAAGCAACCCCACAACAAGATGCTGCCACCCCTATGGGGATAATGGGGAAAGCTATGAAGCCTCCGAACACCATTCCAACCAGGGGTGGCATCTTGTTGCGGGGATACTTTGCTGCATGAGGGTCTGTTGCACCTCACAAAACAGATGGCATCATTAGAACATGTTATGGATATATTAAAGCAACATCTCAAGACATCAGCCAGGGTGTTAAAGCTTGGGTGTAAATGGGTCTTCCAATTGGACAATGACCCCAAACACACCGCCACATTAGTTACAAAGTGGCTTGGACAACAAAGACAAGGTATTGTAATATTTGTGGCCATCACAAAGCCTGATCTCAATCCTATAGAAAATTGGTGGGGAGCACTAAAAAGCCTTGTGCATACAAGGCCTCCAAACCTGACCCAGTTACATCAGTTCTGTCAAGAGGAATGGGAGAAAATTCTAGTAAACTATTGTGAGAAGCTTGTGAAAGGATGCCCAAAACTTTGGCCCAAATGAAACAGTTTGATGGGGGTTCTACCACATAGTAAAGAAATGTATGTACATTTTTAACTGATGAAAGTGATACAAAAAAATCTCTATTTATTCTGACATTTAATACACGAAAAGATCATATTTATTGAGAGGCTTAGAACGAAAAAGTTTTGTTCGACTTGTGATGGAAAAAAAATCAAGACCTCTGGTTTCCACTGTAGGCCTACATTTTAGCCAACTGCAGTCTGGCACTTTAATGTTTTCTTAAAAGTCTTTGTTGTCTCACGGTAAGCCCATCTGGCTCACAGCCTATGACAGTTAATTTATTTTATTCACAAATGTATGATGATTGTGAATTGGGCATAAACTGGAAGACGAATAACTAAAATATATATTACAATACACACACTATATTGCACTGGCTCAATACTAAAAGTCTCAAACAGCAGTTTGCATTTAAGTCAAGGGCCATTTTCAGCTTGCCAATTTTAACAACCGCACAGACGTTTGGCGTTCAGCTTGTTGGCATTTTATGGTAGTACATACGCTTATACCGATTGATTAACAGAAAAAATACCTTATTACAAATGTGGTCCCCTGGTATAGGACACTCTTCTCTTTAGTGCTGCCGTGGCCGGACTTCGTTGATCAAAACAATCGGGGCGGAGTTTAGAAACTCATGGACCAATCATAGTGGCCCACGACCAGTGAGTGGACTTCGGTTCTGCTTTACTGGGGCACTGACAACCATGAGACTACTGTTTGAAATCTCTCCGAAAGTGCCTACCAAACAGTCAGATGATATGCGTTAGTTAAGAAAAACATTTAATTTGTGTTTGCAGGGAGCTATCGATATTGTTTTCATCATGGTTTCAGTAAATCTAATCGTGCACAAAATCCTGAATTATATTCCATTTGTCCTTGTTTTGATTGACCTGCGATATGAAGGTAGGTATCGATAAAGTAACTGAAGCGAAAGCTTTTTTGAAATAACGTTGATCGTACGGAAGGGTTAATGAGTTAAGGTAACGTTAGTTTAAGCATTCCAGTGTCGTAACAGATGTTGTGTTGATATGCCAAGCTGTTGTCTGTAGAGGATTACAGCAATTAGCGACAGTGCAACGTTAACTGGAAACATTCACATTGACGTTAGCTATATCTAACATTAGCTGCCCATGTAACGTTACCAGTAAACGACGTTGGTCACAGGAATGTCTGAAGAAGGGCTAAACTAACATGACCAAATTGATTTTGACATCTGTATTTATCAGACAATCAAACATGTTTCTCTGGAGTTCACAAAGGAACTTTAACGTCAGCTTGCCCAGAGTTGCACTTGCGGGATAGATTTAACGTTGTCCCTCGTGTACGTCTATAACGTTAATGCTATGACAGCGGCTAACGTAGCCTAGCTCATATTAGCCAAACGATAGCCAAAGTGACTAACACACACTGTCATCTTCCAGGTCTGTAATAGTCAAAATGTAAAGTTTTAACGTTATACTATCTCCTTACTGGCCTTGGTTGTAGGCGTTAGATGTGGGAAGACCGAGGATGTTGAAAATCATCTGGAGATGGGAAAGAAACTCCTTGCCGCTGGACAGCTGGCCGACGCACTGTCTCACTTCCACGCAGCCATAGGTGAGAGTGAGCGTCAAGAAATTATTTAAAATATAGGAAATTATTTATTAAAATCAACTAACGACTACGTGTTGAACATTTAAAGTGGTTGAGACATTATACGTGCATGGCACACACAGTACACGCAATAAAACAAATGTCAGGAAGGACGGTCTAAGAAATTCTATAACTGTTGTTGTGTAGTCAAGAGGGTGCCTGAAATTGGTGCCAAAACCGTATTTTCAACTGTATTGTTCAAGATTCTTGGCCCGCAAGCAGGCTCCTGTATTGTTTTGGCACTGGTTGCTTTGTGATGTTTTTTTTTATTATTATTTTTCTCAACTTTAGATGGAGATCCAAATAATTATATGGCGTACTATAGAAGAGCTACTGTGTATTTTGCCATGGGAAAATCCAAATCAGCATTGCCAGATTTAAGCAAAGTTATTGAACTCAAGCCTGATTTTACAGCAGTGAGTATGTTTTTTTCCTGTGTTGAGATCCAGTCTTTCACACTCAGTTTGTCCTTAAAAAAAGAACACTTTTGGAAGTCATCTGTTCTGTTTTAACAGGCAGTGCTACAGCGGGGAAACCTCCTGTTGAAGCAGGGGAAGCTCGACGAAGCAGAGGCAGACTTTAAGAAAGTGGTATGTTTTCCCATTCATAATATACAACATTTTCAAATGGAAAATGCATCTTCCTTTTGGGATGATGCATCCTTTACATCGCTCATAGTTTGTGATGAGATAGCCTGCCAGGAATATCTGCAGATCATTACAATAGCTGCTGATGCTGCTAATATGATTCTTAATTTGTTATCTGCCAATACGGATGTTGCACTAGTAATATCATGTATCCCCTTTGTGTAAATTTAGATGTGGTAGACAATAGGCAAAGTCTTCAAATTATTAACCTACTAGTACTAAATAATTTCCTTGAACACTCTGCTCTTTTTTTCGTCTTTTGCTTGTTTAATATTATTGTAGCTTTATGATTTTTATTTGGATCATGTACACCATTTTGTTATTTCCAATCAGATGTGAAATATATTTTTTTTTTTTATTCCCACCACTGCTCAGCTCAAATCCAGTCCCAATGAGAAAGATGAGAAGGAAGCCCAAAGTCAGCTGCTGAAGTCAGACGAGATCCAGAGACTAGTTGTTCAGGCTCAGGCTCATTTTGATGGCAAGGATTATAGCACTGCAGTGCTGTATTTGGATCAAATCATCGAGGTAAGGAATCCAGCCAGCCCTACTGCCATTATATCATGGGAGTTCTGATTTCATACAGACATGATTATATACCACTAAGGTTGAACTCCAGTTGAGGCAAAGCTCACTGCAGATCAATTAAGTATGTGTGTTCATTGTCATGTCAGACATGTTCCTGGGATGTGGACTCCAGAGATTTGCGAGCTGAATGCTTCATTCAGATGGGTGAGATGGTAAAAGCCATCACTGACCTGAAAGCCACGTCCAAGCTGAGGAGTGACAACACCCAGGCCTTCTACAGGCTCAGCACCATCTACTACAACCTGGGTGACCACGAGACATCGCTGGAGTAAGAACCTTATCTGTCCCACTTGTACTCTCCTCTCCAAGTGTGTGCGTGTGTGTGTGACAGAGTGCTTTCATGTCTCCTGCAAATTTTAAACAAAATCTCTTTTGTTAGTACGATTCGTGAGTGTCTAAAGCTGGACCCAGACCACAAGCAGTGCTTTAGTCATTACAAGCAGGTGAAGAAGTTAAGCAAACAGATACAGGCTGCAGAGGAGTTCATCCAGGACGAGAGGTACATCTTCACTACACACCCTTGGCTAAAGGGGCTATTACTAGTCAGTGCGGTAGTGGCTTAATACTGCTATCCAGTATACACAAATGTTGAAACAGTCCCATGTTTGCACATGATTTAGGATTATGCATGATGAAACTATTCATCTTTCCTAGAGACGTATGTTTAAAGCATCCTTGTAAATGCTCACATTTTGCAGATATGAAGATGCAGTAAGTAAGTACGAAAGTGTAATGAAGACAGAACCAAATGTGCCTCAGTACGTCCAACAGGCAAAAGAGCGCATCTGCCACAGCTTATCCAAGGTGAGCTGCCATCTAGCCTCTGACCTACAGGTGGCACCCTGCACACAAAAATCTTTTTTGGTGGTCATCACACAACAATATTCTGAACTGGAATTCACATTTCTAAACACAGTAGAGAATGTCAAAGTGTCCCATCATATGCATGTAGCAATGGGTTAATGTCTGTTACTGTCAGATACTAATGAATGCTAAATTAACAGGGCCAGCAAGGTGCTCAAGCCATTAAGGTGTGCAGTGAAGCCTTGGAGTTGGAGCCCCACAGTGTGAATGTCCTGAAGGACCGAGCAGAGGCCTACCTGCAGGACGAGCAGTATGAAAAAGGTAGGAAAAACTTAGCTGAGACACCCAGCAGCAGAGCCTTACTGATGTAAATGCAGCCCTGAGAAATTATAAATGGGCAACAGGGCATCCCAGCTCTACAGCTCTCTACAACAGGAGCGGCACAGGGAGCTGGTCTCATTAATCATCCTGGTGGGGCCAGAGCATGGGGTTACGCCTCTTCCTGCTACTGCCCCTCCCCCTGCAGCTGGCACAGATGGAGAGCGGCGCAGGGGAGTGCAGCACCCACGGGAAACCAGGCCAGGAGAGGTGTTTCCTCAGCAGCCTTGGCTTGCTCTGCTAATTGCATCGCAGCTCTAGACACCAGGCACAAGTCCACCCTTCAACTGAAGACCTTTTTGCCTTTCCACCTCTTGACTTCTGCATACCACTCCCTGACTATAACCTTTTTTGCTTTCCTTGCCTGTTTTACCCTTTCTGCCTTTCCCTAAGTAAGCAGATTGACTGTGAGAAAAAGGTTTGGTGCTCTGACTTTAGGTTTTTCAATCCAGTCATTTGCCTCTCTGAGTCATGCATGTTAGTCGCTATTCAAATAGGCTCCTGTGTGTTTGTTTTTCTGAGGTGTTTACTGGCCCTCAGAGCTAACAAATACAAATGCCCCCACCGTCTCTCAGCCACTGTCATAGCAACCATGTGGATGTGTTTGGAGGTGGTGGAGATGGTGGGGGGGATTAGTGTGTGTTTGCAGGAAGCCATGTGAGCGAGGAGTAAATTGTCATTAAAGCACTTTAGCTGCTTGGGCGTGAAGCACAGCAGTCGGTGATGGCGTCAGGCACTAGGCCTGCTTTTAAACTGTCAGCTCGGCGTCGGAGGAGAGCAGTTTGAGGGTAAACAGCTTGGGTGGGAGCACGCACCACATGCCTCAGCGTACTGGAGCTCCCAGTCGCATCCCACCTACCGCTGTGAGCAGGCAGCTTCTGAGCCTGTGGGAGTGGGGTCATAGAACGGTTTAGAAGAGATTTCTACTTGTCTGGGCAGTGCAAGCAGCGCCCTTTGCTAATATGCCCATCAGTGCGCCTGTGGCTAAAAGATGAGCTGTTTCTTTTGGGTTCATTTTGGTGAACTCACTGGGGCAGGGCAAATAGATGCTTGGGTTGACTGCTGGTCTCTGAAGGCATTTGGTTGCCATTTAGAAAGTAACTATAAGATGAGGTGTATTCAGTGGACAAGACCAGCACAGAAACCCAGGTCAGGTAATGTTCTTTTTTTTTTTTGTCTGCTGTGTTGGCAGCCATTAAAGACTTTGAGAGCGCCCGGGAGCACAGCGAAAATGATCGTCAGATAAAGGAGGGACTGGAGAGAGCCCAGCGGCTGCTGAAGCAGTCCCAGAAGAGGGACTATTACAAGATTCTGGGAGTGAAGAGGTGAGGCTTTCATAAAACCAATGTGGTCCCTTTATTCACCCACAGCACAAGTTGTCTGTTCCCTCATGCTAACTGGCCTTGCTCAATGTTGCCTTGGCAGGACAGCGCAGAAGAGGGAGATCATAAAGGCCTACAGGAAGCTGGCTCAGCAGTGGCACCCTGATAACTTCCAGGACCCCGAGGACAAGAAGGCGGCAGAGAAGAAGTTCATTGACATTGCACAGGCCAAAGAGGTGCTCACTGATGCAGGTAGGTGATGGTCTGGACCTCTGGGATGGGCAGGGGTGTCGTCTCGATTCTTTCATATTTCCATACCTTAATCCAATATACATGTTCTATATATACTTATAAATGTATGTTTTCTCCACAGTATGTGAAGGATACCCAATGATTGGTGGTGTTTTAGATAGTGTGGGGATCAGGAAGTGACTTTGTGTTGGATTTGAACGCTGTAGCACATACCGTAGATGTCATTAGTTTTGTTTGTCTATCTTCTCTCTTCCTGTCTCTGCAGATATGAGAAGTAGGTTTGACCAGGGGGAGGACCCCATGGACCCAGAGAGCCAGCAGGGCGGTCACCATCACCATCACTTCCATGGCGGCTTCAACCCCTTCCAGGGCTTCAACCCCTTTGGCTCTGGACAGTTCAACTTCAAGTTCAGCCGTGGTGGCTGAGAGGCACCAGACTGAACACTGACCACTCAGAGGCCCAGTGGGCTCAATTCCCAAATATGGCCAAACTAGGACCTTGCTTTGCCACACTAAGGAAGCTGTTTGAGAGTGTTTCTGTTCCTATATTTGTCTTTGAATGAGAACAAGACAGAGTACATCTGTACATTAACCCACTGCGGGGATACAATCTACTACACAAGTGTATGATTACTTGAAGCAGCTCCTTCTTCAGGGATCTCAGATTTTGAGACGTTTTGACCAATTTCAAAACAACCACTGCACCTTTTTGTAGTGATGTGTCAAAAAGTACAATTGTTAATTTTTCTTGGGATTCTTGTGTACATAGAAGAAAGCACTATTTTTATATGGACTAAATCATTGTGATTTGTACATATCTAAAAAGACTATTTATGCCTATTTAATTAGTTGGCTCTGAAAGAGTCACAATTAACAAATGTAATGTGAATGACTGCAGAAGTGAACAATAAAGTTGTTTCACTTGAGTTCTGTCTCATCCCTCACACAAGCTGACAGTAAATGAAGATGGATCACTCTCTGCTAGATACCTGATAGTGCTGCTTCTATCCCGAGGTAAATTTTAATCTGAGCGAATCCCTTACTGACAGCAGGGTTCAGCTGGATTGATGACACCTTTACCCATGAGCTTCAAAACGTGAACCACAGGCACATCAAACTTCAGCTGCGGATAAGACACCAAGGGTTGCCCAATTACATTTCCACACAGGCTCAAAACATTTTATTTCCCTTAAAACAATACAAAAACAATTGTTAACATTTCAATGAGCTTGTTGTTCCTCATATTTACAGTCTGAAAATTGATACATGAAACCCAAAAAGGCTAAAGAGAGGGTCTGTCGTACTGATCATACAGAGTACTTGTAGAGACTAATTCAGTAAGATTTATCCGGGTAGAATTGCATTCCAATTTGATCCCACAACTGTTCAAGAATGATGCAATGCCACTGGGAACCAAACAAAAATAACACTGATCAAAGAAACCCCACATTTTCACAATCCCTTTATTCCTGAGAGCATTGGTATGAAATATGAAGGCAAAAGACAGACTAAGGCCAAAATCCATAATGCATCTGTGATGATTTTCCAGTATATAAAAACAAACTTGCATTTGTACTACTACTCACCAGTTGAACAGGAAATAAATATTGACCTGTAGGAAAAATGAACTCTTTCCACTGGTTTCGGCCAGTCTGTACGTATTTAAATCCAGACAGCCCAGCGGGGCACCGCAGGCTGTCAATTATTACACAGCTAATTTTAAATGTTTCATTATACACACACACCTGTAGTCCAGGGAGCAAGACTCCCATAACATAACTTCTCAATAATACATTATAAAAATATTCAGTCGACTATAATTTCATTTTGGATAGTAGTGCAATAAATGACCATACGTGTAATCAAATGAGCCAGACATTTCAAAAGCCAAAGGGAATGCAGAAGTACATAGAAATAAAAAGTATATTAACAATGGACAATAATTTAATGTTTTAGAATGGGAATTCTTCCTTTTTCATAACTATGGATAATAGATTGTGCACAGCAGTTATGAATGACAACTGACAGGTATACAGGATACAATGCACACCAACCACACAGGAATGTGCCTCAGGCCAGATACTGTAAGGACATGAAGAAAAAGAGATATTCCTACATAGCAGTGCAATTGTCTATGTAGTACAGAGTCATACCACAAATACACCCAGCTGCTCATGGCCCTTGGACCCCTCTCTGCTCTTCAGTTTAGTTTCACAGAAAAACAAATGGTCATTTACAGCAGTTGAGGGTTGAATCCCACAGAAAGTTTCACTTCATCCTTAAATACAAAAGTACTGTATACGAAAGAGTTCTTTAAGAAAAGAATTGCTGCGTAGCCCCACTGGTGGTGCTTCAGCTGTAACACTCGCTGGCAATGTTCATGAGAAATGTACATCTTTGCACAGCTGGAGTCTTCAAGCTTCACAGGAGGCCTAGGTGCAAATCTCACTTTCCTCTTCAGCACGAGGCACACCGACAGGTGCTAAAGTTCATCGCGTTGACTTCCTGTGGGAGAAGAAGGTGACATGTGACTCGCACTAACACATGCCTCAATATCTTTGTTCTGAAATGTCTGCCATATGCACCTGTGACTAGACAGCAGTGCATTTTTTTGTGTGACAAGAGTGATCTCATGTGATTACACCACATCATAAATCAGCTGGGTGACAGACAAAAGCATGTAGTGGGTCTTTAGATGCTGTACTCAGCATGAGGACTGGAACGGTATCTGTTGACCCACGACAGCCGTCTTCTCTCACTGCGCCCCCTGCCTGAACCCACCTGTCTTCTCTGTTGCAGGAGCAGGCTGTCCAACGGGCTGCTGCTCTTCTGTCTCCTCAGTGCGCCGGAGGAAGTGCTTAATCTCTGTGTCGTATTTGGTCCACTCAGGCACAATCCTGGCAGCAGCTGCCAACTTGGGCTCCTTTGTCTTTGGATTGTTGCACTGCAGATGAGAAGAGGAGGAAAGAAGAGGAGAGGAGAGGAGAGGAGAGAAGACGAGAGGAGAGGAGAGGAGGGGAAGGGAGGGGAGGGGAGGGGAGGGGAGGAGAGGATAGGAGATGAGAGGAGAGGAGAGGAGGGGAGGGGAAGGGAGGGGAGGGGAGGAGAGAAGGCCCCAGCCCCAGATCATCAGAACCACCCAGTGCTGCCCTATTTAACACAGCCCCTCTAGCTCCCATTGGATTTGGGCCACCATCACACAGGCATTAGCCATACTGTACAAGGTTAACTAGGGCACCATCTCACAGGCATTAGCCATACTGTACAAGGTTAACTAGGGCACCATCTCACAGGCATTAGCCATACTGTACAAGGTTAACTAGGGCACCATCTCACAGGCATTACCCATACTGCACAAGGACAACTGGGCTTCAAGTCATTTCCATCCCATGGCAGTTTTTATCCAGTTTCAGATTTTTCTGATTGAAAGAAGGTCCTCTATTATAGCAATGTCTGCCACCAATTAGCTCACTAAAAACAGCAGACTCTTATCTTGCATGTGCTTGTAGATAACAAATGAGGCCTAGGATTTCCAAACCATATGATTTTTGCTATCTGCAAATACAAGATAGATAGATTCCATTTGGGGTTTGAACAATAAATGCGCTTAATTAAAAGTGTACAAATACAATTACACAATTTGTATATTGAATCATTACCTTAGCTGTAATCTAAGCAAACTCAATCAAACAACTGGGAAACATTGCTTTGGTCCTGACAACTGCACAAGCCCTTTCCCTTTCTTTCATTCATTAAAGGCAACCTCAGGACGACTCTTCCACAGGGATGTGTCTCTTTCAGACACAAGCTGCCTGAAGGGGAGCCGCTGCATTGGTTATTGCGTGATTGATGGCAGGCCTGGAGAAATGGGCTGCCCTGTAATGGAGAAAGACCTCTCCAGATCACTGCCATTCATTTGACTGCGCCTCAACTAATGAAAGCCTCCCAGCAGCAGCAGCAGCCACCGCCGCAGCCTCCTCCTCCTCCTCCTCCTCCTCCTCCCAAGGCACGGATGAGAGTGTAAATGAGACTACTATTCCTGGCCCTGGGTTTGCTAGCACATCTCAGCAAGAGCTAGACAGGAGAGGGCGCTGCAAACAACAAAAAGTCTCCCAAGTCTTTAGGGGTTTGAGGGTGGTTATGAAACTCTGTGCACTTGTGTGATTTGGTGCACACTGCACAGCACGACAGTAAACCCCCTCTTTGCCACTGGCAAATTCTTCAAAGAGAATTAGGGGCCTGACTTTTGTTACACTGCTGTGACAAAGAGTGACAACTGGCTGCTGCAGCAAGAAGCTAATGGACATTATATGGATAAATGACTACTAACAAATCTAAAACAGAGGGTCCTGTGCTATTTGTCCATGTCATGCTCATCACTTAGATTCATGCTGCCACTCACAAGGTCTATGGTTTTAGCAGTCTTCTTAGATACGTCGTCACACCAGGTCTCACACCAGAGCCAGTCCTGAGGCAGAGACTTGATCGCCACCTGGTGGATCATGTTGTTGGGCAGGTCCTGAGAGGAGTGTAGGGGAATGCATCAGGTTATTGACTGAGCGCATGAAACAGGAGAAGGTATCTCTCTTTCATTCATTATTCCTGAGCATGACAACAGATCAGCACTAACCTGGTCTAAGTTGGACAGGCTGTTTGGGTCTTGGCTCAGAGCTTGGTACTGACCTCGAAGCCGATCGCCTGCAGCAATCTTCCGGAACTTCTTCAGATCCACCACATACAATGCACTGAAAAAACACTCCAATGATTGAGCAGATACTCAATAGCCCCAAACTAAGTGCTGGACAGATATAGAGTCTATTCTGTGCAATGGCTTTCTCAATGTTCTTCACAGGAAGAAAAACAAAATCACACTTTTCCAAGCATAGTGCATTTACATGTCCACACAGCATCTTTGAATGGGAGCACAAATAGCAAGGCTACATTATAACACTCTGAGATGGTATCAGTACCAGTATTACATATCATTCACGTGTTATTTCCTCACATAAGTGTGCTCTACAGTATTTTTGCACCACACTGATATTGGTCCACTGACATCCCAGTCTTCTCTGAAATAATGTAATGTTATTTCTGATGGCAGTGGTGCTTGTACCTGATATGGTATTTCCGGTGGCCCAGGTGGGAGGCCCAGTAACCTGTCTTCCAAAAGCGGTATCCTTCCATCTCCTTCCGGCTGTCACAGAATGGCGTGTAGCCGTAGGGGGCTCCCTCTAGATCCAAGTCTTTTAACTCTTTCAAGTCTGCGCGTACAATCTGCGGAGGAGGGTGAGATCGCACTTAGACACGCACAGAACTCTGAGTCAGTGCAGTTCCACCTACAGGAGGGCTCACTGGAACCCACAGTACCGTTCCACCCGGAGCAGGCTGGAGCCCCACAGCCACAGACCACTGTGCTTACCTGGTCAGCGTCCACAAATATGATCTTGTCCACGGCCAGCGGGAAGAGCACGTCCAGGAAGAGGATCTTATAACCCCAGATGATGCGCTGCTTCTCTGTCTGCTGGTGAAGCCATCGAGGCCACTTGTACTGAACGAGCTCATACTGGAAGCCATAGGCCTTGGCCATGTGAGGGATGGTTTCCTGTCGAGACAAGAGTGACACACACACACACACACAGGCACAGACACGGACACACACACAGGAGAGCCAATATAACACAGCAGCTTGTGTCTGTATCTCCTAGCAACCTCTATTTCACAAAAACGTGTTGGAATAAATTAAATCATCCTCGAAAGCTAATGATAGAGAAGCTTGGTGGCGACAGTCGAGGTAAATGTCCCACCAGTTGAATTATCTTTGCAACATTTCTCAAGCGCTACACATTAATAACACGCCAAGACAGAAAGAACAAAGACAATCAAGAGTCTATGTGTGTCTGCTATCAAAAGGCAGCTGTAAGACATTTGTCTGTAGCAACTGGAAGCAGGAACATTTAGTCAAGACATCTTTCCTCCATCCTGCTGGTGTCTTTCTATTTTTAGCCCATGTGATCTGGCCTAGTGGGCGTGCATGTATGTAGACTCAGGCCTATAGGGGGAGGAGGAAGATGAAAGGGGCAAGTCACAAAGGAGAAGAACACATCCCACAGTGTCTTTCATGGCCTCAGCGCAAACAAATCCATCCCTCACAGGGGTTAGGACCACAGCCGCCGAAAGTTCTCCTGACGAGAGAGCAGGGCAAAGGCAAGAAAGTTTTTCCGCGGAGTCGTGCAGCGTGACTTTTTTTTTTTTTTTACCTTGAAGGAAGGGGAGAGGTAGTTCTTGAGGAACCAGAACTTGACAGGGGTTTGGGTGTGCTGGAGGACCGAGAGCATCATTATTCTACAAGAAAGAGAGAGACAGAAAGAGAGAAAAGGTGTGAGGAAAGGAGAGCAGCGGGAGAGAGAGCAGAGAGAGAGAGAGAGAAAATGAAAAAGAGCAAAGACCAATGAGTCTCTCAGGAAAAAAAGGATAATAAAAGGAGTGAGGACACATGGGGGCTTCAGACCAGCTGAGTGTATGTATGTGTGTGTATGTGCACATATACCTTGTGTCTTAGTATGTGTGTGTGTGTGTATGGTGTGTGGTGTCTGTGGTGTGTGGAGGCGGCTCACCTCAGGAAGCGCTCATACAGATGTCCGGAGGCCACAGAGAAGATGTTGAGCACATCCTCCTTCTTCTTCTCCCCATCCTCTGAGCTGGCACCGGTGATGCTGCGGGCCAACACAGCACATTATGCAATTTACTCCCTACAGATCTGCCTCCCCTTCCCCGTTACACACACACACACAGACACACACATACAAACACAGACATAACCAACCAAACTCAATCACACTCATGCAAATCACACAAGCCTTGCCCGCAACAAGCAATTTGTCCATTAATCAACGTTGCATTGACAACCGCATGTGACACAGGATGCCAACAGTGCTGGACATAATTAGCGAGCGTCCGATGGAGGTGGTGGCAGTGCCCGACTCCATTCGCCGCACCGCGCCGTTCCGCTCAGTCAGAGAGACACGGCATTCCAGAGCCAGACCCCCACTGCCTCCACTCCCGACAACTAATCAACTCCTTTCCTCCCCCTCGCACGCCAATAACACAGCCCCTATTCCCATACTGCCTCCCTTGTTTTCTCCCACACATATTGAGTTTGCCGTTCTTGATTGCATTTGGAGTGATGAAACTGTCAGAGAGTCAGCTCTCGCTTTAGCCTTCTCCTATCTGATTGACAAAGTGGGCCAGTGCAAAACGAGAGGAACGGCCAGGTAGAATATTCCAGAGCCCTCAATACAAGACACGTGGAACCCAAACTGAGTGCGTCCTGCATGATGGGCCACAATGACTGATTTAAAAACATTTATGGAAATGTTTGGAGTGTGTACGCAGTGTGGTCTGCCTGGCAAATTGTGGTGGTAAGTTGAGGGTAAAGCCCACTGTAAACCTGATCTACAGATCAACAGATCAAACTCAGCCTAAATCACAACCTCAGGTGACTTCATGAGTCGAATGATGATATACAACAGCTTTGGAAATTACGACAGTTAGGCTCTATAGAGTTAAACATCATTTGTCATGTTTCATTCAGAAGTGAGCAAAGGGACCAGTGCCCTGAGATTGAATAGAACATGCATAGAGGAGAAAAAGGAGAGGAGGATAAAGAAAAAGAGGACAAAGAAAATAGGGGATGAAGAAAAGAAAGCAATAAGACAGTGAGTTGACAGGAAAGAAACAACAAGTCTTTCATTCCCTGCATGACAAACAGTATGCTGCAGACAGGACTGACTAGTGGACAGCACTGGCCATCACAGACACTCTACTGAGGTGTCCATTCCAGCAGGCCTTACTGCCAGACAGCTCCTCAGCTCCACGGCTGGACTCAGCTGAGGAGGGCCACCCACCAACCACCACCCCCCTCCACTGAGCTGTCAGAGGGCCATGGGGTGCCAGAGACAGGCTCCAGTGAGACACAGAGACAGTGCTATCTGCACGCAACATCTCTACATTAGCACCTCAGCACTCTCGCTCTCCTTCTTTGTGTCTGTCTTTCTTTTTCTCTTCCTTCCTTCCTTCCTCTAGGGTACTATCCTCTACAAGCACTAAGGAACTTGACAAAGGTACCAGGCACCTCTCGACCAGGAGTGTGCTGATGCCATGAGCAGAGTAAAAGCCCTCTAGAGTGAGAGAGATGAGAACAGAGCAAATGGATTCAGAGAGCTCCCTACCTTTTCTCCAAAGAACTCCATACACTTCATACAGACAGCAGAGAATAAGGAGACAGATCACAAAGAGTTAAGGGTGTGTTAACACCGCAAAAATAGACAGACACACAACAAACAAATCACACAAGCCGAGCCCCCAGCAATTACACTTCATTGGATCAATCAATCAGTCATGACCACCCCCTTCATTACTTCACAGATAATAGTTAAAGGGTTCAGAATGATTCAGAGTTTAGAGACAAAACTCAGTGTCAAAGGAGTATGCTATTATTTGCAGAGTAGGTCCAGATTCAGGGCTACGGCAAACTCAGTCAGGTCAAATTAATCAGACAGAGGGTCATATTAATCCTAATGCCATTACCTTGTCAGGGAATCCCAGATTCCTTTGCTTTCACTGGCTTCACTCAGGAGGTCCTCGTGAAGTTTATCAGGAAGTTTCTGAACCTGAAAAATAATTTAAAAAACTGCAAATGTGTCCACACAGTTCCTTACAATGTCTCAGGATGTAGATATTCAGCCGATTTAGCAGATAAACATGTCCTGTGCTCACCCTGACTTTGATGATCTTACTGTGGAAGCTGTTCATGACAACAATGACGTCGGCAGCGTCAGCTGGAGAGTCTGTCCCATCATGCCTGCAGGAGAAATAAGGAAACACCGCTGGGGCTCAGTCAAAGGAGCCTGATGATGTTTACATTCTTACCAGCACTAGAAAACCAATCAATGAGGGGGTAATGACTGCCTGAACAAAGAATACACACAAAATGCATTACTGATGATAAACAAGTATAAAGGATAAAGGCATGCACACACAAACACACGCACACACACACACAAAGAACACACACAGATACAAAATGGACATTCTGGGAAGACAGCCAGGATTTTGCAGATTACATTAATGTTCTGGTCATCCAAGCGATACCACATTGGGGACAATGACTTGTACATTATACAGTCACTACTGTAATTGCTCCAAGATGAGTCTGTGGCTGCTCTCAGGTGGTTGGAGTGAATAGCATCCCACTTGTGCATTGAATTGGGCCATTTGTGAGCAAAACTGAATAGATTTCTGCAGATTGGGGGCATGGGTGTTCTTTAAGGTTTCCCACTGGTGAACGCCCCACCACGGTGACCCCTCATCTTGCCTGCGTACTAAACAGACAATAACACAGCACACTATGTTTTCTGTGACTTATGAGTGTTGGGTAAAGATCTTTTTGTGTTGAAGTAATTTGATTTATGGGAGAAGCACATAAATCCTTCTCCGCTCCTCCAAAGGAATGAAAGTGCCAGCGGACTTCCTGCATCCACAGGGGGAGGCCGAAACGCTGCGCTACTGAGCAAACTTCCCCAGCCAGGAATGAGCAATAGGCTGTCAAGGCACGGCAAGTCGTCATGACTTCAGCACTTACTAACGGCACAGAGTTAACCTCATCACTGTGATGAATGGAGGCCTTGGATGGAGCCCCCGAGTACATTTCCCCCCGCTTTGAGCACCGCTTGCTGGGCCTCTGCCCTGGCCAACCCTACACCCCCTCCCCTCCCCTCCCTCCGTCGGAGCCATTAGGCGGTGGCTTCCAGTACACAGGGCATCAATTTGCATCCAACCGCAAGGAGACCCCCACCCCACCCCATCTCATTCATTCATTCCTGTCAGGGGGGAAGACAGCGCTACAAGGAAGAGTCGGCGTGCGAGAGCTCGAGTGTTTCGGGTAAACACACGAGACAACACACACCTGTGCGCTCCTTGCCAAGCACACTCTTGCTGCTTCAGATGTGCAGCAAGTGTAGCCCTGGCCAGAGCAGAAGCAGTCCTAACCGGATGAATAATGGCACTGCCAAGGTGAAAAATGACATCACCCTTTAGCTTCACCTGGAGGATAGGGGGATAAATCTTTGTGTCTGATATGATTTCGGAGAAATCCAGCACTGTGTTTTCTCAACTGCCGTTTAGCGATAGCAGAGGGGATAGTGCCAGGCCCACAGATGCCTTGCAGGACTTAAAAACTGGGACTGGATCCATCACCACTGAAAAGAAACCCCAACTTAGAAAGTAAAGTAGCGCAGAGAATAACTCACTGCCACCGCCTCCATGCAGTTTGGGGAGTAAAGACCAGGACTTTGCTCATCTTAGACTTTTTAGGACAAACAAATGGCCTAAAAATCATTGGTTTTATTCGTAAGCCTTCCTGGGTTATTGAGGCCTTTCAAACAAAGCACAGATGTGATGACTGTGATAACTAGAACAATAATGCACAATGTAAGATTTCTAGTCAATCTCTTTAACTGAGAATCAGTAGTAAAGCTTATAATTGGCGGCTGCACTTACGCAATTACTTGGTAGATATCTTCTGACCGGCCCTTTCGCAGCCTTAAGATCCATGCACCAGGATTGGCCTTTAACTGAAAGTAACCCTGTGAATGGGATGTGCCAGCAGAGCATCATTAACTCACAATGAGGCATAAGAACAATCACATTCCTCAGAACAACCAAAGACCCTAGGCCATCTGAGAACATTCACACTGCTGTTTAACAAAAATAAGCATTACTTGCACATTACTTGTGGAGCTCAAAATCCAAACGCAAAGCTCTATGTTCATCATGTTTTTTTCATTATTATTAACAGAGCTATTAGGTGTGGTGAGTCTGTGAGACTGTGAGGGCACTGGGAGGTGGAGGAGCTCACCAAGTTGGCCATGACTATGGTGTCATGCATGAGGGGGTCCTGACTCATGCCCAGGGTGAACTGTAGACCGCGGGGAGGCTGGCCTGTGGACAGATCGAAACAGTGGCCCTCCAGCAGCAAATGCTCCAGCTCGTACTCGGCAGACACCAGCCCATTCACCTAGTGCAAACACACACGACAGAGAGCCTTCAGAAAGCCGTCAACCACACACTCCTGATATTCTTCAGAAAGCAGAGGAATATCTTCCTCCCGTTTCCTGTGTGCTGGGTTTGTGGGCGCAGCAGTTAGAGAGTTTGTGAGTGTGGCTCGTCATCTTCGCACCTCCTGGAGGTGGATGTTGTCCAGGTCGTGGGGGCTCCGCACCGCCTCCACCATCCAGCTCTCTGGGGTGATCATGTTGAGCGTGAGGAGGGGAGACTCTGGCATGTCCACGAAACGAGCCACGGGCCCCGCCGACACGCTGTCATTCCCAAGGAACGTGATATCCGGCTGCAGGACGAAGCGATAGAAGCTGCAAGGCAATAACATGAGGGGAAAACGTTCAGTCTAGATTACAATGTTCAGTCTAGATTATAATGTTCAACCTAGATTACAATGTTCAATCATTTGTCTGAGGACATCATTTTTGAAATGAATAAGACACCCAGACAATCCAGACCCTTTACCCAGTACTGTCCTCTTACACTCCACACATTCCATACACTCAGTGCAAAAGTTAAGCAACATCACACTGCCTGACAGCTCCCCCTCTTTCACTAATAGCATGATGGCATGAGGGGACATGACAGTGATGATGGAAATGTGCACACCTACTCATTTTCACAGATTACTCACAATGTGCCACGAGGGCATCTCCTCTGACGCTTTCTTTGTTAACTGCTTTTTCAATCCTGCCTTTGGACAGTGGAGGCCCACAGAGCAAACTGAGTTAACAAGGCAAGTGATCAATATGAATAAGGGCCCTGTGTTATATTTACGCTGGCTTTCTATCCCAAAGGCAGACCCCAGCACTCTTTCTCTCTCTCTGCAGGAAGATATTCCAGACGTTAAATTAACTGCAGCACTGCATGGTGGGAACATGTCAAAACAGCTCTGGAGCAGAGAGTAAGCATCCACACCCCAGCCAATTACTCTGGCAAAGCCAGCTAAGTGACTGATCCCATAATCAGGCCAGTTCACTTCTCAATAGATGCTACTTTAGTCAGTCATTAAACAAAGACAACCGAGATGAACTGCAGAAAGTATGACCACTTAGTGAGAAACTAGCCTGTAGACACTGTACACAAATGTAACAAAAATAACTGATAACAACCTCCAGTGTGGACTTGAAGCATTGCTTTGATCCTGTCTCTCTATGTGAGGAAGGAAGGGAAAAGGCATTTTTAAGTTGAGGTGTGCTTGGCAGCGTGCCTGCTCTGGAACAGAACCCCTTTTCTCCCTCTCTCTTTCACACACACACACACACACACACACACACACACACACACAGTACTGGCCAGCTCAGGCACACCAATTAAAGGCTGGACAGACTGCACATCTTTACCCCAAGTCAATTCCCAAGCATCCATCAGTGGAGTGGGAGAAAAAAAGTGGAAATCTCACCTGTTAGTTAAGCCATGTACACTCAACCATCTAAATTAAGCACCACAGTAATCAACAACGGGGGCGTAAACAGTAGTTAGTGCATATCAGAAAAGCACTAATGCTAATGCCCGATCACTGACACACTCAATTGAGCCTACCGTTTTTTGTAGTACGCACTTGTAGTTAGTCTAGAGCAGGAGTCTGAATGAGCTCACTGGCGCCTGGCACAGTGCATTTGGATCAACACCTCAGCTGACTACTCACCTGTATGTGCTAAGGAACTATTTGCTTGGGAAAGTGTTGAGGGCCCGAGGTGTTAGTGAACAGATGGCACCAGTGCAAGCAGTCAGGGCCTGTCTGCGTCTGCATCTGTTGCTGCTGCCGCTTGAGCCGCGGCTGTGTCTGTAGCTCATGCACCACGGCCCGCTGCCCTGGCACTCACACAGACAGGCAGGCGGTTTAATTGGATGCTGTTGCCTACCTCTTCAGGGGCATCTCAGACAGCTTGGCACGGCAGTTCAGGAACACCTGCAGTTTCATATTGACCACTTGCCCAAGCACCTGGAGGAGGGCACAGAGGATGTGACCCAGTTACTGTACACCCATAGGACAAACACACGCATACACACACACACACACACACACACACACACACACACACACACACACACACACACACTCAGCTACAAGCCAACCTTTACATTCTAAAAAGCAGGACTAAAAAAGTATTTCAGCCTTTACCTCAGATCAACCCAGCTAAGCTATAGCACTTAACTGCACCGCCCCCAACAAGCAGGAGGAAGTGAGAGAGCAGTTCCAGCCAAGAATGATTGAAATCAGGCATGATAAGATCATTAAGTGTTGTTTTATGATTGGTGCTGCATTAGTCACACATTTCCTGCCTGGTGGATGGAAGCCTATGGTGCCATGCAAGCGCTCGCTTGCTCACAGCTGGATGAGGCTGGTAGGGAGGCCCGGGGCCCGGGGCCTGGGGCCCGCTAGTGACTGGGTGCTGATGAGTATGTGTGTGAGCATGGCAGTGGCGGCCGTGGGAGTGGCTGAGTCAGTGGTGAGGTGTGAACATCATGGACGCAGCAGGAAGACGGGAGGCATACAGCCAACCCAGGAGTCTCACTGCCTCACACAGACACACAGACAGACAGACAGACAGACAGACACACACACACACACACACACACACTGCACACAGACACCCAAACACACAGCCATGATGAGCTAATGAAAGCCTCCAGAGGGGTTCAGCCAAACCCCTGACTGATGAAGGGATTCAAATGGTGCTTATGAGTCACTCTCCCCACGTTTTAGAATAGTCTAACACCACAATTAGTGCAACTGCTCCCATTAAATGCTGCTGTATTACAAAGCCCTTCATGCCAAGGTAGGATTAAATATTCCAAGTGTACATTACCCTGCTTGACAGCAGCAGAAACTAACAGCACTGCTCGCAAGTGACTTACAGTGCACTGTATGTTAAAGAGGTAAAACAAAGAACGTCTTACAATCAGTAAAGGTGATAACTTCTGTGCTTCTCTGGTCAGGGGGTCTACGATGGCCACCACATCGTAGAACACTTCATCTTCACGAGGAGACAGATGCAGAACACTGATGGAAAACACAACACTTTCAGAACGGGATTGACTTGTGTAGGTATACACAAGAACATAGAAAAATAACACATTAACACACATTTCCCTTAGAACAACGTGTCAATAATGTCAGCACATGGCTCAGTTACCTGTGCTTGTCCCGTGAGAATTTCACCTCCTTCCTGGCCTCAGTTTTGGGGGCAGCAGCCAGAAGAGTGTCTACCCTCATGACCAACTCACTGGCTCTGAAAACACACCCACAGCCTCAAATCAACGCACCGCACATCCTCTGATTCCATCTTGGTCAAACACAACAGCCTTTCCTAATAAGCTTTTCATTCTGAAAGCAGTCACTAGTTGTTGTTTGTTCGTTTATCAGCTACGAGGAAAACGTAAACAAGACCTACTGATCCCCCTTCAATCCCATGTGCTTGACTTTGGCCTTGATCTTCTCGGCTGATGTGCTGAGGGTAATCTTCTCCAGCAAATGAAAGTCATCGGCGCTGAGTTCTTCCCCCTCCTCAAACGGCCCCAAGATCTACAGAGAGAGAGATGAGAGTGGGAACCATACGTCACCTGAGAAACGCTTGAAATAGGGCCAGTGGAAACCGTAAACAAACCCTCCTGTCTGCAAAAGAACGCTCATATTTCTTGTTGATCTGCACTTGGCTACAGTGCTTATGTTTATGTATGAGGCCAGGCTGGAGGTATGGAAGCGGCTCTTGGCTTGGGGGAGCACAGATGTACACCAGTGATACCGACCACAAATTCACCGAGTGTCTCCTCCAAACGCGGCGCCTCAAGCCCCAGCTTTCTCTCCAGATGGGAGAGATGTGATCTGGGCAAAGCACTTTCCACGCTTCCCTGCTAATCAGACGGAGGGGCCACTAGATGCCTCGTCTGTCCCAGCCAGATGCTCCTCGTATATCAGCACAACGGCCCCCCCTCACTTCTCCCTCTCCCTCTCGCACTCTCTGACCAGGAGTGCCTTTCTGTCGATGGCTGAGTGATATTAATTGCGGGTGCCATGTCAGGCTCTGGCCTCTTCATCCTTCGCTGTCAGAGGCGTCAGCGCCAAGGCATCAGTCACAGGCTGCCGCGAGCGAACACACAGCAGGCCCCGCCCATCACCTGTGACCTCCCACAAACAAGCAGCACGCTGCGAGACGACTGGCCGCACAGGTTAACGCCACACGCCACACTTGCAGACGCAGCAGATGTCCAGCAGAGGACAGCAGTGCCACCAGCCTGAGGACAGGCGTCTGATCATTTGGCTGAGACAGCCGTATTCTTGCAAAGGCTCATGGGAAAATGGGGGTTCTATTTTCTCAAACTTTGCCACTAAATAAATTATTTATTGTTACACAACATATGCTTAAAGGTTTCCTGTGAAGGCCTGATTTCTGGGACAACACCACAGTAACAAAACAGCAATCCTTTGAGGTTTGGAGGCAGGCTGATTTTCATAGTGCACGAATAATCTGGTCAAACGAAAGCAGTGCTTTTGTCAGGATAAAACATGCAGTGTGACAATGGTGTTTTATGTTTCATGATGCAGCATTCCCCCTTCTGTGTGTGTGGATCAGGATGAGGATGTCTAGACACTCATTCATTAGACACCAAAGCTAAAACCAGGCTCAGGCTTGACGGGGGAGATGCTGGTCTGTTGGCTCTAGCTCAATGTGTGTGTTTGTGTGTGTGTGCATGCGTGAGACGCTGCAGCTCGGTCTCACTCACCCTGCCGTTGCTGACCACAGCCCTCTGGCCGTTCCTCAGCTTCAGCACCTCCTGGCAGAAGAGCTGCTGGCTGTGGAGGAAGTCCAGCTCCATGGTGTTCAGACGCTTCACAAAGGTGTCTTCATCCATGCCCTAAAACATGAAAACACACAGACACACAGACACACACACACACACACACACACAGCCACACCCACATACAAAACACATCACTCGTCTGTGCTCGAGAGATTGTCTGGAAATAGGATTTCTGAGAGATGACTCACATGGGCTAAAAATAAGCAGGCCAACACCGGTGAGCGAACTTAGCAGAAAAAGAGAAATATTAATGTGGTTTAATTATTGACAAATCTGGAAAGGGCTGCATGAGAGCAATTATTGTGGCATTCAGACGCAGACGTTTGGAGGAGGAAAGTCATCAAAAATGCAAAGGCATGGCTGCTGCAGTGTGATTAATCAATCACACTTTTCCATTCATCATATTTGTAATTAAACACTGGCTTTTCAGTCGATAGCAAATCACAAGAGAACCTCAAGTTTGCAGCGTCAGATTATTACAGTATCAACCTTCGGCCCTCTCCTAGAAGAGCCAGGTGAAATACCAACCGCAGCACAACCAAATCCTGGCATGCACCCAATAACTGAGGCTCCACATCATTTGTGGATCTTTAACAAAGCAGATAAAGCAGGCACTCGCATAATGAAACCTCTGTAACAGCAAAGGTTAGGCCATCTTAAACCTCCCAATATTCTCCCATTTCATCTCTAAAGAGGACTAGCTCCAAATATAATGAGGGATATGTGAAGATAAAAGGGAGAGAGAAAAGGAGAGCCATGTCAAGAGACAGAGAGAGAGAGAAAGAGAGAGAAAGAAATCACAGAATCTGAAGGAAGCAAAATAATGGGCCAAAGAAATGGTAAGAAAAAGAATCCAAAAGGGAGAAAGAACTAGAGGGAAAGACAAGAGAGAAAGGCATAAAAGAAGGACTGTGTGCCTAGCACCTGTATACAGGATCGATCCTCAGGAGGGGTGTCTGCAACAAGCTAACACAGTGCAGGAGAAGATGGGCTCAGGCGGTGAGACCTAGCCTACAGTCAGAGCCCCTGGAGTGGGAGATGAGGGGAGATGAGGGAGAGGAGGGGAGAGGGGGGGTGTCAGGGTGGAGTGGTGGGGTGAGAGGACGAGGGAAAGGTAAAGGAGGAGGAGAAGACGAGTGTGCATGGCTGATCAGATGCATCAGAACCACCCAGGCAGGAACGAACAGCAGGAGCTCAGCCATCACCAATGCCCCCAGCGCCGGAGTCTCCCGATTATTCCAGATTAAAGATTCCCCTCGCTGTGCTCTGCCGATGCGCCTCCCTCCATTATCAGATGGAAATCAAGGCTGGAGTTGCCACCTGGGCTACTGAGGCATGCTCAGAATAAAGAAAGCCAGGGAGCTCTCTGGACGCATCCAACAATCCAACTCACCCATACCACTAAAATACAAGTCACTTCATATTTATCCAAATACAAATAATCATCACATTCAGCTCAAGAGGGAAACACACTGTTTTTCCCCTAATCAACCCATCTGAGTCTAGTAGAACGCAGTAATTCCTTTGGTGTTCAGACCAATTCAATGCAACAATAAACAAAGCCCATGCTGAACTAACCGATAAGAGCAGCTCTTTTATCTTGGTTCCCTGCTGCAGCAGCTGGATGTTGTCCTCTTTGAGGAGTTTCAGAGCAAAGCTGAGTGTTTCCTTGCTCCTGTGGGTGAGCAGGGAGGCCCAGAGGGCTCGGTAGAGGACGCTGCTCTCCTCCGTCAGTTTCCCACTCGGGTTATTAATCACCCCGACACGGGTGCTGGAGCTCGACTTCTGCAGAAACACACCACAGTTAGGAGCACTGGCACTGGCACACACACACACACACACACACACACACAGAAACAATACATGTGCAAAATTCCAGTGATTAATTACTGCACTAATAGTGGAAACTGATACACCTACACTCCAAGCTATACTTGAACCTCACACACAGAGGCAAATCAGATAGCTCATGTGCAAAATGAGAATCTGACAAAATCATTTAAGCTCAATAAGAGAAGACCACATTTAATTTACCAGATACCAAATGCCAGAAATCTGGGTAAAAAAACTAGGTAATTCTGAGCCAAATCAGAAAGTACACCTAATCTCAGCTTTTGTTCAAAACATGGTCATCATGAATGGGTCCCAAATCTAAGGACTGAAAAGGACTTCCTTCCTTCCTTATCAGTAAAGCCATTTTTGGTCATTAAAGTAACCTGCTGTCAATTAATACAGTAACACTGAAACTGAACATATAAAGAGAAATATATTAGAAATCTTAGTTTCAGAAAAACAAACAAAATATGAGTTGGTGTTGTAACAACACTTTTCTGAATCCTCTCTGACTGATCATGGATTGACCTAACCTAATATAATTTTCATAGTTAGAACTCCAACATATGTTCAAACCTATAAAAAACTGCTACAAATTGTGAACCTACCAGAACTACTCCCATTGTGGTTTAATGTCCTGTACGTTTTTTAAATACATATTTAGATAATTTAAATGGGAATAAGCTAAAGCTGTGGTAACACAGTCTGAGCTTTGTTTAATGCACAGCGCAAAAAAAAAACTAAAATCCTCCCAAACCATATGAAGTATTCTTTTCAAATGAAGAAAAAGGCTTCAGTCACTTATGAGTAAGTCAGTGGAACACACTCTCAGGTAATAAGGGATTTGCTTACACATTCGCTTGCTTATTTGCAACATGGCCTAAATGAGATTCCAATGATAAATGGACCAGAAATTAATTTCTAAAACGCCGTACTTCTTGCTTTCTGAGGATAATGTGTTTCCTGTGGATAAAACTAATTGGAAACAAAACAGCAGCATCTCACCATATGCTTTAGAGCACTCAACAGCAGCCGTCTCCCTGAAGCTTTTCCAACATCCGCAATTATCCAAATGGTCACTCCATGAACCAATTCCTCATCTATGGAAGGGACAAATCCTTATGTGTCATGCAAAGGTTCAAAAAATGAATACACTAACATTGGCGCTAATTACATCAGCCAGTAATTAATGAAAGCAGCCAACTTGCATTATAGTCTGCTATGAAGTATGCTATCAGCTAAGTGGTTGATAGCTAAAGCTTTGGCGCTGTGCATACCAACATGTGTGTTCATCAACACACTGTAATGGTGTACAGTACCAATTAGTTACTCACGGCAAGCACATTACATCTTTCGTTAGCTTCCCCATTTTCGGAAATAATTATTTAAATTAACCAAGATCACTTACCATTCTTGGCAAAATATTTCATTCTCTTCATAACAACACCAGTTTTATCCTTGGAATCCATATAGGAGAACATGGTAGCATCTCCCCAGTCATCTGACACTTTGGACCAGGAGAAAAACAACATAATAAATCAAAGCATATTTTAGGACAAACTAGCTTACTGACATTTATTAGCACTGCACATAATAGACTTATTCATTAAAGATGTCAAATAAAACAGTTCCACTGGTATTAAATGACTAATCAAACATGAGATTGAGGGGAGGGGTCAGTGGAGTATGTGTGATGTGTACCAGGGGAGGCGGTGAAGTCCAGGTACTTCCTGTCGGTACTCAGGATGAGAGGGTTGATGCGAGGCACCACATTGGGCTGCTCCATCAGGAAATCCACCACATCCACTCCCTCACTAATGTGGCCCTGGTGGCACAAGGGGTGCACGAACGAACACACGCACGCACGCACGCACGCACACACACACACACACACACACACACGCGCACACACACACACACACACACGCATCAGCCTGCTGGCGCTTTGCGGGGCCATCCTACAATATTCTCCAAATACTGTGTCAGTTTAGTTTTGAACAACATCACAGCTCGTTGAAATCATTCTTTCCTTAAGCTTCTACATCATACCACATGCTTACCATGAACACTACCCTCTGGAAGAAGCTTACCATGAACACTGCCCTCTGGAAGAAGCTTACCATGAACACTACCCTCTGGAAGAAGAAGCTTACCATGAACACTGCCCTCTGGAAGAAGCTGGTGGTGTCCATGATGCGCTGCAGTAGCACAGTCTCCAGCTCCTCTGGGTCCATCTCTTCACTGCTGAGGGGCACACCATTGAAGAGGCCTCCTGGCACTGGGCCCAAGCCACTCTTCTTATAAAATTCTGCTCCTGCCTAGCAGGCCACAACACACAGGCATCACTCACTAGCATTTACAGAGGACGCACACTGAAGGGCATCCCATCTCCGAGCTGTACCGTCATCAGCACAGCTCTCTTTAAAACACCCTGGGAAATGGAAGCACATCTTTTCAGTCGCTATAACTAGAACTAACAAGACGGATGGTAGGCAGACTTTGATCTCAATGCTATTCCACTGGGTCTCTGGGAACCTTAACACTCTTTGCAGGATTCCTAGGATGAAAGGAAAAACCAGAGCCGAGGAAGACAAAGCGCCGTTTTAAGTTGCTAAGATACCTTCCGCTTCTCATCATAGGCTGAATCCACTCCAAGGATCTTGGCAGCGTTGGCTTTTGGAAATTTCCTCTTCAGATATGCAGACACAGTCTCTACAGACAACGGCTCTCCCACATCCACTTTGTTATACATCTGCAAGTGCAAAAGAGGGTCACCGCAGTTTAGCCATCGGCCTCTATTAGCTCAAGAACACAGACGACAACCTCAACGAGGGCCTAAAGAGAGGAGCATGCCTCCGGCAAAATCTTTGTTAATCTAGTCAACTAAAATCCAAGACAGCCAGCCCTCGAAGAGTATGCAATTAGAAATAATCTGGAAGGAGAGATTCTGACGGAGTCTACAGAACGTGCTTTAATAATTGTAGAATAAATGTAGCACCAAAATACGATCATACACACGTGTCAGATATTAAACACTCACTGATATCATGGAGAGAAACGCCTGGGAGACATCATACTCCTCCTCTATGTAGTTCCAAACTCTACAAAATGCCACTCCTGCATCCGAGAAACCATCAACTTTGTCATCCGAATTGACAACAAAGACAAATCCAATCCTACAAAGAATAAAGTTTTGAGCACCAATTCAAGGCAGTGGAGGGAGCATATTAAAATGTCTAGGACTGACGCAGGAAACTGGCATCTACCTGAGTGGGATTTTATGTTTGTAGAAAAGCTCAGCAAGTTTAACCAGGTCAGTGGTGTCTTCTTGAGAGGGGTCGAGAAACAAAACCTATTTTCAAAATTAAAAAACTTAATCACAGAAACAAGACTGTAGACCGATCAATTACATACAATGTTAGCAGTCCGATACAATTTCATACTTTGCAGACCTAGGGAGTATGTTACCCCAGAATAAAACCTCTCCAGTAAAACAGATAGCCCATATCTTACCAGACTGAAGAAGTTGCGTCTTATCTGGCGGATTACACCAGGGAATGTGGCCCGCAAAAGCTCCTGGACGCCTGAGGGCCAGGACCGATACATGGAGTCACTCTCAATGTCATTCACCCACTGTGGGACAGAGAGGAGAGAGAGCTGTGAGCCAGTGATCATGACTAGTATAACACTAATGGAGTCTCCTTCCTTTGATGGCTTGTGGATCTAACTACCAGCAAAGATCAGAGAACAATGCAGTACATTCTACACTCTCTACATCTGGAACAGGCTGTATGAGTACATGAGTCATTCAAATTATCAATGCAACTCAACAATGGCAGCAAGGAAGTAATTAACTTTTCATGGTTATGTTAGGAATCACAATCTATGCTGGGTAGGTGCCAAAAGTGAGCAGATAGCCCAATCATGCACTGCAGAACAGATTAGACAGAAAAGCAACAGAATCCTGGGAATCAGGATTTCCAAGAACCTATTGAACAAACTAGCAATCATCCCATTTGCAGATATTTAAGGACAGAGCAGAACCAAGAACGAAGGCAGGCAGTCAGCTATTAGCTGCATTCAAATGAATTGTTTATTTTGTTTGGTTTTAATTTGATTGTGTTCATGTCTATAATTACTCCAAGGAGTCTGGAAAATGTCTGTCACTCAGAATGGTAATTCCAGTATAACTGAAGTGTGTCTGTTCAGCTTTAAAAAAAAAAAAAAAACTTACCACAATAGCAGGATGCCGAATGTCCAAAGCATAGCTGTCCTCCATGGCATTCATCGGCAAGTGCAGAAACTTCCCCACCTGCTCTCCTCTGATGCCCAAGTTATGTAGGCCCTCCAGGACCCTGGCTTCACCACGGATGATGTCCAAGATGCTGCAGCAGGGGGGAGAGCAGTCATGTTACCCTCACACAGCCATTAGAGTGCTGCGGCATGCATCTGGCAGCAGGCTTGCTGTAAGCACATCAAGCAGAGCTGGACACGGGCGGCGTGGCGCTGCACACGGCTAAGACCCGCTGAGAGTGGCTTTAAAGGACGGCATGGCAGCAGCTTCAAAGCTGAGCGCGCTCCCGCTGTGCTCCTACCTAAAGGGGTTGTGGACGTCCAGATCAATGTGCAGGCCGTTAATGAAGAGCCCAGCGTCTCCGGGGTGGATCCCCATGGTGTCGCTCAGACGCTAGAGAACAGAGGGACTCGCTTGAGTCGGGGGATCACAGAGCACCACAGACTAAAATCTATCAGATTGAATTTAGATGGAATGGGTTTAATACATAACACATGCAACAGACATCATGTTCAATATGTAATCCAAACTTCTAGTGATATGAGGAATCGACAAATGTATTCTTGTATTTAATGTACTAGCTAGAGACCACATTAAAGCGTTCAAGCCCTATTCCTCTGCATTGGTAGATGAATGAAATGAAAATAAAATAACACAGATGTGACTTTTTTCATACGTGCCATGAGTCATTCCAAGACCATGACTGAAGCCTTGGAGAAGTGCTAAATAGCTCACACACAGACAGCAGAGACTGGAGTCCTGGAAATAGGTGCAAATGGGACCTCCAATAGGAATTTATACTGTTTTATACAAAATTCATTATATTCATGTCTTTATCTGCCAATGGGTAATGAAACTAACGATGCCAGCCTAGCCAAGGTCCGTTTACCTTACATTTATGATAGATAGAACAACCAACTGACTGTATAATAACCAAATAATTAAACAAAGAGCTCAAAATATCCTAATGTTTGTGTTATCGTTTTGGTGATCTACGAAATGAACAAGATGGGTACAGCAGCATCTTCCTACAACCTTGATGCTATTTCATGACAGTAAAGAAGCTTATGGGGCAGCACCTTTTGGTTCTCCTCAATTTCTTTTCTCATTTCTTGGTTTACGGCCACCCTTGTCAGTGATCTGTGGGAACAGTAAAATACGTACAGTCACTATCAGCATTTTTCCCCATCCCAGAAGAGTAGTCAAATCCAGTTTTAATCTCCAAAACCTCACCGGAGCCTCTGATGGTATATCTGCAGCTGACTCATGGTAAAGCAAGCACAACACTGACTCAGCACTCTTGGCTAATTTCTCATAAAGCCATAAACTGCCTCAAACTCACAGTCGAGCAATGAGTTACAGGGCTACAAAACATGAGCAAACACACAGGCCCACCAGACTGGCAAAAATAGACAAACTCAGAGAAAGAGAGAAAAGGGGTGGGGGGTGAGAGAGCATTTCAATCACCTTGCTTTGCTGGGGAAGTTTTGACTCAAGTCTTGCATTAACTTGAGGGAGTCAAACTTTGGTGCAGACATGATCCTGGTTGCTGCTTGAAAGCTGAGATCTGAGAAGGCAAGGAGACAGCAACAGTGATTTACATAACCACCTGCATAAAGACTGGAAAAATGACAAATGAATTCTTACTCAAGATTCCTCTCTGCCCTCAGACTTGACAAAAATGTGTGGCACTTTGAGATAAAAACATGTTTGATAAGATCATAACGAACAGATAGGAGATAAAACCCTTTCCTGTTTAGAGGAGCTCTGGAGACACCAAGGTGCCCTTTGAGAGTCACCTCATCAACACAGTTGGCAGCAAAAGTTCTAACTTTAGTTGTCTTAAAACTGGAATGTGTTCATTCATTCATCTGTTCCACTTATTTATATAAGTAAGCGCTAGGCACATGTAAACAATACACATACAAAACATATTTTTAAGTGATGAAATGTCTAGTATGGGTTGATGTTAACAGGTAAACTGCAATAGGCCCAGTGCAGAAGCACTGCATATGCATGTTCAGCACACTTACCTTGCAGCTCCCACACCTTCAGCGGAGCCATGTCATTACTGCTTTCAACAAGGTGTTTCTTCAATTCATTTAACTGCTTCTTCAAATCTGGGTGAGATTTTCTTTGAAGTGGAAAATGCTTTTATCAGTTTTCTACTATAACAAACACTACAATTTAGTCGTGCTACATTACAACCACAATCCCTAAATTCAGTCCAAATAGGTTGGACAAAATGTTTCCATGGTATCAGCATAGAAAAGCTTACTTCAGTGTTCCAAAAATGAAACCTTGAACCTCATCATGATCATCATCTTCATGACTTGCTGCTGATTTTGGATCTAAAACAGAACCAAACAGAAAAATGAAATGAGGAAAAGGCAACTGCCCTTATCCCTGCTCTGTTCCTGGTGCTTTAAATGATGCGTTAGAGTGCCTTCAGTGATGGCTTAGCTAATGTACCTCTGACTTGGGTGTCATCCACAGCCTTGTATTCGGTGCTTTTAATAGCCAGCTCAACACCATACCCGGACAGAAGCATTTTCCGTGGTTTTGGTTCCTGTTATGGAGGGAAAAAAGCATTAGAGAACAGAAGTCGGAACTGCAGGGTATCCGGGGGAGGATTACTTCTATTCTCATACTAATCTGTATACAGCATTTTTCCTATACATCTCCTATGACTGACAAGAAGGACACAGGGAGATGATTTTGTTGGTTCACACTCAGTCACATACAGTTTTTTTTTCAGGCAACTTTAGTATGGCCAACATTTATCTTGCCCTCTAACCTTATTAGAATTAGTGGACAATATCACACTTTTATTTTTGAAAATCATGAAATATTTCAGGAAGATACTTTTGCTAAGAGCAAAACTGTAAAATTACTTGTGGTAGGATATGACCAATTTAACATCAAACTCATACAACAATGCCCAGTTGACTGGCAGCAATTGCAAACATACTGCACGTTGTATCTGAGATCTGTAAAGTCACCTGTATGCCAAACCAAAGACCTACAAAAGATCTAAACACAGAAGTCAACAAAAGAACCTCTGTGCACAAAAACATCACTGACAGAGCTGCCATCATCAGAATTCACTGGTGTGATGAAGTAGGCACCTTCCTTAATGTGTTTCATTGAGTTCCATTGAATTTATATTGCATTGAGATTCATTAAGTTCAGAAGGCTCAACAGTGGTATCTAAATCTCAACCATTTCCTTGCTCATTTCACTTGATTGATGTGGTGTTGATGGTCTGATCAGCACCATAGCCAGACAAACCTGAAGTCCTGAATGCAGGCACTAAAACACTCCAGAAACCCAGTGAAAAAAATTCACATATTTCAGTCAAATCAGTTTACAACACATTCCCATGTTGTCAGTGAGTGCCTAAGCCATAGCATTGTCTTGCCTTTAGAGTAGCCTCAGATAATGCTTCTATCACAGACTATCCTAAAAACACAAAATCCAACAGGTATGCTGAGGCTACAAAGCCTCTGACAGCTATCAGCAATGGTCTGGTTTGCCAGGTATGTTACCTCAGTTCAGCCAACAGTTCTACATCCTACTAAACTGTCTCTGCTTCATAGAATCTCTGATATGTTTAAATTCAATTCAATTCAGTTTTATTTATACAGCGTCTTTCACAATAGTATTGTCTCGTGGCGCTTCACAGAAGGAGGACCCAAGAGCAACTCCCTTATATTCAGTTAGTCTAGGAAGAAACCTTGGGCAGATCCACAACTCAAGGGGCTAACCCAACTGCCAGGGGTCATGCAGAAAAATTACAATCAGTAGTAACCATGACAGACTACAAGTTGCCTATGGTTTTAGCTAAGGTTCATAATAGTTCATAATAGAGTATTATCCCACTTTACATTACATGGTAGTCCGTCCATAGGAATTATGGCTGGACAGTGTAGCAGTCAAACTCAAGGGAGCAGTAAATGAAGTAGATCATGTGCTCATACTCTGCACACAGCACCATTACTGGTCTCAGAGCAGTCACTCACAGCAATACATTAGGAAACTTGCAAATGCTTTCTGACATCCACCAGGAGTTCCCAATCTCTTACCATCCCCAATCATCATTCAGTATTGCTTGTTTTAGCCTGACGGCCATTTTTCTGTCTATCTCGCAAAAATAAAATTTTACTGTCCATGTCATTCAACAGCAAAGTGCTCAGCTCTCTTGTTCTCATACAAGCATCTCATTGATTCTAAACCCTGATTACGGCTCCATAACTCTGGATCTGGCTAGCTTTACAAGCGCACAGAATATGCTCTGACCCAAACCGTGACCCATCCATCACTTACAGCTTCCATTCTCATCAACCCATTGACTGAGGTTCGGTGGAGAGTTAGAGTGGTACAGTAAAATACAGAAAAAGATCCCACAAAGTTAATCTGTTGTACAGTACATCAGGGCCATCATAAGAATTCCATTAGATAATCTTTACAATTCACAGTGGCTTTGTGACTATGTCCATAATTATTGGAAAGGAAACCATTATGGCCTTTTGTCATTACTCACACTTATTTTGTAATCTTGGGACACTGTGAAAGCTACTGCATGCACAGCCCTGTGAGGGCAATGGCCCAATATAATTGAGGGGAAAAGGTATTGAGAGATTACACCAGTCAATGACTGTGTATTCTAACGCTCTCACACTGAGATATGATTCATGTGGGACACTTTAAGGACACAACATGCTGTAGTATCCACTGTTGTATGTAAATGTATATGAGAGCTGCTAACTGAAAGTGCAGTGCAGGAGTTTCTGCTCTGCTTAGATTCATCAAAGTTTAAAAGACATCACAGCAAAGTCTTACCTTCAGAATGTCAAACCAGGGCAAGCACTTGTAATGACAGTAAGGTATGAATCAGACTAAGATCTGATATAGATATAGATATAACTAACTCAAGCAAATCACACAAATAGTTATGGCCAGAACATACTGGACATCGGATATAGATGGAAAGTATGTGGAAACCACTCCCAGAAAGTCTGTACTAGGCACCGACAGGTAAGGCAGCTGATACCACTATAAATGATGGCAACACAACGGATGTCTCACCCAATGTGCTGCAGATATAATGGCAAAACTCTGGTGTGTGGCATCACTGTGTCTCAGAAAGCAAGGCAGCAGCCACCATGAACTTTATGCTATAGTAAGCACCTTTTTGTGGTTTTGTGTGCTATGTGAAATCCACTGAGAAGACCGGGGCACTCCCTAATCTAGGAGAGGAGGGTAATCTCAACAGCAGGAATTATAGGAAATCATCTCGGTTAATGAGTGTCTAAAAAGTCACTTGACTTTAGACAACCAAACTTTACAGACCACAACTTCTAAACAAAGATTTTTTTAGTCCATCCATCATTTTGTTAGAGTATGAAGACTGGATCCAAGGAGTCAATAATGTGTTATCTATCCACATGTTTTACAGTAGTAATTCAATTAAAAGTTGGTGCTAGACCACTGCTGATTACTGATCCCAGGGCTGCCCAAATGCCTGTCCCAAATGAACTGAGCTTGACTAGGCAGAAATCACACTAACCAGCAGCAAGGCATAACACAGTGCTCAGACCATAAAGTCTACATCTACTTCCTTACCAAGACACATGAAACGTTTGGTACAACAAACTGGCACTGAATTGAGGTAACAAACAGGATGCAGAATTACAATTGAAATGAAAAAAGGCAGAATTTAAATTCAATGATTTTAAAAGAAATCTATATACTGTCCATATACCTACTTAGGTGTAGTACTATCAACTAAACTATATTGATTAGGTGCTAAGGTTGGAATTAAAATAATATTGCTCATTATACATGCCTGGAGTAATTGGGAATCATTTTCAGAGTTGAATTATATTATTTATATTTTGATTTAATTCCAATTCAGCATCCTATGGGGAGCAGCAAATTAAATTTAAATTCAAATTCATGAATTGAACGAAATGAAATTCCACAAAGGCACACCAGGCATCATTTTATGCTGTTTTGAGCTTAATTCATGAACTTGGTAGTCACTTCTGTGGTTAAGTGGCACATTACTGGCCGAATAAAAGCTTTCTCAGCTTGTTAAAGGGTGAGTAGAAGCTCTCAACTGCTTAATGCAGTTACAATACTTGCAGTACTTTGATGTACAAAAAATCTGAATAAACAGAATAAAATCACATTTATGTACTGATAAGAATGTATGTATATATATATATATATATATATATTTTTTTTTTTTTTTTTTTTTTTTTAAATCGACAACTGTAGGGGGAGCTCTGCAAGTGAAAAATCACAGGCTTGCCTGGTAGGCACTTTATTCTTGAATATTGTCCTTCCATGATTAATGCAGCAAAATGTAATTTGATACACTACTAGCCGTCAAGTGTCAACTTTAGAAGCATGACAAAAACTGACAAACCATAAGCTAAACTTGCGCATTATCTTACCAGTAAAGACAGAACTCACCGCTATGAAGTGACGGAGAACATAGATGAGTTTGCCCTCTCCTGATCGTTCTGCCAGGAGCTTGTGGAAAATGTTGAACTTCTTGGTCCCAATTTCAGCATAGAGTATTGCCACTGGGAGATCCGTGCTGTTGACTCCAGGAAACTTATGATCATTCTTGAACAAGTACGGCTTTGGCCTGTCAGTGGATAAAGCATTAGCATAATAATATCCATGAAAGCAAAATGTGTTAAGTGCAAATTCTCACAAATTTTGTTCCATAATGATAAAAGGAATGCTGGAGGAAAGAGGGTAATGAGAGTTGGGTGTTACCTGTCTGTAGCTCCCTTCAGGAGCTTCTTGAGGTCCTTGGTGCTGCATGCGTGCTGGCCGTGGACTGAGACAAAGGCAGAACAGCCCTCAGGGGGGGGCTCATCACTGGCAATCTCAAGGTCAAACACACAATAACTGCTTAACATTGGCAAGATTCTGCTGTCAACCTTGCAGCAATCAGATGCAATATTCTTTCAATGAGTAGCATGTTAAAAAGTGACTTGTGCGTTCTCCATTAAATATTCATCAACAAAACATATCAATGTTAGTATGAAGACTCACTTGTTGGAATGCATGAACAGCAGGTGAATAAGCTCTCACAGAGAGAGCAAGTCTCAGTAGGCTGACCTGAAGATCAGTCAAAAACTGACCAGCTTTCTTTATAATGAGGTTATAGTATGATCTCACAGACTCTGTGGGCAAATGAAAAATAAGTTAAACAGGCAATTAGTGTAACTCATACAAAACCAACTAACTACTACACTATGAATATCTACTTATAAAATATTTACCTCCATTCTTATATACAGTAAGTTCCTTCACAGTGTCAACGAACTGCCAAAACTTCTCTTCCCCATCCTCTCCAATAAATTCACTGCAGAAATAAAACATGCGTGAACTTATTACATATACTTACTATTTGTTTCTGCATAATGAAAGAAAATACAAATAATCACTGGCCTGGGACCAACCATGCTTCCTGTGACCAATTAAATTTTATAAATATTACAGATCTAATTTTTCTAACTATAACATTATTGGTGTTGATGTTACAAGTTACACTTAGGTCAATTTACAATTCATCGTCACATGATTATTTCAGTTATTCGAGAACTTGAGCTTCTGCAAGGCTACCGTTACCTTGTCTCCAGTAAAAGAGGCGTCATGGGCCACTTGGCTTTGAGACTGGCCGTAACACCTTTAGATGCAGCATGGACATGCTGCAGAGTAAACAGCAGCAGCAACAACTGTGTGACGGTCTTCATTCTCTGGTCCTAGTGATGCAAAAAAACTATTTAAACTGTCGGTTACTTTACGAAGGGAGGAGATACTGAGATCACTCAAGCAGCTCTCCTACCTGAACATTGGAAAACACATTGAGAACAGTGGATAGAGGTAGAGCAATGGCTCAAGCTAGATGCTTCTGATGCTTGCACAACGGTATGGCGATGCCACGTATAACCATAGCTCGCGCAAAGCAATTACACACACTCAGTCGGCGACGGAGTTTCATTATATGACGGCTTACAAATGCAACTTACAAAGAGTGCATACAAGCTGATATTACATTCAAAAAGCCAGAAGGGTCTAATAACAACTATAAACACGTTTAACACTAACGTTATAGCACCTCGTCATCATGGATGATTTGGAGATGAGTGGGGCGCATCATCACAAACATGTAAAATAACCGTTGGAAACCCGTTTAATTTTCATAAAGACCATGGTGACTATAATCGTTGGTAGTGTTATACCAAAACTTGATACAAAATGGTATTTCATACGCACAAGCAACCTACGGCGTTTAACGTTACTGTGACAGTGCCGTTATCTTACCCCGGGTTGACTGGCCGCCGCCATTGCTGGGTCCTATTTAGCTTGTCTATTGGTTATCCAGTAATGATGATTCTCCCTAAACTTTATCAAAACAGACAGCCTCGGGGAAAATGTAGATTAATTAAAAATAGTAGCTCTTTGCATGTTGTAATGAGAAGGTACTCAAAAATGTAAGCATACATGAAGAATAAATCTGCTCTAAACAGTTCATCAGGCACATTCTGGACAGCTAGGATAAAATCTCCAAATCCACCAGGAGGAGCAATTCATTCATATGATAAAGGCAGGGAACCGGCAGATGACTGGGACCTCTGACTTTGCCAAGGCTACCTTAGTACTGCCAAAGAGTATACACCTTGCTACTCCTTTGAGTGTCTGTATATTTTTGGACAAGTCGGCCAACCTTTAAATCAAGTTTGAGGTCAAGGGTCATCATCGGTGGAAAAAAAGCAAATAAGATTTTATGCCAAAATATAGGATAGGCTATAGGATAATTACAATAGGCTATAATGTAGAAAATAACTTTAAAATCTAATGAAAGGCTAGGCCTATGGGATTATTACATCGGCACGTCAGAATTAATAGAAATTGTATTATTTTATTCTATATAATGTTTCATTTTAAAAATTTGGCCTAGTTCAAATAATGTTTGCAATTTTACACAAAGTTGCTAATGGGCTACATCGAATCCAATAAAAAAAACAAGTAAGAGCTCTGCAGTTTTGTTTTATTCATTGGCTTGGTATTAGAAAGTTGCTGCGAGCACGCATCGCACTCGCTCCCGCTGTTATATTCTTTAGGCTGATCTGTGTCGTCTGAAATAACAGCGCATAAGAGAGAGAGAGAGAACGCGTGGTTGCGCAAGGAGTGTAGCCTACCACACAATGTGTTGTCGCTTCAGATGCCCTCACAAACACACAGCGGAGAGAGATTAGACTGAACTGCTCACTACCCCACCAGACGTGAAAGTGACGGCAGTAGGCAACATTTTTCGCACCGAATCGTTTCAGTGAGGAATGTCTTCGTTCAGCTGATAGACTGCGATGCTACAGAGCCCATCCCACCAAACCGAACTGCAGTCGTAAGGTACTGGACATGGACATCAAATTGGGACATTACGACTGCTGGGCTAGCGCATGTCTGGGATTGCACACAGGACAAGAAAGCCACTGGTGCTGGACATGCAGTGATTTTAGCTATGCCGCTCTCCTGCTGGATGACAGCAGCCCAACATGGATCGCTGTGCATGTCAAAGCTGAGAGTTTGCTAACCATTCACTGATTTGTGCTACAACTTGGATAACAGTGCTGGAAAGTAACGAAATCAAGTAATAGCTTGTTTATTATTTGAATTTTATTAGATTTTTTTTCAGTACTTTGACATTGAATGTGTCGTGAGCATCAGATTACAATGAAGCCTACCAAAAATGTGAGACAATTCCTGTAGTCAGGATTACTTTTTCTGTTGACACTTACTGTTTCTTTGTCAACTCAACATGTGTCAATGGGTTCAAGATCCAACAAAGTAATGTACCTCGCGCACGGTGATCATTTCATATTAATGGCTTAGACTACCTATGCTTATTATGATGAATGATAAATCAAACAAGTTGATTTTAGTTCCAATTTTGGCTGTTCTTTTTGTAATGATAGGGTATCAGTATATTTGCCCAGCAGGCAGTAACTCTTGTCACTTCGGGGCTGGCGAGAAACTGAGAGGGATGCGCCCGCCATCCACCCAGTATCCCACGCCCGATGACCTGTATCGAGATCAAGAACTCGAAGATGACTGCCCTCCGAAATTGTCCTACAAATTTAACTTTACCGAGCGAGACCTTAAACGGGACGTGGATTTTAACATACGAGGAGCTGATGTGATAGTGTTTTTGCACATACAAAAGACTGGAGGTACCACTTTTGGTCGTCATTTAGTAAGGAATATACGTTTAGAGCAGCCCTGTGACTGTAAACCCGGCCAGAAGAAATGCACTTGTCATCGGCCAGGGAAAGAGGAATCCTGGCTCTTCTCGAGGTTCTCCACTGGCTGGAGTTGTGGTTTACATGCAGACTGGACGGAACTTACCAACTGCGTGCCTGTTATAATGGATAAAAAGGCTGCTCAGAAGAACCGCAGGTACTCTCTCTCTCTCTCTCTCTCTCTCTATCTCTCCCTGTCTCTTTCTTTGTAACTTGCATAAAACAAAAGAAATTAAATCCTAACGAGCCTACTGCATATCCCAAAAATGTAGCATGTGGCAAACAGCATTCAACAGAGTATTATTTCTGAATACCACCAAGGCCGTAGTAGCAGTGATTGACAAAGTCACTTCAATAACATAACCCAAGCCTTCCAGCAGTGCAGTGGAATCAAAAGAACCGTGGACAGAGTTAAAATGCGCTGTGATGTCCCACCAGAAAGCCAGTAGGGACCCCATGGGCCAATTAAACAACTGGTTGTTCAAAAGGCACACAACAATCAATCATATGCAACAGTTGTGCCCAGTGTGGTATTCATGGAATATAGATTGAAACGTCAAAAGTTGTCCTGGACTGAAATAGACTACTGAGAAGGTGCATTGTGGGTCGAATCTCTCACATGTGTCAGGGTTCTGTGGATAACAGTTGCCCATTGAGTAGTCTTTATAGAGTGCTAAAAGTAAAAAAAAACTAAGTTTATTAAGAAATATTGATATCAACCCAGGTATATCTCATCCTCTCGGTCATTTTTTTTACATTCAGTTGTCTAAATTTTGACCCACCTCCTCTTTGTCTATTCTGGTTTTTGTGGTAGTTTTGATTTGTCACAATTACCACAATTTTTAAGCATTTTGGTCAGTATTTCACCCAGCAGACCAGCATACGGACAGCATTCCCTATTGCTAAGGTTTATGCTGTTGAACTGTATGGCATAGGGTGTAATCAACTTCACCTTGCACAACCACTATATAAAGATGGAAGCAGCCTGTGCACAGATGACTGATTTCTCTTTTCCCTCCATCTTTCATCCCTATGTATGAGAGCATCCATCTCTGTCTTCTGAAAGGTTCAAAGAGCTGTCCAGTGTGCACCCCCCAAGCAGATGCAAACACACACAGACACACACACACAGTCTTTCTCCATTCGTTCTTTCAGGAAAACATACGGATAGCAGTATCTTGAATTGCAGTGCCTCTCCTTGGCTTTAGGCACCACCATGTGAAAAGCATAAAGGGTTAGTCACAGTCTCAGCGGGTCGACATCAGAGATTAAGTACATACATGCCTCTTTGGTCAAATTTAAATTTCTGGTTTGTGCTGTTAACATCTTTCAGCATTCTGATCCTTTTAGTCCTTTGCTTTTACAAGACAACAAAAAACGATACAGCTTTTGAGTGAGTTGAAATTCTATTTGAAGATATTTCCAAATTTAGATCAAACAATTATGAACTGCCATCAGACATGTATTGGGTTTTGTAATTTGTAATTTCCTGAAGTACATGTATGAAAGTGGAAAATGGATTCAGTGTTTAATTACATTCCTCTTGCCATACATTCCAAGTACCAGATTGCAAAAGGGAGGACATTAAAAGCAATGAGGTTAAACACTGCATACTGTTAGTGGCTATTGAGGGTCTCTCATACAATTATCAGGTTTAAGAGGTCCTCTCATCTTACTCTCGTCCATTCACATTGGATTTACACATCTTCTGTTTTGAGCAGTGGGCTAAAATGTGAATGAATAATGTGCTGAAGACCAGATTATTCATCTTTTATTGACATTCATTTATAAGAGAAATCCAATGTTAATCAATCAATACTCCCACCAAGCCAACCAAGTGCTGTCTGTAGGAAAAACAGCAAGACAATTTGATACAATATAGACTGAATAGGGAACCGGCAGATAATTTTAAATGAGTAGGGCATAGGAAAATGAAACTGAGAGTAAGTTTCTGTGCCCCATTCAGTTAGTGTTAGCTGTCTATTCCCTGGTCTATGTTGTATCAAATTTTCTTGTTCTTTTTCCTACCAACATCACTCATTGTCCTCAAACAACAGGGCTATGGATTGTTTCACACCAGATTTCTGTTAACTTATAGCTACCTATCACGCAGTTGACTTACATTGACTCACATGTAGCTACTCATCACAGAATGGAGTTGCTGAGGACTGATTTAAGAAATAATAATAGTTTTCAGTAGCAGGAAATCAGCCTGGTTATGTTCTATTTTCCATTTTTAGTGTTTTTTGTTTTTAAGGGGAGTTGCTTAAGAATATTGCCTTCTGTGAACAGCATGATGTATGGCTTCTAGATCCTAAAAGCTGCTTCTTGTTTGGTAATGAACTTTAAATGAGGTGTCATAAAGCCAGGCTGAGCAGCAGGGAAAAGAAGTCAAGTGTTTCCATCTATAACTCTGACAGTGGCAGACTGGATGTGCAAACGGCTTTGGAAGTTATTTTAGTAATTTACGGGGTGTAACGAGATTTTAATGTGTCCAGAATCTGCAGATTTTTGCATTTATAAGTGCAAGTAAATAAAAAACATCTGCTCTGTTATTGCCCAAGTACGTTGTTTCCAAAAGTGCACATAAAACAGCTTTGTCATCAATCTGTGCTTCAATTTGCACCATAGAAGTGGTCTAGGTATAGACCACAGTAGGACTGTGGAGTTGAAGCTAGCAATTATTTCTCTGTAATTGGGCAAGTCGTATGTTTAAAAAGAGAGACAGAGAGCAGTAGTCTCATGTGATCTCAACCTAAAAGCATGACATAAGGGTGTAAGGATGCCAATTTGATGTTGAATACATCAGCTAGACAAAGATGATCTTCTGTTGGTCTGATGTGTTTAGTTTTTGTTTGGTGGCAGCTTGAGTTGTAGTATTATAGTGCTTAGATAGGCACAGAGTGAAGTGATTTTGTTTTGGTTGCATAAGTTGCAGCTGTTCACCATATAATGCTACAGCCAATATCACTCCACCCCCACCTTGCGTCTGAAAAACAGAAAAACCTGTATGCTCACAACCGCTTAAGCCATCGTTGGAAGCAAGCTTCATAATTTTTCACTGTGTGTGTGTGTGTGTGTGTGTGGGGGGGGGGGGGGGGTGTTGTGGAAGTGCAGTGGCACCTTCAGAGGCGTGGAGTCTTCCTCCACAGCGGTGTTATCAATTGTGCACCCTCCAGCGTTTCAGAGAACATATTACTGCTGCGTGTGAACAGACACAAGCAGACACAGATAAACACAACACTTGCCCTCACACTCTGATCCACACATGGGACATGGTAACATTATGAAAATGAAGATTTGCCTCTACTCTGCCTACCCATGAAAGACAGGGCATCTTTTCCATGGCATGACTAAGAAACAAAAGGACATTTCTTCTCTTTCTCCTGGCCTTGTAACTCTGCAGTCATGGCTCTCAGTGTGTGAGTTTGCAGACTGTTCCCGTCATCTGCCCCGTCCGGTCTGCGAGACCGGCTGGATAGTGCTGCTCCTGCAGTGAGGCTCCGCCTGGCGTGGCATGGCCTTTTCAGCTGGGCGCTGGCAGGAAAGAGTGCCACGCAGACCTGGAAAGGTCAGAGCCGTCAGAGTCGATCAGCGGCGCTCCCACGACACCCGGCCCTGAAGTGGGCTGCCAATCAGAGCCTCAGCAGACATGAGTGGCTCACTCTCTCACACTCGCTAGCATGGTCCTGCAGGGGCTTGTGGGAGACAGCCCTCTCTGAGCTGTCCGCCTATGTCGGCTGTGTGGAGAGCAAGATGTTAATATGAGAGCAGAGGGGATGCAAGAGTCACCAGGAGCAGAGCACTCTCACAGGTACACCCCAGCTACTGTCTCCAGCTCCTCCTCAGGGCAATGGCACACACACACACACACACACTTTTCCTGCTAAAGTGGTTATATTTCCTTTGTTAGCAGTTTATTTGATTGGAGTAACAACTATTCTCATAGTGATTGTTTTGTTGTTTGGCTGTTTGTGCTCATTAGCAATTAGCACTGTTTAGTGCATGCCCCCATAGTAATGTGATTGTTAGAAAGAAAAAGGGAATGATTGGGAGAGGGACCGTGAACGGTCCGTGAGGACTGGATTTGGGCTTTGAAGGAGTACAGCTGCCTTGAGGTTTCATGTGTCAGTTTGCCTGTGAAAAAAGCTGTTAGTCCATTTTCAAGCATTCAAGTCTTCCTCTTGACCCATTCTCAACACAATCGGTAGCAGTTTGCCTGTGACTGCACACCCTTTTTACTGAGCACTGTTTGACTCCCTCTTTTCAGTGCTAATTAAATCACACAGGTCGCTCGGTGCCATGACCAAATGTATTTTCTGGGCAGCCACAAATGCACCTCCTGCAACACTTAGTCATAATTACAGCGGCAACTGCGCTGAGGTTATTAGATTAAGACGACGGAGAGTGCTCCATTCGTACTTACCCATATGGCTCAAAGTCTAAGTGGTATGAAAAGACTGCAGTACTCCCCATTAAATACTGCTTTTCCTCTATGAACATGAAACAGACAGGCGTGTTTTTTTTTTTTTTTGTCTTCAGGCTTCTCACCCACGGTAGATGTGATTCAGATGGTGTTCTCTTCATCTGGAACGGAGGTTATGTGCAATTTTCACACTCCACCACAGCAAGCTGAGACTCTGCTGCTGAAATGTGCCTGAAATCACCTTAATGGCTGAAGGAGAAGAAGAGACTTGATTTGGCTGCTGCAGCTTCTGCTCCTGCTAATTTGCTGGCCTGTGTTGTCCTTGGTTTAATTATTTTAATTATCGACAACCTTCCTGCAGACTTTGTGATACTGCAAATCAAAGCTGTGTGGAGGCGGATTATTTTGTCCCACCAAGGAGCATAATCACAAACTGCCGCCGCATAGATTTCCAGATTAAAACAGCTGTTAATCGTTGTCCTCTTAAAGATTTTGGGCGGTTATTGACAGAGTTGGGCCTCCAAGTGTTTATGTAAGAGAACCAGACCACCAACCAAGTCATGCTTATATTGAGAAACATCTGAGAAAATGTCCTCAGAAAAACACAAAACAGTATTTTATCCTTCAGTATACTGTGCTTCAGTTTCTGCTACTCACAACATCTATAGACGAAAGCAGTAATGCAAGAGACTATGTAGTGAATAACTAATGTTCAGTAAAATAGCTTGTTTAGCCATAACCAGTGATTTGCCCCAGCCTGTATGGCCACCCTGCTCATCCGAGAGCACCACTTTCCAACTGGAAGTTCTGCCCCTCTGCAGTGATCTCTGCCACAAGCCATCCCCCCATTATTGCCCTCCAGACAATTAGGATGAGAATGGATTCACTTTTCATTTGCAGGCCAATCAGAGTAACGAGTGACCTGCAGTCACAGTAATGGCCCAGTATTATTCATGTAGAGTGGTGATGACACGCTCCTGGAAGAATAAAACAGCACATCATATTTTATTCTCCTCAGCCAAGCGGTGTAATTGGTGCCACTGCCCCCAACACTGCCTGTCACACCATTCAGCTAGGCTTTGTCTCCTGCCTCAACACTTATGGGAAAAGCTTTGAGCGTGATAGACAAACACATCAGTAGCAGAGCCAGTGCACACAAGCAGTTGCCATACAAGGCTGTGGTGACTGACTGACTGACTGACGCACGCACGCACGCACGCACGCACGCACGCACGCACGCACGCACGCACGCACGCACACCAGAGGTGGAAAATTCCAGCTTTAAAAGTCCTACCTATGCACTTAGCACAGGTGATTCCACTAATTAGCTCATCTCCCTAGCTCAACAGTTACTCTAATTAGAATCAGCTGGTGTATGTGAATGGATGGAACAGATTATGTGGTAGGACTTTTACCCTCTAAAGCTGGACCTTTCCACCTCTGACACACATACAATTATGCTCAATTTATGGTTGGCGCTAAATTGTCGCTATCGCTACGCAGGGCCTCCATTGAATGTGTGACTTAACATGCAGAATGGCAGAAGAGTGAGGGAGAGGAGCAGGTGCCTGAGCAAGCTCACATGCTGCAGGAGCGAAGTTGGGTAACGTTAGATTTACTGCCCTGAAGCGCCTCAGCAGGTCCCTCAGATCCTCCCATCACGCACTGTGTATTATGGGCACGGCTGAGCTTGCCCTTGTGGGCCATGTACACCAGGGTTTGGAGATTGCTTTTTATGTGTCATTAATCCTGGCCATCATCTCTGCAGTGCTGGGGCAAAGCTGTAATCTAGTTGCTGGTATAATTAAGTGTTACCTGGACCAGGCAGGCTGCGGCATCATTCAACCACTTGTTTGTTGTGCACCTGACAGTGGTTGGTGATGGTCCTGGGAGCAGGGTTCCCACTCTCTCCAGCATCAAATTGAAGGACTTCTCAAGGACATTTCCAGGCCTTTTCCCACGATTTTAAGGATTCAACGTGAAACATTTTGAGACATGGACATGGATTGACGTGAAATCTTATTGAAGCGATGATACAGAATTCCTTGGTGATACAACATAAATAAGCAAAATGCTGGTCGCTCGGCAAAGCTAACCACACTATGTGCGTCCTGTTGCTTTTTGTATGTTCCCCGGCAGTCCGCCAGTGGCTTGCCGCTATCTCGCAATATATGCTATTTCCTAAACAGCAAAAATACCATATATGGCAAAAGAGCAGCAGGCTCCCTGGGGACCGTTGGAGAACCGACAAGCAAAAAGCCAGCAGACCACCAGCGGATTCCCATCAGGAATTGTCACTGTTGCAAATGATATGCATCAGAAATTAAGCAATAGGACGCATGTTACACTGCGACTACAGGACATACTGTGGTTAGCTTTGCTGACATCTAAGAAGATGATGCAGGTTCCACTCCCATTATGGCTCGCTTTAGTTTAATTTACTATGGTGACTCACCTCTGTGGGATCCAGTGGCATGCCACTAGGGTCCCTGGGCTTTGAGCAGTGTGCCCAAGAGGAAACACTAGCTCTCTGAGGTACTCAGACTCACTGATGCTGGACGATTTCCAAACTGGCTGTGCAAGAGTAATAAAGGAGAAATCTGGTGTGAATCAATCAATAGCCCTGTTGTTAGAGGTCGCCAAGTGCTGTTGGTAGGAAAAAGATTGAGAAATTTGATACAACATACACCAAATAGTGAATCGTGAGCTAACGCTAACTGAATGAGGCACAGCGGCTCACTTTCACTTTCATTTTGCTGTGCCCCATTCAGTTAACATCAGTTTTCTGCTTCCTGTTTGGTCTACATTGTATCACATTTTCTGGTTCTTTTTCCTACAGACAGCTCTCAGTGACGTTAAACACAAACACCAACACACGCACACAACTTGATCAGATGTTCACAAAAGAATATCCAGTCTGCCAAACTGGACATTGCTGGAGATGCCTGATTGTGCAGGTGATGAAGTTGTATATGGCTCGTATTTGGCCAGCAGAATCAGCTGGAATGGCCATCATAAGCTGGTCAAATCCACTACAATGGAAGGTGTATGTGTGAATTTAAAGAAGTTGGGATGGGTGGGGTTGTAGGGGGGCGTGATAAGAATAATATTTACTTATTTATTTAAGTTAAAATCTGCATGTCTTTGTTTCCTTGCAATTTTCCAGGGCAATATAGACATTTTACAGGACACTTTAACATTTTAATCAATTTCCAGGTGTTTTCCATGGCTGGATTTCCAGGTTTTCCAGGACGTGTGGGAGCCTTGTGGGGGGTGTAGTGTGTTCAGGCATGAGTAGTCACACTTAGCATAACTTCTGTCAGTAGTCAGGTTTCCATTCAATTTATTTGCATTTCGTATTCACATTAATGAAAATTAGGCTTAAGAATATGTGCATCTGTGTGAGTTTACATTGACTGTGTAATGTGAATTAAAAATGGACATGAGCCTCATCAAAGGTGGCGTCCATTATGCCTTATTCTATCTAGAGTGAATCCACCCCCCTCAACCGAATCAAATTTATATTTGCATTACTGACTGATGCACATTGCAGGTGCTTCAGCTGAAGATTTCTTATTTGCATAGCTTAAATGTGTACATTCACAAATTGGATGGAAACCAAGTAGTGAATGTGGAAGACATCCATGAGTAATAAACACTTTTCCAAACAGTCTCTTTAAGTTAAAACACAGGGAAGATACATATGTGAGATTGTTATGATCTCATTTTGAAGAAAAGGAAGGTTCTTTCAGAGTTCAGCACTACTCAAATGCTTGTCCCTTTAATGACAATTCCTACCATGAAGGTTTCTTATCTAGGGGAGATATAACAGCACTATGACAAACAACAAATGCCTGTGCTTTAATTTTTATTGTGTGGCTGCCAGTCTCTCTTTTTATTTATGGTCTTGTGTATTTTGATTAAAGCACCCGACGCTGATTTGAAATTACAGGCTGGGCCTTGGCAGTCCTAGCCCCACTGCAGAGAGCTCAGCATGTGACTCCCCAACCCTCCTGTCTGCTGATGGAGTCTGTTTTTGAAACTTTAAGAAATGGCATCTAGTCACTCCAGTCAAAGCTCTGAAAGCCACTCAGGGTAATGAAACATGGCTTGCCAGAAGAGATCTCGCTCTGCTCTTTTGACACCACTGTCAAGTACTTGCTGGCCCAGGCAAATATGTATCTCCAATAGTCTGATTCAGCTCTTATTCCTTGATTAAGGGCCTGTTCCTTATTCGCTTTTTGGCTGGGTCTTACTCTTGGCTAGCCTTGATTCACACCACCCATTTGTCTCTGGTCTGGACCCAGCTGTGTTGTGAATATGCTTTGCCTAACCCAAATTAGCAGTCATCAGCTCAGCTCATCTGTGCCACGCATGCAAACTGTATGATCATGTCTATTTAATGTACAGACCTACATGAAATCATTATTTAATATGGGTCACTGCATCATTAATGGCCAAGCTCTGTATAAAGATTGAGTGGATTTGATGTGCATTTCTATGCGTTCAAGGTTGGAATTTTTCGTTTTCTTTGTTGACTCTAGCAATTCTACCCCCCCAAGCCATAGATAAGCAATTCTCGTCTCTTTGGAACCTAAATATTAATGAGACAAAATTGGAAGTTTTTTTCCATAATATTTCCATAATATCCATAGCTTTCTCTAATGACCAACTTGTCCTCATTTGGTGATTTGGTCTTTTATTCTTTTTGAAAATCAGTGGATTTAATCACAAATGCACCCAGACCGCACCCCCCCCCCCCAAGCACACATACACATACACCCATCTCTGGTATAAAATAAGAATTGCAGTGTTTTGACCCCCATGAGCATTCCAAACATTGATCTCCATATTGCCCATTATAGCTCAAGCTTTGTTTTCTGTTTACTGACAAGAAGAATCTCTCCACACAACAACTGTGGGTAATGGAGAAAGTTCTGGAACAGTATGATGAAGTTGAACATGGTTATCGATGGCTGCAGATGAGTCACACTCAGTGAAGTGACTCAGAGACTGTGCAGCTTCATGCCCCAAGAGGTCCTCAGGGTAGAATGGCATCCTCCTCAATTCTCTTGTTAACAGTGGAGTCATTAACTAGCATGTCATTCTCTCCATAATCAGGCCTGGGTGCCTATTGAAACACTTTTAGTGAACTATATTGAAGGTAAATGTCAGAATGCAATCATGAATTGTGAATATTCTCTGCACATTGCATGTGTATATATATGCGTAGTGTAGGAGCATTGTACCTGGACTCTTGAGTGAAGAGCAACTGCAGCCGCACAGTATATCACATCTCTTTAGTGTGAGCTGGGCCAGCTCTGCCCTAGTTAAAACAACTGTTAGTGGTTGCCATTTTTGTCACTATATCACCCACATGAAGAGTAGATTAGAAAGATGTTTTTTTTATGGGAAAGAACTGCTGTGTTTGGACAAGAGTGATCCCTTCTGATCAGAGCGTTGTCCAGCAGCAAGTCCTGAATAAGAATCAGAGAAGCCATACAAGTTACAGGCTGCTGGCAGCCACGAATGTTGCAACTTGACTTCCACAGAGGAGTAGTAGTGGTCGCAAATACACAGAGTGGCTAAGAGTCTGACAGGATAGTCCACACTATGTGTCACTGATACTCTTTAGCACCTAGCGTTTACACAGCAACTACATTTCATCTTGTTATGCTGTAGTTTCTCTAGTTGTAATAAGTGTCTAGGTTTATGTAAGAAAGGGATTGCCGTTGCTCCAGAGCTCTAGGGCATAGCTTTCCCACAACCCCCAAGAGTTTGATATAAAAGGAAGGCAAAAATTATCTCCAGCTCAATTTCTGTGAGGGTGGAGGCATTTGCCTGTAGGCTTACCCCAAGATACAGGCCTGGCATTCTTCTCTGGCATGTTGGAGACATGGTGAAGGTTTGTATCTAATGAGTTCAGTCATGTTTTTAACTCCCAACAGCAGTAATGCACAGATCACTGCTCTGCCCCTCTGCCATACAAGGCCAAAAGTCGTCCGTGCCAGGTAGGTGCGGCCCCACTCCTTTATCTGTCTGATGGATTGACGGATCAAACGGCGGTGGAGGAGAAAGCGGCAGCTCAGATGCTATGTGGAGTTATTTTTCAATCACGAGCACTCAGGCCTGACCATGGGCGTCTGGTGTGGGATAACTCACCGCAGGTTTTGATTTATCGCAAGGCTTGCCGGCCACGAGGTCACATTTGCTGACACGGCTGCTAAGGCGGCGTGACAGGTTAGTTACACTGTATGTAGAGGGGGGCGAGGGACGCAAAGGGGAGGCGAAGCGTTGCCGTCTGGCACGGAGCAGGTGGAGTCACCTTCATACTGGCTAATCTTCTCAGCAGGCCCACGGTCCCAGTCCTCATGGTGGCTTACTGTTTAGCCCCTTCTCTGTTATTGTGCCAAAATTGCTGTATGAGAGACACTTGCTGGGTTCCAGAGAAGGGATTGTTTTGTACAGCCTCATTGTGTTCTGTTTTTTTTTTTTTTTGGACAGTCATGCCTAGCTGTGGATTTGCTGTGACATGGGGACATTTGACTGATACGTGTAGACACACGCAGACAAAGCCCTCAGCAAAATCTTTTGACAGCACTTTTTGGTTATTCAACAGATCAAATTTGGCACATTGAAAAAAACCCTCAGTCACTATCAAGCATCTCTCTTCTTTTGAAAAACTCTACCACACTTAGAACGACAGGGCTTTTGGAATTCCAAGGCCTTACTTCAACTTTAATTTGCTGAAGACTGAATGTCAGGAAGGAAGGCGTGATATCAGCAAACAGATTGGAGCCCAGATTGCCTCTTAAACTCCTGTGTTTATAAATAGGTGCCTGTGTGTGATCATGCTTTCATTTACTGGATCAGATCAGATACTTGCTTTGCAGCATGCACTTCAGCAGCCATGTCATACTAGAATCAGTACCCACATTCAGCACCTCCAAAGATGTCAGCACATACAGCTGCTATCCTACATAGGTTATGCAGATATCCAATGCATTTCAAGCTTAAAAACAGACTTGTCATTTATGTTATAATTGATGATTATGTCCCATTTCAAGGTGTGATTAGTTGCCCTGTGAAAGGTGCAAATTAACTCTGCGCTGGATGTGTTATGTTTAGACTTTGGAAAGAAGGCAGATGGTGAGACATGACTTGGCATATGCTGTTGTTCAGAGGCTTAGCACTTTATTAATGCCTCATGCCCTGGGGAAAGTTGGCCTAATCAGAGCTAGAAAATGCCACTCCGGTGTGTTGTTGGACAAATTGGCTCCTGAGCGATGCTGTTCAACACTACGCATATACTGGTGGTGAGGGAAACACAGTAGGGAGCGCTGTATAAGGGAGAGAGTTGAGCTGGAACAAACAGCATTATGTCTCAGCATGGGGTTTAATACAGCACATAAAGCCCATCAGCGAAATTCAATATAGAAGTAGTCTCTGAATGTACGCTGGCTTTCAGTGAGAGAAACAATATGGGGGAGAGAAACCCCAGGCTGTCCTGGGATCAGCCTAGCGTTTCCACTCACAGCAACACCAGCCTAATATTGGGCTTGATGGCTGTGGAAAAAAATTTGGGGAAAACATGCAATGATGGAGTGCCAATTACAGTGGACCGTCACACCGATGGGAAGTGACAACGTACGTCTCCCATAACGTATAATAACCACCCTATGGCCCCCACAGGGGACACATAGGATTAGTCTGACAATTACGGCAATATCATGGCAGAAAGTTTGGTGAATTTTGCACTTTCTATGACCAATTAAGCAGCTGGTATGACATTCATGACCCAAGTGTGCCTGGTGTGATCCGCAGGGCTGGCTGACTGGATGGGCTATGGGTTCATTAGATGCAGCTTCGTGGTGGGTGAGGGTGGGGGTGGACGGGGTGGTGGGGGTTCACGCATACCTCCCTTGGGTCCAGAAAATTCTTCAGGGTAGACTTACTATGCGGATTAGCCAGCTAAAAATAGCAAGTTGTTCAAGGGAAAATATGCAGTCTTTAAGTTTAGAGTATGTGAGTTTCTGTGCTAAACTGAATGTTAAAAAGTTTATTTGGGGTTTGTTAGGAGTCAGGTGACCAAGGCACTGTTGCCAAGACCACCAACATGACAAATAGGAAGACTGTTTACTGTGGGAGAAATTCACTGTGATAGATTCAACTGTTTGTTCCATAGCCATAATCTTCCACCCAGTAATGTAGCAATATAGCAGCAGTGTTTCACAGGGCTTTGTTTTGCTTTTTATTTTTGTTTTTATTTCTTTGTTTGTTTGTTTTCAAAGTGCTGTGTTGCCTCGCTCCTTCCTCAAAATGTAATGCAATAAATCGTAACAATTTTACCTAGTGTAAAGAATCACAGGTAAAACTGAGTATCTCTTAGTCGAGTTGCCTGAATTATCCTTTGATTGTAATTCACATCATAATTAATTTTATTTATCTAGCTCTGTTGTTTCAGAAGGTGGTGTTTATAACAAAATTGGGGTGTTTTTTTTCAAGTCTCTCACATCATATTAACCATGCAGAACACATCCAATTACTCATTTAATGTGCCCTTCTTCCATACTGAAACAAACCACAAATCTTGGAACAACAAGACCCAAAAATATGATGTGTTGCGTCTTGTTAGACATTTGCAGTGCGCTTCTCGCTGCACCCTGCAGCACCACGGCTTCATAATTGAGTAATGACTGGGCCTCCAGCGGAGTGCGACCGCGCAAAGGAGTCCTTGATTCCTGACAGGGTATGACACGCTTAATAAGAAAGTCATTAGGGAGAGGAGGAGAGAGGGCCTGTGCCAGTGGCAAGCGTAAACAGAGCAAAGCACAAGCACTTATTGTCTTCTTCGTCTCGCAAGCATCTCGGCCGAAATCACATCTCAACTGACTAATGCTACACCGGGATGGCGACACACAAGCTGTGTGTCTAAGCACTAAGGGTTAACTCACACATATTAGTAGACATAGTTTGTGGAACTTCAGTCAGTCCCAAGTAACAGCATACACATACCATTGGTTAATACTGATGCTGAAAGAAAGTGAATGATGAAATGCTGCTGTTACCTTCTCTCCCTTTTAACTTTCTCTCTCTCTCTATCTTTCTGTCTCTGCGTGTGTGTGTGTGTGTGTGTGTGTGTGTGTGTGTGTGTGTGTGTGTGTGTGTGTGTGTGTGTTGGTCCATGTCATGTGTTTGTGTCTCACTGTGTAAGTTTGCACTCTGATATGGGGTTGTTGTAATAATGAGACTTTATTAAAAGCTGGGCTCTAGTGGTGTTTGTGTGGTGGACCATGCCCTGAATATTGAGCACTCTGGTAGGAGTGGGGCCTAAATATCAGCAGTAAGGCTTTTTTTTTTTTTGCTGCGTGTATGATTGATTTGGCTGTGCTGAGGCAGGAATGGAGCAAGGTTTTCTCTGTGTTGGGCTCTGCGGGCACTGAACTGTGTTCGTTAATCATGCTGCATTAGCACACAAGAGGCATTTATCACTAAAAGCCCAAAGGCTGCAGTCTTAGGAAGCTGCTGTACTCAGTCTCTCGCCTCACCTATGATCAATTCAAGTACACACAAAGACTGAAGGCTGCTAAGTCTCTGCTGGTCATTTAGAGAGAGCTTTTCTGTTGGGGAGTAGGAAGTCGTTCCCAATATCATTCATCTGCAGTCAACATCATGCTCACACAATTTATGGAATTACCTGCTAATTACTCCTACAAATTAGTGAACTACATATTTCATGATGGAAAAGTAAAATATTCTACAGAAACAGTTGTGTGTTTTTTGTTATAGTTGTGCTTTTTCCATAAATGTGGGCAGAATGGAGTGTTTCACAGTGTCCAGATGCCCACCTGTGTGTGTGTGTGCATGTGTGCGTGTGTGTGTGCATGTGTGTGTGTGTGCGTGTGTGTGTGTGTGTCTCCTCCAGCAGGGCTGAGTGAAAGGCGTGTGAACTACAGGTCCTGGCAGCTCACTGGGGCATTGTCCCCCTCCCACTGAGAGCGCTGAGCTAAAAGCCACTTACTGCACCATGCTCATTCATGTGAGAGGCGTCAGGGACCTTTAATTATGGTGAATTTGTTTTTCTTTTACTTTCGTTTACACTTTTTTTGGTTGGAAGGTGTGTCCAGACTGTCTACGCTTCATGCCTGGGATATTCAATGGGGAATCATAAATTGATTGAAATGCAGGAGAACCAGCAAGAAGCAGACAATTCCTGCAAATGTAAGCAAATGGGAAAAAGCAAATGTAATTCCTGACGACAGTAATTAAGTGTCATTGGGACATTAGTCTTTAAAGAGATAGATGGCCCTGCACCGCCACTGCTCGGAAACTTGGAGACCTTTTGCCAGGAAGCAATTGTGAATAAAGGGGTGGTAATCAATGTTTACCCTACCCTCTGAACACATGCTATATGTTACATGGCCGTCATGGAATTGACCATTCTGTCCAGGCGGTAAAGCAGCTGGAGACTTAGTCTGGATCAAGGCTGGCTCTGTGGTCAGGAAGATTAGTGACTACTGAAGGACAGAACAGTCTCAAGATGGACGTTTGTCCGCTGTGTCTTTGTGGGGATAGATCTAGTTAACTAAGCAATGGAAAGTGACGTGAAGTGGTTGGGCATGTCTAATCCTGCCCTCTGTATTTATCCTCCGTGCTCCTTTTACTAATTGTTCACACCAACGCTGTGACGAGCTCCCCAAGGTTCTGCGCCCTGATGTTTGATAAGCTGTGGCAAACAGACACTTGTTTATACATGGCTTTGATAAATGGTCTCTGCTCTCTGCGCAAAGGAGGCAAACAACATCCAGAGGAGGGTAACCACCGCTGTCTTTAATTATCGAGCCACGCATGCAATCACACAGCAATAAACCTGTCATGCTCCCCTGTCTAAGGAGGGGAGATCAAAGTCAAAAGGCACCTCAGATACCTTTGGAGAGCCTTTTGTTTGCATTGTCTGGCAGCAGTGGGGAAATATCCAGCACGCATGTTTACTGTCACTTCTCATTTGGACATGTGGGTTTATGGAGGCCATGGAGGCTCCCCTCCACCTGGGAGCGAGGCAGGTGGAGGTCTGTTCTGGGACCAGTATTCATGTGTGCAAATGGAAGCAGGAGCTCTGAGAGAGGGAGCGTGCTGCTGACCATCCGCTGCCTTCTTACTCATGCAGAATGGATGAGCGCATTGCGTGACATTTAGCCGGGAGGGGAGTGTGGGGTTTAAGGGGCTGCCTTCTCTGCCAATGTGGGTGTCCAGGCTCGTCAGGAGTCAGAATCCCGCCTGTGGATCTGTGAGGGAGGCAGGCAGGTCAGGAGTCAGCACAGGTGAGACAGGAATGAGGCTCAGATGTGGCCATCCGTCTGTCTGTGTGTCTGTCGTGGCTGCCACAGGAGACAAAGTGAGAAATCAATAAGGCCCACTCAGGATGGAGCAGAACAGGGGCTCCGCTCTCCACACTGTCTGTCACACACTACACACACACTCTGCCCCTCAACCCGCAAAGGAACTGCTGACGAGAGAGGTGTCAGACCATGACGGCCAGGTCCCCCGTGAAAGAGAGAGAGAGAGAGAGAGAGAGAGAGAGAGAGCACACTGGTGAAGCACCATGTTCAGCACCATGGTTAGCGACTGAGAGAGCCTCCAACACTGAACCCGTGTTTGATATGCATTTAGTAGAAGGATGCAAATGTCTTAAAGCAGCAATTTTCTCCCTATCTTTAAAGGAGTCCAAAGGTAGCAGTGTGATGGCTGCCAGCTGTAATGAAGCCACTACTATAAATGGTCTAGTCATTGGTGATTAAGTGCCGTGTCATGTTTGGAGTAATTGCCTTAATTAGCTATTGAACAGGTTTCAGGGTTAATGGGACAACAGGTTGGCAGTGAATTTGATTAACTGTTGGAAGTTAATGATTTTACTCTCATCTTCCACTCATTCCTTGAAATGATTTGATTAACAGTATGGAAGAAACAGATCCTCCTTGTTTGTTATTACAAAATCAATTTCACGGCTGGGTGAACTATCTCTGACGGTGTTTTTGTTGGGTGTGCAAGGTCCTCACTCAGCCGCCTGGCGCACAGTCAGACAAAAGGCTTTCCGACTTCACACTGTAAATCAGCTCTTCCTTCCTCTCAGGAAATGGATGGACGATCCCCCCCACTCCCTGCTGTCAACCCCTGCTCACACACACACACACACACACACACACACACACACACACACACACACACACTTACATTGCTATAGCCAAGTGTAGCTCTCCAGGCAGTGTGGGGACTGATCCTCAGGATGGTGCTGGACACACTGTGTGTGTCCGTGTGTGTGTGTGTATGTGTGTGTGTGTGTGTGTGTGTGTGTATGGCTGGAGGGTGGGGAGAGGGACCCCGTGGGGGGTGGGGTTGTAGGAGGAGGGGAACGTTGAGTAATCTGAGAGTGTTGTACTGCACCAGCCCCGTGCCGGCAGGATCAATGGGCTCTGGAACAGGACGTCAGTGCAAGCTGCCAGAGGGGAAGAGCCGTAATGATGGCTCCTCACAATCTGCTGCTGCCAAGGCAAGCAAATTAAGGAGAAACCCTCTCTGCCACTCTCTCACTCTCCCACTCTCTCACTCTGCCACTCTCTCACTCTCCCACTCTCTCACTCTGCCACTCTCCCACTCTCTCATTCTCTAACTCTCCCACTCTCCCACTCTCCCACTCACTCACTCTCTCACTCTTCCACTCTCCCACTCTCTCACTCTCTCATTCTCAGCACCAGCAGCTGAAAATGCACACTCCTTTTGTTGGAGCTGCCTGATGTCAAGAAGCCAGAGCAGGTCGACAGCACAGCGCTCCTGGTCAGCAGTATAGCCGTCTAGGCATCTTGACAGTTTGGTGTGCACTTGAATGGTTTTCTGAGGCCTCAATAAATACCCATGCAATTACCTTCATGGAATGAAGTGGATGGAGCACATACTATGTTGCCATCTAAGCACATTCACACACACACACACACACACACACACGCACACACACATAGAGGCAGACCTGCACAGGAGGGAACAGAGTGGCTAAACACGAGGCCTGTCAATCCTCATCAATGCCAGAGCACTGCCCGTCAGCACATGTCTCTGAGCTGGTGTTAGCCCTTGGCCTGTATGATGGACTGCGGACATGAAACACATGTCTCTCAGAGGTGGGATTGCAGCCATGTAATGTATGGGTTCTTTTATGAAGTCTGGAGTGTGCTCTTGGAAAGGTCACTGCAGAGGGATTTCGCTCGTGCACTAAGCCTCTCATAAGCATGCCCAACGCTGGGTTCTGCCTCACTGCATGCAGAGAGAGCGACGCTGAAAAGGGCACCGATTCTCGACCGAATCAACGCATGGCCGGCCACACATTTGGAGATTGCTGAGTTGACTGTTTGAAGTGCTTCTTTGTCTGTTTTCCCCCTCGGGGCTCCTCGTGGTGCCGTAGCCGAAGCTCACGCCGCACACAGCATCAAACGCCATGTTTCATTAGTGTGGGATCTGCTGAGGCAGATTATACCTTTTGTTGTACTGTCCCTGGCGTCTCAGCCTGGCAGGGACACAGGGCCAACACATGCAGCATTTGTTGTAGCCCAACTGTCTGCGTACCTGGACAAAATGCACACAGTCATAAAAAACACACCCAAAGTTCCTGCTGAGCAGCGAAAACTTTCCCCCGCATCTCCGGAGGGCAGTAAAAGGTACAGCTGTACAGTAAATGAACAGGCCCGTATTTCACTGCCTGGGTGGGTCTGCACCGCTTAGTTTATGTCTGCGAAAAGAACGAAAAAGCACTCCAGCACAACAGCACTCAGTGAGGAAGAGTGGAATCAGTCTGCTGTGTCTTTCTCCACACCGACACACATGGAGTGTTGTCACGTCTTTGCCGTTCATTTGGTTCGGCCGTGACGTCAGGGCCATCAAAGAAGCATAAGTGCTTCTGCCGAGCGCAGGGGGGGGGCTTTTTGTGATCTTGCAGTGGGCGCCACAGTCGTTCCCAAATGGGATGGGCTGATCTGTGCCACACTGTGATAAAGTTTTAATATCTTCACTACACCAGCCGCCACTGCTGCAGACCAGCAGACCAGAGCTGAGTGCCTTTGCCTCCTTATCAGCCGGTCGGCTCCACTAAGGCCTTTGTTTGGCAAACAAGGCTCATTTCTTTCCTGCATTGTCAATGAAGCAGTAAGAAAACCCATCTCCTTAGCCACCTCCATTCCTTTTGACTCCTCATAGTCAGTCAGTCCCCGACAGAACAACTGAATCTCCCCACGGAAGGCTTTTAAGCTATCACTACCATGTAATAGAAGTCCAATTTCAAGGCTGCTGAGTGCAAGAGATTGTAATTTTAATTGCAGTATAACATTGCTCCGTAAAATCAATGCATTGACTGATTTTGTCCCCGAGGTTATTTTGCAAGCTATGATAAGGACAGTCTGCAGGAGCACCCGTCCAAGTCATGATGGCTCCCAGAGATGCATTCCTCCCTCGCATCCGGCGCACGTGAGCCAAACGTTCGCTGCATGAGCAGCCCGGTGTTTGTCATGCAGCCCGACGTTTGTCACGGCCTCATAATTTAGCCATTAGCTTGTGATGCAGCCAGTAATTGCCACACTTACCTCAAATAGCATCACATCATAAATCAGCATCGGGAGTCTGCAGCCAGCCATGCACTTAAGGGATCCATAATCCCCTTCTCTCCCACGCCCCCTGCTGTCTGGGGTCGGGTTACGGTAAACGACGCTCATGACCGCCACAGAACAGATGGGACCAGCGGCCACTCTGCTGTCTGCAGCAGCATCGCTAGGCGTGTTAGAGCAGATGATTGGTAATACAGGAGGGCTAACCTGGGGGAGATAAATCTCTAATATCACCGTGGTACACCTCTTCCTCCTCCTCCTCCTCCTCCTCCTCTGCCACTTCTACACCTTCTCTTCACTGCACATTCTCACAAGCCCTGAGGGTACTGGAGTATGGCTTCTCCAAATAAAGAGCTGCAGAGAGAGCCAAATGGAGCAAGTGAGGAAGGGAGGGAGGGAGGGAGGCAGAGTGGATGTGAGAAAGCCCATCTGGCACCTGAAGGGGCGCAGACAGATGACCCAGGGCGTCTGTGATGTCGGTCACACCTTCACTCCACTTGGATAGGTTATACACTCCACTGCACTCATAAACACACACACACACATAGCACATTGTGAAATGTGAGACAGGGAGGTTTGAGATTTTGAGAAACAGACTGAGTAAGAACTGAGTAACGTAGACTGTTTAGTACAGTGGTACAGTACAGAGGTAGTATCAGTGTTAGTCTCTCCCTCTCTCACACACACACAAACATAGAGGTAGTATCAGTGTTTGTCTCTCACACACACATAGAGGTAGTATCAGTATTAGTCTCTCACACTCTCCCACACACACACACAGAGGTAGTTTAAAAAAAGATGGCCATTCGGAAATGAAAGTGGCAGACGTATCTGACAATGAACAGAGGCTTAATAATTATTCCAGTTTTGCTGGCCACTCAACTGCTTAATTGTGTCAAATCTGCCATTTGTGAGCAAATCAAGGGTGTAATTGTGGGCGCTGGCTCCATGGCCATGTGCAATGCTAGACCGCAGCATGACGTGTTGGCTGCAGCATGAGTCTATGGCATAAAACAACACGGGTGCATCCATCTGGGGGTCCATCTGGTGAGACTAACAGGGGATACCAGCACCAGTCATCCCACTATATGAGGAACGGAAATGCAGGACTCTCCATGAAGTGCAGAGCCACACCACACGCTGCCCAACCACCCACCGACACACACACACACACACACACACACACACACACACACACACACACACAAACACGCTGCATTCCTGACAAAGGTTTTTAAAAGCTGTCAGTTAAACTCATGCCGCTTGACGGGCTGTGATTTCGATTGAACCTGCCACTGCCGTGGTTTCCATCATTGGAGGTTGTTTGCGTCACAGACACTGAGTCACATATTTGAGAAGATTTTCTAAAATATCTAAATGCTGTCATTTTTGTGTTGGCACTTTTTGTCATGTCACTCTTTTTTTGTTTAAATCATATCGCTTACCTCAAAATAACATGAATGTTAACACATCTACATATTTGAATATGTTTTTCATTGACTAAGTCATCTGAATGGGTGTACTCCAGTCAGCTCAATTGGAAGGTCAGTCCTCTGTCTGAGTTGTGACCTGTGTTTGAGGACTATTGATTGAGCTGTAGTCATATTCCTGATATCAATGAAGCATGTGGATTATTTTTCCTTCTTGTATTGATCAACAAGGTTCTGAGGGCAGATAATGAAATACAGTAATAAAAGCCATGTTATCAGTGAGACTTTGCATGGATCAATTCAATATTGCATTGCATCCTCACTTCCTGTAATTTATTGCCTGTTTTTCCCCCTCTCTAAGAAGCACACTTGTAATAAACAGTAGAAGCCCCAGTCAGGAGTAGCACTCCCCCAATTAAAAAGATTCTTTCTAGAAAAACCTCTGATATGGAGCAATGAAGCTGTTCATATTTCTCTCTGGGTGTGCTAACGAGGCCCGGCTCAGCAGTGACAGCAAGGCAGAGGGTGGAGGTTTTTTTAGCGATGGATGAGGGTCTGAGAGGAGAAGGCTGCAAACGTGGGCTGCCGAGGAGGAGGGAGAGAGGGATGAAAATGGTTGCTGATGCTGCCATGACTGTCATGTCGTCAGCCTAGGGAGGCCCACCAGGGCTGGCGTGTGTTTGTGTAATGAGCTAACAGCCTGCACGAGTACAGCGAGCCAGCAAGTCACAGCAGGCTCTCTGACGACAAAAGCCTCCTTGTGCATGCATAAACATACACACACACGCACACACACACACCACCACCACTATGCACACATGTGCACATATACATTCAGACATAGCACACGCCCCAGTTTTATGTCCATACAGATCAGACAAACATAACACACACACACACACACACACACACAGAGACAAACACACCATGCTCATAAGATGCTTTGCACTGTGTTGCTTCATCCCAGACCACCCTCCCCAGATGGCAGATGAAGGAGGAGAACAGCTGGCTAATGCGTCACGTTTACTTTTCCTCTCTTCAACGGCTTGTCTCTTTTTTTCACTGGCTGACCATAAATCTACCCAAAGATGTGATCTGTCATCTGCAGGATGTGTCTGTTCCTGTGTGTGTGTGTGTGTGTGTGTGTGTGTGTGTGTGTTCACTGGGCACACTCTTCCTGCCTACTATACCTCAGTCCAAGCTTTAAAGCATATGTAAGCTTGTAGAGTGAGCGTCACTGTGTGATGCTGAGTTTTAGGGAGGGGACCGGATGTGCAGACTCCTCTGGGTTCTTGTCTCCCTCTGTTTCTGGCTTGGCTTGATTTAGAGTGTGTGTTTGCATGTGTGTGTGTGTGTGTGTGTGTGTGTGTGCGTGGCAGCCAGCTCTCCAGAATACTGCAGGATTATCTCCTCTCTCTCTCACACACACACAGACACACACACACACACAAGCACACACACACACACACACACACACACACACACACACACACACACACACACACACACTCCCCTTGTGAAGCAGGACTCACACAGCTCCTCGGTGCCGCGGGGCACTCTGCCCTTCTCACAGCGCCACTCAGGTTACATCACTGAGAATCCCCACCATCCACAGCAATGGCTTGGCCTCCTCCTACACACTCTTATTCAGACCACTGTGTCCTCTCTCTCTCTGTCTCTCTCTCTAGCGCTCTCTCTCAGGCTACAGGGCCTCACCTGAGGCGTCTCACTGAGGAGGCTATGGGCTATTTCTTTCTTTTGTGCCACATGTTCTTTTCTTTCTTTGTTGCTTCTTGTTTCTGTCTTTATTGTTTGTATTGTAAACCTTTCCTGAAACTCTTTCGCAGCCTCAGACAGCATCAGACAGCATCAAATGACAATAAAGACTATAAGAATTGGTGCTGTGGTGCTCTGGAATTATTCACATTTGCTCCCATTGTGACATATTATGTTGCTCTGTCGTGGTCAGTATTCAGTGATCTTGGTGGTAGGCTATTAGTATTAGAATCAATATTAGCTGGTGCTGTCTGAAAGACTGCATAGAGTACCCTATACACCCAGTGTACTGAATTTACACTTTACACAGTGGACCACATCCACTGTCCTTTTCCAGAGCTGTGGAGAATTCATGGCCATAATAGGAAATCTAAGATGAATGCTTGATTTTGCAGTTGAAACGGTGGAAGAAGTAATCCAGTTTGGGTGAAAGAGAATGGAAAATGATCATTCAGCTGCAGCCCCGTAATCCCCCGAAATAACAAGCTTATTCCGCTAAACCCTCCATAATTTTATCTGGAATCTTCCATACAGTGGCATTATAATGACATCAAAGCTCAACTGCTAATTCGTGGCTGACAAATCAATGGCTCGATGAGCCGCTTTAATGCTTAATACGTGGCAAAGTGCAGCTTGGGGAAGCCTAGTGTTTTCAGCTGGGCTAGAAATTGGAGAGATTGTCTGTGCCTGAAATATTAGGCCTGCTGTGTCTCTCGCTAACAATGTGGACTGTGGTTTACAGCTGCCTCTGACAGTGTGTCTCTGTGTGTGTGTGTGTCTCTGTGTGTGTGTGTGTGTGTGTGTGTGTGTGTGTGTGTGTGCACTCACATTTTTGCGTCTGTGGAGAGTGAGAGGGAGGGTGCATCTGGGTGTATGTGAAAGGGTGTGAGTTAATGTGCATCTCTCTTTCTCTCCCTCTTTTCTCTCTCTCTCTCGCGCGCTCTTTCTCTCTATTTCTGTGTGTCTGCGTCATAAGAGAAGGAGTGTGTGTGTGTGTGTGTGTGTATGTGTGTGTGTGTGCGTGTGTGTGTGTGCGTGTCTGAGATGACTTGGTGGGCTAAACCCAGGTACTTGGTAGTCTGATTTGATAGCTCATTCTTCTGAATAAAATGGGTCACGCATAACACACTATTTACTGACAAAACACTGGAACAGGTGGTTCCTTTATTCCAAGCAATAGAAGGAAACTGTGGATGGGGTATTAATTCTTGTCAGGATTTAGGTCAGCGCTAAGTGATATGCTGCTTTGCTGAATTAATCTTGAGCCTGGACATAGGGTGAATAAGAATGGTTCCTGGGCTCTAATGAAATTCCTCTGGGGGAGAATTATACTATAAGCACACTTATCTCAAGAAAAAATACACTATATGCTTAAGGACTGGTGCTTTTAAATAACGACAAGTAAGAAGCAGTGTTCATAAATGTATTTACATTTACAATAGCAATTGAATTACAATTGATATTTTAAATATTGATAACTGATAACTATTTTCATCTTGAGTAGGAGGATGATCATGCTTTCACTATTATCAACAGTTTTTTGCAAGTAAATGTACAATTACATGAATAGAAGTAAATGTAATGGTCCTCTTCAGAGTATTAGAGCTAGTGTCAGTGTACACCTAGTGAAAACTGAACAAAATATAGTCCTTTAACTGACAACATTGTATGAGCCTTCAGAATTTCCATTTTGTTCCAGCTGCACATAATTCATTATGAAATATTTTTGTTTCAATATTTTCAAACAAGTCCAGGATACCATCACATATTAATAGTACTTAAAGTTAAATAATGTTGAGCACATGGTTCTCTCTGAAGCAGTTTAGATAGCTTGCTGAGGCAAGGCCCTGTGCATTCCTCTCTCTGGCCCTAGTCTGGCTTTGCCATAGGAGCCCAGACTGACAGAAGAGCTCCTGCTGGATGTACTTGAATGTGTGTTTAGCTTACCTCCTCTCTTCTGATGCTCTGTATTGTGTGTGTGTGCCCACTGACGTGGGAAAAGAAGAGGCGTCATTAAATAGCAGTGTTGTTGTGATTAAATAGCAGCACACAGGCAGCACGCAGGGGCATGACAGGCCACTGTGAAATCATGCCAGATGAAGAGATAGAAAACAGGGCCAAACTGCAGTGCCTCATGCGCTTAATGTAGAGGGACAATGAGGAAAAAAGACAAGGACACACATTGATGTGTACACAAACACACACACACCCACACACACACACATTTTTTTTTTTAATCTCAGACTGAAGAAAGCCACTGCTCTCCCAAATTTAGCCTGCATCCTGCTAGCCTGCGTAGGAGCCAGCTTTAATCAGAGTGAACCATCATTCGGGGCCTTGAGCTCCACGTGGCTCCCGCACACAGCCACGCACTCACATCAATTACCACAGCCGGCCGGGGATACACGATAGGGGCTTGTCATCAAGCGGTGGACTTGGACAAGGACCGTGGACTGGGGCCCAGTGGGGACCTCCCTTACTCCCCCCAGAACTCCATGTCCTGCTTCAGACCAGAGATGGGTTGAGGGGGTGGATGAGAATGAGGGCGGCCTGCAGATGGCAGCTAGCCTGCGGTTGTGCGGGGATAGAAGAGTAATGATTGGAGTAATAGGTCAGAGTTATTAGTGCTCCCCCATCCATTCTGCTGCCGTTTCCCCGACATCTCCACAGACGCCTGCTTGCTGTACAAACAAGCCCTAGGAGTTTGTCACACAGCTCTATTCATTCGCCCTTCACTCTGCTCTGTGGTAGCTGTGTGTGTGAGAGAGAGAGAGAGAGAGACAGGTCACAAGAAAAAGTCAGCGGAAAGAGAATGAGCTATTGTGGTGGCAGTATATTTCTCTCTCGCTTTGGCTCTGAAGTGCATTCATTGGATGTGTCAGTTAGCTGGAAATAGGGCGGCATGCTGTAATCACATAGATTAACTACAGACTCTCCCTTTTTTTATAAGTGGGTGCGGTATTGGCTTCTCTCTTGATACAACTTGGCTCTTGTAGTCTCAATAATTTAACTGGAGAGGGTAGTGCTATCACTGTCAAAGCAGCAGAGCCAGCGGAGATGGTGAGCCTCCCTATCTGAGTAGACAGCAGGCTGGCTGGGAGAGCGGCTGTCCCAGGAAGCCCTTCCAGTGGGCTCCGTGATCTGTTCTCCAGCATGGTAGCCTGAGGTGCTCTCCGTTTATGCGGTTGAGATGCTGTTCAGCTCCATTGCTACAAAAGGCCTTGACAAGCAGGCAATAGAGGAGTGATCCTCTCGGTATCAAGAGGGGATGCCTGAGTTAAACAGTGGCCAGAACCTTGTTATTGGAGATGTCATTATTTATGGATTTGTGTCACTCACTGCTGCCCAGTAGAATCCTCATTGCCATGCATGTGTGCGAGAGGACAAGTCATTGCCATGCTGCGTGATGAGCCTAAATAATTGAGCACGTAGATCCAAGCCCTGAGTCTCTGGCGGGAGTGCAGGATATTTCAAAGGGAGTGTCAGCAATCACCTTGAAACAAGATCTATTTGTCTCAATCAGATTCTTGGTCTCCGCCCTACGTGGCTCTTCAATTGTGCCCTGCTCGGGAGACAAGCACGCAGAGGGGGATAAATGACTTATCTTGGTTACCAACAGCACACCGCAGTATCAATAACATTGCCATTAGACATGACTGCTCACCATACCTCGCACTCGTTATCAGTGACACTGTGATCTTCCACTGCCATGCGCTCTTTAAAGGGCTCCCCCTTTGGTCTGGGAACACTGTAAGCGTGTTAGCACAAGCTAAGTCAATATCAGAGGGAAAAAGGCTCATTTAGCACTGTTCACTCCCATCTATTTGTGTCTAGTCAGTGTGGAAATGCATCATGGCAGCAGTAATTTAGGCAGTAACCTTTTATATACCAGGCCAGGACGGCTCTTCCAAGGCTTGTTGAAGAAAGGGCCTGACAATTATCCCAACAATGAGAGCGTCACATATATAGCGTCTTTGAACAGCAGCTACTAACTGAGCTGATATATTTGTGCGTTTAACTTTATTGTGTTGGTTGGACAATATTATTCTGAACACACTGTTTGAGCCATCATATTTCTTTCTCATTTTTCTTTCCCAAGGCCTGATGCTGAGATTCAAAGACTAAAATCAATAGCTAGCCTAACCTGGGTGGCAGGCCATGCTGTGACGACTGTGCACCGTGTCCATTGATGTTGCTATAACTTCAGCCACTTAGAAGTCCCCCCTCAACTTTAATGGTTGTTCCATAGACCTTATGTAACTCCAATAGTCTAGGCTGTACCCTAAAAAGGATAATCTCCATTGATTCATTCACATTCACTGTGTGAAAAGCCTAAGCCTATGGCTACTGATCATTAACTGGCTTAAATGAGGCCACCGTTCGGAATTCACAGGGCTCTAATCATCTGCAGTCCTCCTCAATGGCACGCCAGCAGAGAGGAACAAGGCCAAATGAAAAACATAAAAGGTATTCAGAGGGTGTTCCATGGGCTTTTTGTTCTCTGTCTATTTCATGTAAAACCTGAGGCGAAAAATGGCTTTTGTATGAAAGGGACGTCTCCGGTGACTTTGAGGCTTGGGGTTCGTTATTACACATATAAGGCATAAACGCTGTTTCGTTATGTAAAGCAGGTAAAGTAAGCAACATTGTAGGTAACTTGGAGGTAATGGTCACTGATATGAAAACATAACAGATCTTTCATGATCTTTCTCAAAGTTTTATTGTGGTATTTTTCAGATTAACTTCCTCCTTTACTGTGCGAATCCTCCTTTACTGTGCAAATCCCAGAGGATTTTAACCAGGCCCTTCAATGTGACTTTTCTGTCTTCCTGTTTATATTCAGGCAGTGAGGTGAATGCCTGCTACTCAGCTGTCAGCTGTGTTTATTTCTACTGAGGAAGTTAGTAAGAAGTTAATTTGGAAAACCACTAAATATTATATGGCCCTGTCTTGAGCAACAGATCTGTAATGGTACTCAAGCTCTTGATGAAATGAAGTTGTCTTTGCAGATGTTTCCAAAATTTGAACAAATGCTAAAACTGTTCAGTGTATTTCTTGAAAGTGTTTAATTGGACTGACAAGACAGTGAATGCAACAAGCACCTACTAAATAGAAACTGTTGTCCTTTAATCTCTAACATCACAGGAGCACAGGAGAGCAACAACTATGATTCACATTTTGAACAGGACTATTTTATGTTGCATCAGAAGAGTGCCTTGCAAGATCAGATCTGATGGAGCTCCTCAGATGAGGAGGAATTGTGACGTACAAAAGAAAAGACTTCTGCACAAACAAATACAGCTCTATTCCTTTGAAAAGTCTCAGTCTCATGTTGACTGCCTTGATTCACATCGTATGCAACATACATTACATTGCCTCAGGCATGTTCCGAATGCATCTCTAAAGAGATACATACCTCTGCACTTGAAGCATATTAGAAATGAAGTACATTGTTCACTCTTGTATCTATAAGGACTATTTAAATTTACATTGGTGGGGATGCATTCAGGCAAGGGCTCAAGGTATAGGCAGGAAGTCAGCATTGACCATGTGATCCTGTCTGTTCACTTTTATTACTGTAAGTCTGAATTTATTTGAGGGAAAAATATCAAGCTGGCTCTCAGTGGTAGGGAAGCAGGATGGAAGAGTGATGCTTAATGGAAGCTGGAAGTGTCATGCCATGGTGATTTAATTACATGGCTTTTAAAGCACTGTTTGTCAGCCGTAAACCTGAGTGTCAGCCACGCAGATAAAGTGCTTCCACATTTGTTGCTAAGTAAGTCAGAGAACTCCCCACAGTGCTCGGAGCATTCTAAAAGTATCCAAAGATGCCACCATTAAGTTCTCACAGATTCATGAGAGACTTGATAATAACTTTCTGTCTTAATTATTGAAACAGACGTAGAGCCAACGTAAACCTCTGGACATGATCGGGCCTGCAGGGCTGAATTTTTCATGGTGGTCTTCGCTATGCTGTGCTGCATCGCGTTGACGCATCCACTTGAGCTGAACTTCCCCTGAGCAGGCAGGCAATGTGCCAGTGGAGGTAAGGCAGATGCTGTGTGGCCGTGGTGCCCTCTGACTGGGAGAGTCATGGCAAAAAACAACCTACAACCAGCATGCTGTTTTCAGCATCTGAGCACCGGTGAGTAGCCCAGCCTCCTGGAGAGCAGCGCTGGGCCTGATAGCGCATAGCCACTCAGGACAGATGGGCGTGCTGGTCGAGGAGCAGACATCGGCACTTTTACTCCTACTGTGTGTGTGTGTGTGTGTGTGTGTGTGTGTGTGTGTGTGTGCTTAGAACAGCTGATTGCCTGGAGCAAAACCTGGAATGAAGTGGGAGTGTTTGGCCGAGGTGTGTGTGTGTGTTGTGTGTGTGTGTGGAAGCGAGGGTGAGCCCAGAGTAATTACAGCTCAGTCTGTCTGTCAGGCCCATCGATAGGCCCCAGACAGGCAGGTAAGGTGAGGTGAGGAGAGAGGTGGTGTGGTGCAGCTCTGAGGAGGGGAGTCAGAGAGGCTGAGCTCAACCAGCAGTGACAGCAGCAGCCAACCAGGCTAGCACAGCAGCAGGGTCAGCAGCACCAGAGCCAGGACCTAACACACCTCTCATAGAGAACATCACACACACACACACACACACACTCTTCGTAATGCTCAAACTGTCTATTCATCTGTCTGTCTGTCTCACTGTATCTATCTATCTATCTATCTATCTATTTATTAATGTGTCAGAGCCTTGTGCCAGTGGACCATCTAACCATCTAGTGTCTCAGTTGCCGCCTGTGTTGCGTTGGCTCTGTTTCTACTCTCCCTTTTCCACCGTCTTCTCTTTCTTATTCTCCAGGGAATGTTCGTTGTTTGCCGCAGCAATTAATAGTGTTTGCGCAAAGATACACGCTCGATACAACACTGATGGCGAGAGACCACGGGCAGGCCAGACAAACACTCCAAGGTCTTCTCATTCCACCGAGTCCCACTGCGCTCAGCGAGATAAATAAACCTGCTGAATATTTCATTAAATGCACCCACGTAACCTGGGGAGTAGTCAGCCGGTGAGCACGCGCTGAAATGGAGTGGCCTGATGCCATCTGTGAATATCCCCCCCTGAAGCCATTGGAAAACACTCTGCCTGATGTGTCGCTCTCCAAGGTGCTGATATTGCCTGGCTCAATGGTGTGTTTCCAGCACCTAATCACATGGCCTCCCCAGGGCGGTTTCCGGGGCCCTGCTTTAGGCATTCTCTTTGTGGAGCAGCTTCCAGTAAATGCAGGAAACAGACTGCACACCAGCCTGAGGTGCTGGGGAACATACTTCTTCAAATTAGGGATTGTCATCATGGGGAAGTCCATTGGCAGATGTGGATTACAGTTCTTCTTCTTCTTCTTCTTCTTCTTCTGCTTCTCCTTCTCTCTCTCTCTCTCTCTCTCTCTCTCCATCTTCCTGTCATTTGATTGACCTTGTCCTGGTAGGGTGCGTTCCCCTGTGGCCCAGGTAAAAGGATCCATCCTGCTTCTCCTCAGCTGTGGCTGGTGGCTGGTGACAGTGTCCCCACCATGTGGGCCAGTGTGTCTGTCAGCCCCTGTGCATTATTCATGCTGCTCCATCTGAGGGCCCTGCTCTCTGTCTACTCTTTGATTAGCCCTCTGATCACAGGCTGACACCCGGCCCCTGGGCCACCTCAGGATGGGCCAGGCCCCCGCCACTCTCCAGCCCTCCCCTCTCCACTGCCCCTGTCCCTCAGGATGCAGGGGACACAGTCAGTAGAAGGGCAGGGACCACGAGGATGCTGATGAGGCCTGTGTGAATGACAAGAAATATTTCAAGTTGCTTTCATGAAGAACTCAAAACAAGTCATTCATTTTTTGTCTTTTCACATGCCCAAACGCTCTTGTACGAAATGATATGAGTGCTTATTTATGCGTGTGCTTATTTATGCATTGACTGAGACATGTCTCAACAAACGGTTCTCAAAGCACACTTGACCTTGTTGTGGCTCTGTCGCTTAAGTGACCAATGGAGCTTTTCACAGGGGCATGTTGGAATAGACGGGAGTCTTTCATGTAGTTTTTTCATGGACACCAGAGAAAGAAGGAGTGATGAATTATTAATACTCGGTTATCATATGAGTGGTAAAAGCATCTTGTACCCACAAGCTTCACAGGCTCAATCCAGTGAGTGAAGCGTATTAAAATGGAAAAAAATATTTGGTAAAAATTGATCCCTTTGCTTTGGGGAATTGCAAATAGTGATATCATTTACAGAGAGCCTTCTACATTTCCTTGCTCTACTTTTTAATCAGTGCAGCAGGCCTAGATTTTGCCATTTGCAAACCGAGATCTTGTTTTTTTTGATGTAGGGCACAGCCTCTCAGGCAATAGTGCTTCGGGGAATACCCTTAACCAAATCAGATGTAGTTTTACATCAAAACACATCAAAGCCTTTAATTGTAGAAAGCCTATGCCAGCACTTCATGCAAAAAAAAAAATAAACACAGCCAAGTAAACCAGCGTTGCTATTATTTTAGGTTCACCAATCAAGTCATTAATTTAATGCCTCAGTGAATTCCTACTGACTGTAACATACACAAATGAATCTTTCCAGATCCGACTAGCATTAATAATTTACAGGTCATTAAATGCTTCCCAGGACAGGTGTGCTTGTTTCTTTCAGCTCTGAAATTATTAAATTCGATAAAGGAGTCCACAATTCATTCCCTTGAGCTTCTATTCTTCTGAGTATATATATATATATATTTATATATATAGTACTGTATATGGTGCTTTCTGTGCTGTTTGTGGATCATTATCTGTGGATTCATGGCAGGACTGGCTGACAGGCATGTCTGTCTTACAGTGCCCCCCACCCCCCGGCAGACCTTTCACACCCGAGTGGCCCTGGGCTGTGCTCACTGAGCTGGAGCTGGAGCTGGAGGGCTGGGTGGGGGGTGGTCAGTGGTGGGGGAGCCACTGGAGAGAGAGGCTGGATGTCTGCACAGGCCTGAGTCCAACGCCTGATTGGACTCTGCTCTTTGAGTTTACACAGGCGGCAAACAGGCACACACATACTCCACACAACACAAACATAATGTTGAAACACACACACACACACACACACACACACACACACACACACAAACACAACACACAGTTTGTAAAGATACACTCATACTCTTAACAGTTATATGTCATATATTCAACGTCATCCGCTAACACTCCACACTCACTAATACACATATGCAGACAATAACTCACACACACACACACGCACACACACACACACACACACTGTCTTGCTCCCCTTAACCATCACAGAGGGGGGATTAGCCTTTGGCAGAGAGTTCCAGAAGCCCTGGCCAGCGGGGGGACCTGTGTCCAAGCCAGAGACTCCTCCAGTCAGACGTGAGATTAGAGCCTCTCCCAGCCAGGACTCCTCTCTCTCGCACACACACACACACACACACGCACACACACACACAGACACTCTCTCTCTCTCTCTCTTACACACACACACACACACACTCACACACACACTTTCATACACACTCACATGCACTCACATGCGCTCCATCTGAATTTGGAGTGTCCTTGACAAAGTGCTTGATTTCCCAGTAAATGTGCACAGAGGCAAAATCTGCACTCAGACCCTGCTGGTTTGTTGTTATTGGGACGGTGTGAATGGCACATTAAGGAGTTGCAAATACGATATTTGGGCAGCAGAGGGGTGTGAAGTGAAAGTAAGTCCCGTCAGTGCCAATGCTGCTGGCTGCAGGCAAATATGTCACTGTGTTCATTTCCACCGCCCCAACTCCGCCCATGACAGAGCTAGATGGCCAGGGCAGTAATTAGCAGAATTAGCCACTAAGGTAAATAATGGGGTTTAGTCTGTGCGCTCCTTCCACTCTTTAAGACCCATTTCTTTGTTCAGAGGACCAGCATCAGTCTCTTCTAGACCTGCACTCCTTTACTGTGAGATTTATTTGTTGTGTCTTTCCAGAGACTGCATACAGAAAAACTGGTGTTATTCTATTATTCTTTTGTGCTTGTGGCAACGCATGTGTCTTCCCAATAGTTCCCGATTTTCTGTAATGGCTTTGTTGTCTCTCACAGACCACATTGCATTGTAGCTGAAGCTGCATCGCTGTGTTGATGGGGTGTTTAGAGGTAAATACAAGAATATCATCTATATGCGCAATGAGTCTCATCTGTCATATAGACTAAGAAAATGGAATCCATAGAGGAGAGTAAATGTTATCACTCAGATGAATGAAAGTATGCAATATGTCCCCTCTGACAAAATGCACACACACACAAATATATATGTAAATATATATTGTATATAATATACATGTATTCATTTATTCATTTGTTTATTTGATCTGATTCCCTTTAACTTTAACAGGAGTTCTTTTTCATTATTCATTCAAAAGAACATCCAATTCCCAGTTTCATGCAAATACTGTGTGTTGCTATTCAGGGCATTTTCAAAGACAACCAGTATGTACAGTACATTATTGAGGTTATTTCCGTTTTATAATTGTCCATTATCAGACAGAGGAATGAACAGCTGGGTAAGGTATGCTGTGCGAAGGCAAAACAGATCCCTTTCTCCTCTGAAGCTTCATGCTGAATGAATGCTTACTGCTTGGCCCCTTTTTATCAACATGAAACCGCATTAATTTCAATAACTATGACAGGAGGGAGAGGGAAATATGTGATATGCCATAAAGCAAGCTTTTAATGGGGAGGAAGAGATGAAATATGGGCATCTCAAAGCCCTGCTCACACAAACATGCCTAGTAATCACTTTCCTGCAGTGCCCACGTTCAGCAGTTGTTGACTTTCTCTCTTAAGAACATGCAGTACATCATTGTTATGATCAATGGAACATTCACATCCACTCCATTACAAATAGATGGGGAAAATCAGAGACAATTTAGGAAAATCGCTTAGAAAGGCCAAAAAATTCAGGCAGCTAGAAATGAATCAGCCCCCTTTCTGATTTGGATCAATTATCAGTGACAAATCTATGGTCCAATATGTGTAATTAATGTGTAATTAATCACAGACAATGAATTATTTGTGTGGTTTATTGTAATATTGAATTGTAATACCCAACTCAACCACAGAAATGTCTTGGATTTCATAAGGTTATTATTCAGAGAGTGAATTTCTAGTCTTTGCAGAATTAGATAATGGCATTTGATACACTATACCACACTACCAGTGACCAGGCAGGCAGTTTTTTTGCAGTAGGGCTTTTTTTCTAAATGTACTGCATGTAAACTGAATAAGTATGTCCAGCAGATACACAGATTACATGAGATGCATGTCAGATCCATTAACATCCTCGCTCTTCAAACTGTACAGCGCACAGTAAGTAAATTCATAGCCATGTGGCTGCATTTGAAGTGCTTTCCCATGTAGCACAGAGAGACAAGCTCTGAAGTGCAGCCAGCATGTTCACTCAGGAGTCTGACACATTACCTCTGTCTGTCTGGACATCCCCACACCTGACTCCTCTGTTTAAAAAAGGCTCAGCTCCTCAAGTACACGTTCAGCAATTGTGCCCGGTGACCTACGAGCCTGCGTGATTTCTGACACTTTTCAGATTTATCCCTCAATCATGACAGCATAGTGTGAGGACAGGGGTACTTTCATAGTGCAAGAATGGGATTATGTGATTTGACAGAATACGCCTTTTTCCACCGTAAATGAAGACCAGTTTTCTCCCGCCTTTTTTGCCATCCGTTGTATCTGCCTGTACAAGCGTTTTCCGGGATGCACACCATGTCAAGTGCCTCTTCTGCCAGCCTTGTGACGAGGAAATGAAGGGCCTCCTCGTTGTGTACGTCTCTTCCCAGGTGACACACTGTCCCCATTCCGTCACTATCAAAGGAGGGAACAAGATGCAGAGAGTCTCAAAATCGGTCCATTACGGGCTTGCACGGGGAACGGAGACACCATTAGGGAACGATATCTGTTACAAATAATGCATGCTTCTAGGCATGAGTTCACCATGAGAAAAAGAGGATAGGGTGGGAGTAGAAGTAGTCCGAGAGAGAGATGGAGTTAGAGAGGAGAGAGACAGAGAGAGAGAGACAGAAGACACAAAGGGGGTTGGGGGGTTGGGGGGGGGGCAGAGCTGTGGGGAGAAGAAGAGGGGAGCGGGGAGGAGAGAGAGATAGATTCACCAAAGAGTCCATGTTGCCTGCAGTCTCCTTCAGCGTCTCTTAGAGCAAGGGCATCCTCGGCAGGGCAAGCACATGGGAGGAGGTCAGACACAGCTGTTGCAATTTAAAAACACTCTCACCCTTCCTTGGGGGCCGCACAACCTGCAAGCAGCACTTCTCATTGCATCCGTCTCATCGTCAAACCAGCCATGCGTGATCATTCCTCATTTATAAACTCTCTATTTATACACTGTCTATGCTGCCATGTGCAGGAATATACTCAAGCAAGTTTTTCATCCCATGGTAATGATGATCTGGGTGTCACACTTTTCAAACTGGGTGAGAAAGACTTGTGAGACAACAGTCAGGGCAACCAATATTCATATACACACAGGCTTTAACTGCAGTGTTGCATTAGGCAGTGGTGCTGACATTCTACAGACTTGTCGAGGTCTTGTATGCACTGGCTGTGTCCATGGCTGGTTCATGTAGTACCTGAGGAACTGTGCAGGAGCATTTAAATCACTGTCACTGCTGAGGTGTGATAAAAAGAACTCCAACCCAAATTAGAGCAAGCCTTTAATGCTGTCCCTCACGGCCAAGCGCTGCCAACTGCTCCAGTGCTGCAGTGGGTGGATGAGGAGACCTTGGCAGTCTTAATGATGTTAATGGGATGGTTTTGATGTAGATAGGAGATATCAGTTTAGACAGATTGTGGGTTCAAGCAAATTGGCATCACGCGCCTCCTCCCTGCCAATTATACAGCCCAGAGCTGCCGAAAGACTGCCATGTGCACTGGTCACTCCCCTACTGTGATAATAGAGAGCTTAGCAGACTGATAGAAATACCAAGACCCTTAGGATATTTAGCCATACCCCAGTTATTGTATGAGAGGGATCACCCGTTATTGTATAAGACGGCTTTTCATTAAAACACCAGGATGTGCAGATTATGTGCACCGCTTTTGAAAAATCACCAAATGAACCTCGGATGATCAAATCCCTTAATCACGTTCATCAGCAGATTCATCTCATTCCATTTTTTTTTCTGCTGTGTGCCTCCATGCTGAGCTTTGGAGTAAGCACCCATTGAACAAATCTCTTAGAGGAGAGAGCAAACCTCACAAATTGAGTAATATGAGCTTATCATTAGGCATTCTGCAAATGAACACAGAACACTTTTACTATTATCTCTTTTATGGTGAGGCCATCAGTTAAGTAATTAGCCATCTATTAGATCCTTTCATTCAGTGAGTCTGTCATGGGAAGAATATGCTGAGGTAGAAATGACCCTTGCGGCAACAGCTCTCTAACGATGTAAAAGATGTAATGGCAAAGCATGGAGGACTGTCTTTTAGTTGAACATGGCATTATGCTGAGAAGCATTTATGTGTTTTAAATGCAGAGGCTGAATTGCCTCTGTTGGGCTTATTATTCTGAGCAAATGAAAGCTTCTCATGCCATTGAGGTATTAATGGACCCAGAGTGATGGGAAGACTAAGTGAAGCAATTTCACACAGGCAGTGTTTCATCCTTGATCAGACACTGCATCTGTGAAGAGGATACATAGTGAATGTGTTGTGAAGATGTATATTGGATGGGTCCATAGCAACCATATGTTAGTTGATATGAAATAAATTGGCACCCATGCCATAGAGAGTGTGTGTTTGTACTCTCCAATTAAAGCACGTATTAGAACCCCAAACATTCAACAGATCTGTTTCATATATAAACATTGTTCAAGCAAAACCTACCTTTTGTACATATTGATTGCAGATGTGTCTTTATACATGTTAAATCACAAAGGCACATGGATTCCATCAATGTCCAGCACAAATCTTATTACATAGTAAAATCCCCTTCATACTTCAACAGACATTATCTGAATACTCTGTGACTTTATGTAGGGTCTATATAGTATATAAGTCTTATTATTTCACTACATACTGGCAGGCTTTTCAAAAAATTTCAGACACTTTGCATTTCAGTTCCTCATCATGTATATTTTACAAATGTCAACAAATCACAGAGCTACCTACCTTTTCCAAAGAGGTTTTTGGTTGGAATGAGGCTTATCATGAAGCAGTTGAGTCAGAAAGGATGAACACAGAGCACTAATTTTAACCCCTCGTGGTGGAGTTGGTGCCATTCTTGTTTTTGTTACCCGAGGTGTTCATTCTATTTTCACATGATTGATTTTCATCAGAAGAGGAAGTGAGGGGGCAAAACTTGACAGAGCTTCTAAACAAACAAAACTGGGCAGAGCATGAAATTGCACACCCAGGAACAAGCAGGGGCACGCCAAATAAAATACAAAACAAAATTGATGTCAGAACAAGAAGGGATTGAGTGCTATGTCTGTCCATTATGAAGTCTTCCTCTGGCTGTTTCATGCAATCTGCCATAGTCACTGAGACACTGTCACTTACCAATGGCCAGAACCCAGTTTGGAATGTGTACCAGTGTAGTCTGTGAGTCCTAGTTTGTTATGCTCAGCCTTGAGGCCTTGTGAAATTCTGCATTTCGATAGGAATTATGTGGTTGGTTGGCCAGGGGCATCACTAGTGGCTCCAAGTTCTCCTCCTGCCTTGTGCCTACCCTGCCCTCCCCCCAAACTGCTGTATTTATTACCTGGCCCATTCTGAGGGCGAGTAATGGGGTCACCAGCTAGGCTGGGGTGAAACACTACAGAGAGGATGTCAGGTTTAAAAGGATGTCAGCTCTGCACTCTCCTTCTCTCTCTCTCTCTCTCTCTCTCTCTCTCTTTCACACACACACACACACATACTCTCTCTCTCTCTCTCTCTCCTATACTATCCCCATGGGAAAGACAGACCTGCTCCAGCAGGTCTCTTGGCAATGCTTTTAGCCTACTCCTCTGTCACTTTAAGCCACACTGTTGTCCTAGCCAATACTGTCAGGTGCAGTGACCTTTCATGGAAGCTGTGGTTTGTTTGCTGTTGACCACATGACCTTCAAGGTATGTAGCCGACGTGCCAATCACTGTGCCCCAAAGGTTCATGTGGGGCAGCAGCAGTCCTTGAGTCTGACTGGGAAATCAGGTGACAGTGCTGTTGGGTCAATCAATAGCTAGGCTCAGTCAGTGGGCGCTAGGATGGAAAGCTCAACAAACTGTGAACAACAGGCATTGAGGATAGGCACAGCTTTTGGAACTGCAGCATAAATTATTATTGTGTTATTAGCACCACAATGCTAATAATATTAGCATGTTAGAATAGACCTCATTTAAAATATACTTTAGAGGTTTGCAAAAATAGAACACACACTCATTAAGATTTCTTTAGCATTCCTTATCCAAAACTGTAAGCTCTCAGCACTTAGAATATTCAAAGCTTATTCACTTTGATTTCAAAGTGAATAAGCTGAATTGATTGAATTGATTTCTGCAGGAACAATTTCTGAATTTAAACTAGACTTTCTTTCTGTTGCCTGAGTTAAAAACTATACAACATCGATATATGATTTGGACTTCATCTTTATACCGTAGCTTCATCACTACCTACACACTAGAAACAATATCAAGTCAACCACCGAGTGCTTTCATGATAGAGATTGAAAATAGAGCTCCTGCTTCCCATTGCCTTTGAAGTGTAAGAGTTCTGACTAGATCTCCTGAAGCACCTCCAGCCACTGCCCTTAATGGACAAGCAGGAGATTCTCCCATCTCCATGTTGTCTGGTGGTGGCAGTGATTAGCCTGCCTGCCTGGCTACCTGTGAGCTTAGCCACTGTTGCTGCCCAGCCAGGCCAGCCCCATCTCAGGCTTGTGCTTTGAGTACCCACCAGCACACAGATGAAAAGCTGGAGGTGATGGTGTTTTTTTTGTTTTTTTTTTTTGTTTTTTTGGGGGGGGGGGTTGGGTTGATGTTGAGCAAGTTAAATCCGCAATGCAACACAAAGTGAAATTTCTCTTGCACTAACTGTATCTCTCTGATGCCAACAGACTGCATTATTATAGCAAACAAAGAGATCAAAGCTATTGTTTTTTTTTCAATCCGAGTGTGACACTGTGATATCTCACTCTTCATGCCGCAGGGGATAGAAGCATAATAATGTAAAATGCCTCTTATGTGATCTCTGAAGGCCAGCTTTGTTGGAGCAATGGGAAAAAGTTTGTTTTGTTCATTTGTTTGAGCACTGAAATGGTCCCCTGAGAAACTGCAGCTTGTACAGACTGTGCATCTGTGAATTTTGGTTGACTTTCGTTTGGCCCAGAATATTAATTGAAGCACCTCATCCATTTTTAGCTGGGCCACAAAGAGCAGGGGAACATGTGCCATAGTGAAGCCCAGTGTTTGTGTTTGAGCACTCTGCAATCAGGCAGGGGGCAGCAGCAGTCTGGAGGCAAGGCATCCAGGCTAATTACAGGCTATTAAAATGCAGAAGGCCATGCCACCAGTTCTGCCCTGGCTGACTGTGGAGCTCTGGCCCCTGCCTGCAGATTGGCTAGTTTCACATGATTGGACTTCATCACCCTGCCAGGAAATTTCACTGTGATGCCACATTATCCAGCACTTTCTGTTGCATTTGTCAGGGAATAAATACTTGTCACTACTTACTTATTTATTTATTTACCCTGCATCACTGGACCTGTGCCCCGTAGAGAGATATTTATTTTTATTTGAGATCATAACACTGTTGCTAAACATTTCACAGTGTCCTCAGAAGGAGATGTTAAAATTGTCTGCTCACTTGTGAATGGCATCTAGTAAAAGCCATTCACCCCCTGACCTGCATTAAAGGAGAACTTAAAATATAAAAAGCTTTTTTATAGGGCATTTCCCCACACTTCTGTTTTTATTTCTGGAGTTGATCTCATTTTTTTTTCCTAACACCTCTTTGAGTCTTCTGATTTCTGATCAATATGTCACCCATTAAATCCACTGAGAAAACAGTGAGCATTTGATAGAGACAGAGAGAGAGAGGGCACACCTTGAAGCAGAGTATAACTGTATCCCTTTTGTTCCCTAAGCTTTAATCCCTCTAGTCTCAGAGGAGAATGTGTGTAAATAGTGGGAGCGATCTCCTGTGTTGCACTCTCTTACCTCACTCAGCCCAGCCCAGCGCAGATCTGCAGTGGCATCTAGATAGAGTGCGTCTGAAGCCCATTGAGAGACACTAGGCTTCCCCTTCATTACTAATGCATTGCAACTGCTCCTCATTGGGACTCAGTAGTTTAACACACACTTAGGGCTTGTGGAGTCATTACAAGGCACGTCATTTGCTTTACTGTCTCCATTTGTCATTGAGTCTAGTGGAGGGACTTATTTTTGTTGTTGTTATGGTTGGGGAATATTTATTTACATTATCTGGGCTGTAGCCAAAGTGTGTGTGGTGGTGTGAACTGAGCTGCTGCATGTTCTGAGAGGTTATGAGGGAGGCCGAACTCATCAGCTGCTTTGAGGTTAATGCCCAGTGACACTGATGGCGCTCACCACTGACCTTTTTTTCACCAGTCTCGGCACTGGCAACGCTTTCTGGATGTGTTTCTGTCCCAAAGACAGGCTAATGAGAGTGTGCCTGCTGACGTCCACCCACTCCCCAGAGGAAGAGCCAGCTTACAGCTGCCGCTAGCAGAGTTCTAATCACAGCTACCAGTTTGACATGGCTGTCTCAAAGTAGAGTGAGTGTGTGTGTGTGTGTGTGCTTGTGAGTGTGAATGTAAGAGAGAGAATCTGACTGGTACATATCTCAAAATATATACAGTATATACAATAACAAAAAGTGCAGTGTTATGTAACCTATCAAAAGTCTGACCAGAATCTGACAGTTGGATTATTTATAACCTAACTTTCCTTTGACTAAGATGGATGAATAACAACTAATTTCCCCTTAAGTTCCTCTGTTTCTTCAAAGATGAACTTTAAAGTAAATATCAAAACTTGCCCTTTGGTTGACTAGGAGTCTCAGAGAAGCGACTGCAAAGGCCTCTGGTTGTGTCTCGGGTCGTGTAACTAGAAAACACCCATCATTCCCAGTGGAGGTGCTAGCATCTAGACATCAGTTAGCTGACACTCATCTGTCCCCTTTAGCACTTTTCTAGGAAGAGTTCAAAAAGGCGCGGAGGGAGAGAGAGAGACTGGGCGAACGAAAGTGAGAGCACCCTGCTAGGATGTGATGTCCCAGCAATAGACTCCAATTGATTCTGATGGGTCCTCACCAGCTTCCACTCCCTCACTCAGCAGTCACAGAGAGCCTGAGGACATCACCTTTGGGTGAAGGCCTGTCCGGCCAAACACCTGCCTCTCTGCCACCATGGGCCTCACTACACGCACAGTGGGGTTGTCTTTGTGTCTGACTGATTGCACCTCATTAAATCTTGCGCCAGGCCAAAATACTAGTCCTGTGGCCATAGTGGAGATTGACATCAGTTGTCATCATCGTTCATGCTAGCTTCAAGCTGCTGCCAGGCAAGAGATAAGAGACTGAAAAACAGGTTTAGTGTTGTAAACAATTCCTCACTGTTTGTGACTCAACCCAGCAGTCGATGACTGTATAACATGCATATCTTATACCAGAAAGTTGGCTGATTGCTGTTTGCTGCTGTGCACTCGCCGTTGCCTGTTCCAGCGGCGTGTTGCTGTCCTACAAATGTCCTCCTCGGCACTGCGGAGGACTGATGAATTGAAAAAAGCTTCCTCGTTTTTCTTCCATGTTCTCCGGCTGTCCCAGGGCTTACAAGGATTGAAGAGATAGGCTCTCTCTCTCTCTAGAGGAGAGGCAGTGATGTGTGTAAAAAGAATATGTTTCATTTAACCGCCTCTCTCCACTAAAATGCCAGTGGAATACATTTTTCTTCTGAAGAGGGAAAACAGAATTTAGAGGCTGATTGATGGGTGAAACACTTTGTAGTGCGTGCACAGGAGAGAAATCAAATCACAATGAATCATTCGAATCATTCAAAAAGTGCAGGTGAACAGTATTAAAAAGCAGTCAGTGGTTTGTTGATGTGGATTTCTAGTTGTGACAATATATAATATTAGATATTCATTGTTGATTATTGGCAAATGCATTATTTTGAGAGCTATGAAATGTAAGATCTCCATCAGATAATCACTGTAACATTTCATGTGATGGCTGCTCTTGCCCTCTTGACTGATGTGGATTTGTGTCTGTGTCTGCAGAAACTACTACTACATCACAATGCTCAGAGACCCAGTGTCCCGCTACCTGAGTGAGTGGAAACACGTGCAGCGCGGCGCCACTTGGAAGACCTCACTGCACATGTGCGACGGCCGTTCCCCGACGCAGGACGAGCTGCCCAACTGCTACAGTGGCGACGATTGGTCGGGCGTCCCCCTGTCCGACTTCATGGACTGCCCTTCCAACCTGGCCAACAACCGACAGGTGCGCATGCTGGCCGACCTGAGCCTGGTGGGCTGCTACAACCTCTCGTCCATGAATGAGAGCGAGCGCAACCACATCCTACTGGCCAGCGCCATGGCCAACCTGAAGAACATGGCCTTCTACGGCCTGACCGAGTTCCAACGCAAGACGCAGTACCTGTTCGAGCGGACGTTCCGCCTGCGCTTCATCTCGGCCTTCACGCAGATCAACAGCACGCGCGCCTCCAACGTGGATATCAGCGAGGGCGTGCGGCGCCGCATCGAGGAGCTCAACTTCCTGGACGTGCAGCTCTATGAGTTTGCCAAGGAGCTCTTCCTGCAGCGCTTCCAGTTCACGCGGCAGCGCGAGCACCAGGAGGAGCGGCTCAAGAGGCGCGAGGAGCGGCGCTGGCTGAGGGAGCAGCGGGCCAAATGGCCCCGGGGCAGCGGCAACGCCGAGTCCCCCGAGGCAGCCACCACCGAAGACTACACCAGTCAGGTGGCACGCTGGTGAGGCCTGCAGAAAGAGGGGGGAGCCATACGAGAAGGACACAGATGGGTTCACAGACACGTCCCCTACTTTCTCCATGCCTCCTGCTCCTGCCTCCTGGTGGAGTCAGTGACACTTGCAGAGGACAGTAGTTTTGAAACCAGAACAGTCAAAAACACACACCCCTCCCCTCAATGTTCTGTGCAGAGTGCAGCCCCACATTTGGACAGGCACAGGAGAGACCGGGTGATCATTGACCTCTTGTGGGATGCCTTCTTATTCCCATTGGTTAAATCTAAACTCAGTCACCACTCTTTGCTCTTGACCTGTTGTTTTGCTCAGAATACATACTGTATTGGTATAGTTGTTAAAATGTGACTATTTCACCAAATGTTACAAAACTCTTTGGAATTAGCCTTGCTGAACCCACTTTTAATGCACTGAAATGATGTTTTGTTGCCGTTAAAACTGCAAAGTCTATGTGTCTCTTACAGCAGCTCTGCCTTTGAGTACCTTTAGGTGTCTTATGTATTCAATTTTTTTCTTTTTTTTCTGTGATCAACTGTTCTTGCTGTTTTGTCATGAGTATTTAGTAATGTGCAAATTGCAAATTTTAAAGACATTAAAGAAAAATCAAAAGCCACAAAAGGAAATTAAATGATTAAACTGCTCCTGCTGATGTCTGTACAGCTCAAAGGTGTGATCTTGTCAGTTGGCACTTGAAGTTTTTAATTTTGCTGTTCCAAAGCCATATTGATATATTATAATATATCTGACATTTATGGAATGCGTGCTGTGAGTGTTGAAATGAATTAAATTTGTGTCAAATGTAATTTGCCAAAAATAAATTATTACAAGTTAAGAATATATTTAGGATCATCATGGTACATGTTTCAGTGTGATGCTGCATACTCAATGTTGCTCCACTCTAAATACCATTTGTATCCAATGAAACAACTGTTTGTCATGTCATGACCACAAACTAAGGTAGTAGCTATGCTATGTTAGTGTAGCGGTTAAGGAACCTGGCTAGCATGCTAATAGCCTGGATATTTTTCGAATCCTGACTGCCACCATTGTACCCTTGAGCAAGGCACTTAACCCAAAGTTGCTGTAGGAGAGACTAGCCCTGAAGGAATTGATGAATGTAAGTTGCTTTGGATAAGAGTGTCAGCCAAAGGCATAAATAAATAAGTTGGACATTCATAGAAAAGAAAAAACCCATCTATCTCAGTCAGCAGGATTTCAGGACAAGCAGTTCAAAAGGCTGTTAAATGTAGTTCGGTCTGAGTGGAATGTTTATGCTATCTACTTTAGTCTGAAACTACATTTAACCCCATCTAAAGTAATAGTATAATCCAGTGAGGCCATCTTTGTTAATGATGAATCAGACCCAACCTTCATGATGCGGTGTGTAGTGGAAGTGGCAGTAAACTCACATTTGCAAAGGGCCTCAGCAATCAGTCAAGCGAAGGTGTTTCACACTGCATCAGTCACAGCTTGTATTTTGTGGTAAACGGAGGTCCTTCGGGAGAAGGTGGGGCTCAGGTGTGACTGATGTGGTCCTCCAGGAAACAGGTCAGTGAGGCAGTGTCTCCAGCCCGACTCCGAATGAGGCCATCAGCATTCCGCCTTCGTCCTCCTCTCAGTCACACTTGCTGCTTTTACACGATTCTGGAGCCCATGCTGAAGGCATTATGAGCTGTGAGTGGATTTCTAATGCCTGCAGAATAGCCATTAGGGAGGCCTGCACTGCAATCACACAAGTCTCAAACTGTACAATGGGCCCTCTTTGTGTTTGTTCTCTGGGACTAAAGATAAAGTTAGGTACCTGTTTACTGAGCTATTCCACAAAATGGAGAGCATCAGAAAAACATTTAATGTCCAACTCTTTTCATGCTGAAATAATTTCATGATTGGACAAAACTACTGGCTCCTAGTTTCAGAGAGCAAGTTCAGTATGAGCTAACCCAGTAAAAATGTATTTAAAACAAGAAATGTGGAATCATGAAATGTTTTCAGCTAAGAGCTTAAAAACTGTAAATAGTTAGATAATTGAAACAATAAATGTGTGAACTGTCCTTGTAGAAAAACACAATTGAATTCATTGTTCAGTTCGTTTCATTGTCCACCAAAGCTAAACAGTTTGACCAAAGAGATACATGGCAGTGGAAGTGCAGTAGTAGTCTTCTTTTACATGGCCTGGCACAACAAAATGTAAACAGACTGATCTCCTTGCAATTCATTTTCCACTAATTCTGTCGAATGCCACCTTCCAGTGCTGCATGAGATTTAAATAAAAACACTCTAGGGTGTGCATTTGAGTCGCTGTGTTAAACTTTGCATGCATGCACATGCCCTCTCTGCCTCTATGTAATACTGGTTGCAACTAGACACAATATGACCGCCGTACATTGCTGCATGTGCCATTGGAAGAAAATGACTCTAATGTCTACTCATAACTTGACTTATCTTTTGAAGTCTTACAAGTTTATACCTACATGTCAACACACATACATACAGTTCACACATCTTCACATGTGTCACTGAATTCCTTTATTTCTGAATTCCTTCTTTAACACAGTGATTTGTGTCATTAAGTACAAGGGGTGAAGATATCCTCAGAGACCAAAATAGCTTGCATGTCATGAACGTAGTAGGGCTACATGCCCACCAAGTGTCATTAGCCCCATGTGTTGGTGTCCCTGAAACTGTAGCCAGAAACTTGCTTCCAAAGAAACAGCTATGGGCCTACTGGGGCTAAATGTCAATGAAGTTTCCCGAGAATCGCTGATGGAAATTTGCTCACAAGAACAATGTTCAATTTTGCCATTTTGGACCTGTCAATAGTGACGCTACGCCACACATGGGGCTCATTGGATGCAGCTCCTTGACATTTACAGTATGTGCAAATTATGCCATCATTTTTTGTCTGTCGACAATAGATGGCGCTACAGGACACATAGGAGCATGACACTTTGTTTGATGCGGCTTAGTGAAGCCTACGTACCACTGAAATTTTGTCAGCTCAGGTGCTACGGTTCTAGAGTTATTCCACAAAAACTCTGTCCGACCAACCTGTGGTCCAAGGAGACCAGCACAGGCAGGGAGCAGTCTCTGGGACAAAACTTTACCACATGCTATGGACCAACTGCGGCTACATGCCCACCGAGTTTCAAGGGCTCCAGTGTCTCAGTTATATTTATACAGCGGCGTTTACAATAGAATTGCCTCATGTCACTTTACATACATTAACGAGAAGAACCCAAGAGCAGCAGCCGGACATAATGTTAAAGTCAAGGAGTGAGATCGATCATTCAGTGTTTTAGAAATTGCTGATAAATTTGCTCAAATCAAAAACTAGCAATTTTGCCATTTTTTTTGTCTGTCAATAGGTGGCGCTATACCACATGTGGGTGGATGAGAGCTTGTTCGATGTGGCTTCTTGAGACTACGTTGCACTGAGATTTTCTTGGCTTAGATGCTGTGGTTTGTTGGCTTAGGTGCTGTGTTAAAACTCAACAAAAAACGTGAACAAATGGAACTTGGGCAACACCTATATGCCCACTGCAGTCATAATAATGCATCTCCATGCCTTCCTGTAAAAAGTGCCATTTCTCTTTATACTCATGTTTTTACACCCAACCAAAATCATTATAGAAACACAATACACCACTCTAGGCAAAGGAAAACATATACTTATTCCTAATAATTCCATCAAGATTTACCTGACTTTACCTGACCATGACTGTATGAGACTAACTGTTGGTAGAAGAGACCTGTCTCTTCATAGATGGAGGAGGGTTCGATAGTGCCTGTGGCATTCTCAAATCTCCTATTTCATGTTCAAAAAATGATCTGTAATCACTCTTATTGTTTAAAGGTTACAAAATCAGTGTGATACTGAGACATCACAAATCTGAAGTTCTATAGGCTACTGGTAGGTAGCAAGCTTCAATACAGCTTTAATTAGCCAAGATAACGAGAAATTTCCAAAATAATATTAACATTATTAGCAGTATTTTAAAATGTTCTTTATATAATGATTAGTGTCTTGATGAAATATGTTACAAGCTGTTCTTAAACAGCTAATGTCTGAACCTGAAATGGGTACATTAAAGAGACATAAGACAGTGTTGGATCATTTTGATTCCCTTCAAGCAAAAACATGATGACTCTTTCACATAGTTATGTTGTAAACTAAAAAGACAGAAGAAATGACCAACCTTTCTTAATATACTGAATGTAGATAAATGTCAGTGGTTTGAGACTGACTGGTCATTTACAGGACATTATAAGAAACTGTGATGTCTCCTAATTAATACCATTTTGTAGTGATATTTTATAGTAATAGCCAATAACTAGGGTACATGGCAGTATTTGGCACATGTTCTATAATTGTTTATCCCCCCAAAATATTTTTGCTTTTGTTTTTGTTTCCTCTGGTTTGGTGAGATTGATGCTGAGTGATAATAATACTGGACGTTCTGGTTCAGAACCCACAATGCTTGAAATTGCATCAGTCTGTGTCGACCTGAATGTCATTTGTTGCTGTGCAGTGCTGATGGAGCTCAGAAATAGAAGTCCACTTAACAGACACTGATTTGACTTACCTGCCAAAGACGAGCGTGTTTCCTGTGCAGGAAATTGCTGCAAGCGGTGACACACTCCAGTAACTGAGCATAATGAACAGATGTGTGCTCATCACACACCCAAAGCTTCACTCATTTTCTGACAAGAATTTCTTTGAGAGCTCTTCAGTCTGAGCGGCCCTCCCAGTATCAACCTATAACAGTTACCTTAAGTGGAAATAGAAGTGTCTTCCACATACTTTGGCTTTGGTTGCAGGTTAACTGTTCTAACAGGCAACAGTGTAGTCCAGTCTTTAAAGACAGATTTAATAACATTTACGTTTATGCATTTAGCAGATGCTTTTGTCCAAAGTGACTTACATTTGTCAACTATCAGATTAACAGAATAATAACAGAAAATAATGATGAGCCTTTGCATTTGTCAAACAATTTTATTGTCATATACATGGCCCATTAATACCATATTGATGATAGAAGTTGTATATGTGTAGATTAATTATGTGTTTAAATGTAGTTACATTACAATAAAACATGAAGTACACATATCATTTTATGATACATTGATAAATTCAAACTAGATTTTAGATGAAACCCTACAGTAAATATTCAATGCTGTAATATGATGTTAAAGTCAACAGATATCAAAGACTACCTCTAATAGTTGATGTGATAACCTCAGACCTCAACCTCTACAAACCTCAAAGAGATGTTTGTTTCTGAAGGTATAAGCCCTGAGGTATGCCTCTCCAGACCAACTCACCCACAACTACAGATATGTTTGCACTTTGCTAATACAATAGCCAGCCCAGCAAAATGCAGTGTCCCTCGGAATGTGCAAGATGGTGCAAGCTGGTGCAACCAAAAGGAGCCCTCTTCTCCTGCACCCCTCTTTACTGTGTACTAGTCAACAGCCCTCTTTACTGTGTACTAGTCAACATCCCTCTTTACTGTGTACTAGTCAACACACCTCTTTACTGTGTACTAGTCAACACCCCTCTTTGCTGTGTACTAGTCAACAGCCCTCTTTGCTGTGTACTAGTCAACAGCCCTCTTTGCTGTGTACTAGTCAACAGCCCTCTTTGCTGTATACTAGTCAACAGCCCTCTTTACTGTGTGCTAGTCAACACCCCTCTTTACTGTGTGCTAGTCAACACCCCTCTTTACTGTGTGCTAGTCAACAGCCTGGTCGCCTGTGCCATCGGCCACTCAGGTTGTGGAATAAAGTAAATATAGTCTGGAACCATGGCAGAACACCCATGTTAAAATACTGTTTATATGTGTTCCATACAGTTTGTGAGTTGTTCACATGTAGAGTGTACTGGATCCTGCACCTCCCAAGTGCATTGCAGTTCTTTGGGTGAGTCATGCTGAAGAGCCGACACTAAGGCATTTGATGCCATCAACGGTGAGATGCACACTATATTTGCTGAATGTCCTGCACTCTTGCCACGCTCAGCATTACTTCACAAACAGCTAAGCGCAAATACATTGATTTGTGAAAAACATTTCCCCCAGGCAAGTATCATTCCCAAAATAGCAGCACTAATTACATCCACACGTAGAGTTACGAAGAGACTGAGAGGTGTTTAAAGGAGATAGCAAGCAGGAAGTGTGCTGTACAAGCAGTTGGTTGTAATGAACATTTGACTAGTTAAAGATTACATGGCAGTACTATCTAATCAAAATGAATGCAAAATAATTTCCTTTGCTGTCACTGGAGACTACAAAGGCAAGGACACAATGCTCTCTAAGGAGAAGCTGTCCTGGTCAAAAGTATTTTCTACTAATGTAAGCACCGCATAATTTTGTGTAAGCAATTGGTCATTTTAAAGATGCAAAATTTTTAAGACTGAGAATATTGGCTCAGCAGGAGTCTCTTTGTTCAGTCAGAATTTCAGGTTCCAACTTTCCTGCCTTTTCAGCTAGGACTGCAATAGAGCACCATCTTGTGCATACACACTGGTACTGCAGAGAGGATGAAACCACATTACCTGTTGCAACAACCCACAAATGGAAGTGTTATTTAGGGTCTAGGATTAATATCTTCTTTACTCGGGCATATATTTATTTCTGTGTAGCAAATTTTGTGAGAATCAAAGGCTCTTCCAGATTACTGAAAGTTTAGTTTGGTAGAAAATTATTAACATAGGCATGGCTGGGTGTGATGTTTTAGATGAAAAAAATATCTTTTTTAAAAATTTCATACTGAGAGGGACCAAAACTATGTGCTTACTGTAGTGCTGCTTGGACCCCTAAAAATAATCAGCAGGGGGGGATCTAGCTTGTCTCCACCCCAGCCCAAGCTCTGGCTTTGGAAGGAGATTATTGGATGACAGGCCTCTGGGTCTGTACACAGTCTCCACCATGCTTTGAGGAAGGCTGACTCTCCATCTGAAGAGGCTCCAGAAGGCCTGCTGGAAGCGGTCTCCTGCTAAGGTGTACAGAGCCAGGTTGAAGAACGTGTTGAGGCCCGCCAGAGGTCGTGAGATGATGTAAGCCGCATGGACTCTCTCCTGCACGGGGAAGGCCACTAACATATTTCTAGTGTCCACACGTGCCAGCCGGAGGAGGTGGTAGGGAGTGAAGCAGACCACAAACACCAGAAGGATGAGTACGGTCATGCGGCGGGCACGCGAATGAGCTGACCTGTGTGCCAGCAGCCCTCTGGACAGGACCCTGGCCACACACGTGTAGCAAAGAAACACCACAAACAGCGGAACCAGAAAGCCAAAGACTGTAAGAATCCAGCAGTACAGTGACAGATATTCCAGATCGTTGCTTGCAAAGTCAAGGCAGATAGTCTTACTGCCTTTTTCTTCCGTGGCAATTAGGCTGAACATGGGAATCATTCCAATGAGGCATATCAGCCACACAATCAAGCAGGAGATGATGCCCCAGCTCTGTCTGTTCACCTGTGCTGCCTTAAGTGGATGGATCACGACCACATAGCGAAAGACACTGAGGCAGGTGAGCAGAAGGATGCTCCCGTACAGGTTAAAATGGAAAGAGTAGCGCACTAAGCTACACATGAATTTACCAAGCACCCAGTCCCCTGTGGTGTAGTAATGGACCAGGAAAGGTAGGCTCAGTACATAGAGGAGGTCAGCCATGGCCAGGTTGAGCATGATGATGGTGCTGCTATTGAAGGGACGGATCTTTACCAGGTAAATTGTAATTGCAGTGACATTGCCCACAAGACCCACAATGGATATGATGCCATACATGGTGGGGAGGTAGTACCACTTAATATAATCCACAACACTATAGAGTTCATCAGATTTCTCACAGCCATTGTTCTGCTCTCTGGATTCCATTTCTGCCATCATTGTGATAAAGGACCTAAAACAAAAGTTAATTCAATACTTTCTAGGGATTGGATACAGTATATCTGTTGTAGGACATCTTACCTGTTAATAATGTACATATGAAAAGAATATACACCATATTCACCACAGAAATACAAACATTCATATCAAGTTAAGCTTAGCCTACAAAATGTCTTTCTAAGCCTTTCTAATAACTTACTGTGTGTGGATATGTACGTCCATTTCTTCAGATTTGCATTGTTCCTGGAGCTCTCCAATTTTACATCCAGTCCTTCGAGTGATGAAGAAGACAGAATGAATTAACCTGATGGTTAAAACAAGTGTAGGCTTCATCAGGGTTTAATCATAGACTGACTGATTTGTTATTGTTTAATGAAGCATGTCTGACTCACAAAACAGCAGACAAGGTCACTGAATCTTGTGTGCAGTCCAGTTACTTTTTAACACTATTTTCAGTCATTTCTTCCGTATTACTGTATTCCGTATTACTTCATTGAAAGACCTTAGAAGCCTTCACCACAACAATGCTTCGTTTTAAGTCTGGGGATTTTAAGAATTCAACCATGCCCTATATTTTATGCCATGTAACCTCAACAAATTGTGTTTATAATCTTAAAATAATAATAAGAAGAAGAATAGTGTCATTAAGGAAAGAAATATATGGATGGTGCACAAGATCATTTTAAAGGGGGACACTGACATCCAGAGGACATGTTCTGGCATTGCATTCAACAAACTAACACAACCTTTCACAATACTATACATTTGGATGGGCATTTACAAATAGACACAAACATACAAATACACATATTTCACCTTTAACAGCTGAACTTTAACATACTCATTACAAGCAGCATTTCACAGTGCAAATTATTATTATTATTTTATGATGGTGGTCATCATCTTGGAGGCCACTCTTAACCCGGGCCGCTTGAAGCACACTACCAAACATTTACAGTACCATTTACTGCATAAGGAATAATTAAGGACTTGGAAGAAGACCTGCTCAAAGTTTAAAGGAATTTACTCTTGCATTAATAGGCTTTTACTTCTTGTTCACTTTGTCTACATGACTAAGACTCAGTATCTGGTTTACCATTTTGACCAACCACACTGGATTGAAAGGTAAAGTTTGTGGCATTACTGTTGATAGAGCAAGCCTGACAACTTTGGGAGAGTTTGCTGGTTTGATCTTGTTAACCCCATGGAAAGTCAGAGCATTGGTTCATTTAGCAAGGGAAAATGCAGCCTTACTGAATGACCAACAACCTACTAAAATGTTTATTTACATTACATACACATAAAATTATGACTATATCATATTAACTTATTAAATTATGATTATATCATATATGTATTATATTTCAGGGATTAATTACAGTTGTCTGTAATAACCTATTTTTCCCATCTCACTGTGGTTACAAGGTGTGTTACATTCTGGTACATCAGCAGTAGAAAGAAGAAAAAAAACAATGGAAAAGAATGCAGTTCAAGTAAAATAGTTTTATGATTTCCTATATAAAGGCATAGTGAACCTTGAACCTTAATGATAAAGTCCAACTCACTGAAAAGTAAGGACACTGTAAATCTGTCCTTAGGACTTCTCTATGGCTACTGCACAGATATCTTTCATGGGGGCTTTCAACACCCTGCTGATCACACTCTTCTGCCTGGGCTCTGCTCAGGGTGGGAAGCTATTAGTGATGCCAACAGATGGAAGTCCCTGGCCAGGCATGAAGCCTGTGGTGGAGGAACTGGGGAGGAAAGGCCACCAGGTGGTGGTTTTGATCCCAGAAGTCAGCCTAAGCTTGAGCCCTGCAAAGCACACCACCACCATAACCTATCCTGTACCATACACCAAGGAGAGTCTAGATGCAGAATTGGACCAGCTCCTGCTTCAGTTGATGACCATTGATGTCTCAACTGATGTGGCAAGACTGAAGAACCTGTGGGACACCTTGGAGATGCTGAGTAATAGCACTGCAGAAACCTGTGAAAGCATATTGTATAACAAGGAACTCATGCAGACTTTGCAGGAGTATGACTTTGATGCTGTCCTCATTGATCCATTTTGGCCAGTAGGATCATTGTTGGAGCTTATTTGGACATTCCCTCCATCTACCTGAGTGGGCCTTATCCTTGTCCTCTAGAGAGAATAAGCACACATTGTCCTCATCCAGCCTCCTACTTGCCACTGCGCTACACACACTTCAGCAATCGCATGAACCTGTGGGAGAGGACAGTTAACCTGCTGAGGTCCCTGCTGGAGCCTGCAGCCTGCAGTGTCCTTTACCGTAAAGCAGACAAGATAGCCTCTGATGTCTTGCAGAGAGAAACATCCATTGTGGAGCTGGCAAACAATGCAGCACTGTGGCTCATGCGCTATGACTTTACTTATGAGTTCCCCATGCCATTGATGCCCAACATGATCACGGTTGGTGGGATTAAGCACGGAAAGACAAAACCTTGCCACAGTAAATGGATTCATCAGATGATGAAGAGTGTGAATGTATTGAAGTCTGTTCAAATGCTATAATCGTTTGAAATATGAAATCACTCTAAGCAAGTTATTATATATGCATTCACACACAAAATGCTGTAAAAAAAAAAACAAATACATAGATGAAAAAAAAAACAAAAAAAAATGCAAAAATAAAAAAAAAAAATGAATAATTTAATTGATTTTAATTATTAATCAAACTTCAATTAATTGATTTATTATGTAAAATAAATAAAAGCAACCCAAATGTGATCTACTGATATATCTTAAAAACAAAATGTAAAATAATAATAATAAAATTTCTGAAATAATTTCTGAAAAATAATTTTAAATTCATCAAAATGCATTGCTGGGTATAGCGTTTTGGAACCAAACTCCTAATTTTCTTGGCACAAGTTCAGTCAGTTAGTTGTGACTGTGAGGGTTATATACTGGCATGTACTGGAGATGCATTACAGGTCTGCTCAGAAACAAGAGCACTAAGTAGCTTTTAAATGTAAACTAAGTGACAGGCACTAAGTCACAAACTGGGACATGTTTGTGAACATGTACGTTCATGCACAGATGTATGCACCTGTGCATGGCAAGCACCCTGGTTGTTAGAAGACAGTAGATAGAAGATAAACTGGGACATATTAATGTCCCAAAGCTTGTCAGGACAAGGCACAAACCTAAAACCAAGCTGTCTCAGTCAAATGGGGGCGTCTAGTGACCCTAGCATGGCCAATAGTTAGTCATTATGACAAATGATTAGGGATTGACCTTTGCACAAAGCATTAAATATGATTCATTGCTTGGGGAGGCTTTTTTTTAAATCAGAGTATTATTGTTTTATTAACACTCAAGAAAGAACTACAGTTGTGATGAATTTTCCATTCTCATGAATCCGGTTGGGTTATCCACTCTAAAAATTAACCAGGTAAGGTAATCCACTCTAATTATGCAGTAGACTTTACACCACAACAAAGAGGACACAGGTCACAAGCCTAAACAGATTAAGCTGAGTCACAAGGCTCTATACTTATAAGGGGGCATGTGCAAAGACAGGGAGAAGGGAGCCAGTTTTGATTAATTATTCAGAAGGTAGGAGGAGGACATAACCTGGTTTAGACAAGGTCACTTGGCTGCACAGGTATGGCTTCACCTGGTTGTGAGTAAGACCACTAAGACTTCTAATGACCAGCAAGACCCATATGAGGAATTAAAGGAGAGATCCTGCATAAAACTACTTAGATGATACCTTAGATGATAATGAGAGGAAATTTATGTGGGGATCACAATAGCATCAATTAGAGTAGTTTTGAATTAGACTGCATTTGCAAGAAAGGCCTATATAACCTGAACATATCCATGTGAAAAAAAATGGTGGTTGCTGGTTTAGAGTTTGGACATGATTAAGTACCTGGAAGAAGACCTGTTCCAATTCATGAAGAGTGATGTTTCTAGTGCTGTGGCAAGGTTAAATACTTACTGGAATACTGTGGTGATGCTGAGGAATGTTATATAGGAAAGCATTCAGCACAACAGAGAGCTGATGAAAACCTTACAGAAACATGACTCTGATTACATTATGCATTAGCAGACACTTTAATCCAAAGGACTACAATCATGACTATCATGTGGCAGTCTCCCTAGAGCACTTAGGTTAATCCTGCTCCCCGTGCAGCATCGAACCCACACTTCAGGCTACTTACACGTAGCCAGGTCCTTACCACTACGCTACCCACCCCATGATGCCTGCTCACTGACCACTTTGGCCAATGGAAATCATCGTTGGGGCTTATATGGACATTCCTTCCTTCTACATCCTTGGTTATTATCCTCGTCCCCTTGACATTAAAGCCACACAGTGTCCTCATCCCCTGTCATACCTGCCCCTTCACTACACATTATAGCAATCGCATAAACCTCTGGGAGAGAGCAGTCAACCTCCTTTGGTCTCTACTGGAGCCTGCAGCCTGCACTCAACTTTACACTGAAGCAGACAGGGCAGCCTTAGACATCTCCAGAGAGACATCATTGTGGAGCTGTGACATGAGTCAGCTATGCCCTTGTTGACTTATTCCAATTTGGCAATTTGTCCATTTTATTCATGTTCCAGAATTTAAATCCATACAGCAAAAGAGCTCCAGGTGTTTTTTAGGAAGATGAAGACCCTGCACTTCAGATAGTCTATTCTTCAGGTCCTTCATACCACCCTCCTCTTTACAAACTGTGGCTTTGAAGTAAATTATTTCCTCAACATCATCTGTTTTTTGTCAGGCTGTTTCTATTTGTTTTTGATTTTTTGCATTGCTCATGGCCCACTCACCTTGCGCCTTCCTCCATTCTTCTTTTGTTGCATTTGCTGTTTGGAGGAGGACAGTAGCACAATATCATCTGCAAAGTCCAGATTGCTGAGTTTTGATGTTAACTTCCATCTAATCCTATTCTCTCCATGTCCAATTGTTCTTTTCATTATCCAGTCCATCACAATCAAGAACAAGAAGCCTAGCATGTTGCATCCTTGCTTGACACCAGTTTTAATTCAAACCATTCACATACTTCTGTCTCCTTGATCTTCCACTGCACACTGGAAGTCCTCATAGAATGCTCTCACAATTCTACAATGTTCTTGGGAATTCTGCACAGGCTCATAATCAGCCACAGGGTCAGCCACAAAATATCTCCTGAAACAGAACTCAATGGGATCAAATCCAGATTAGCACTGTAGAGAGATGATTATCAAGCGGAAGTGCAAGGAAGGCATGGCCAGACAAGGTACAGTAACTTGTTTGATGGTATTTTGCAAATGAAGACTCTGTTGTTCCCCTCCCCATTCTGTAGCCTGCTTGTTCCTTTTTTAACCTGTAGTCTATCCCACTCCTGACCCAGTCTGTAATGATCCTGCCAAGTTTCTTTCCCAAAACAGAGAGTAGCGTTATACCACTTGAGTTTTTACATTCTTTTAGATTCCCTGTTTTTGCTAGTTTGATGACAAGCCCCCTCTGCCAAGGTCTCTCATTGCAGTGCATACAGCACTGGTTGAACTTCATTTGGCAGTAATAGTGGTAACTGTAAATCAGATAACTGTGAATCAGATCTCAATGTTCAGGAGGTATTTTAGCCCATTCCACTTTCAGTTAAGCCATATTCTTAGGATGTCTGATGTGAATGGCCGTGCATCTCTATTAATTAAGGTCATTACTCTGTTAGAATGTTGATAAACTTGAGAATTATTTTTCCTTGTACTGATGGAAAGTTGCTGCTCTGAGGGTGATCATAGCAGGACATCACAGTGGAGTGTCTGCTCTCCCAAAAAAGCATGTTCTAGGGAGCAACATAACATTCCACAATGTTACTAGGAGAAAGGTTTGTGATGAAACAGAATGAGGTGTGTGGAAACACACAGCACTGTATGACATCCAAAAGCTTCCATTAAAGCATCATCTCTATTCTCTCAATTGAGAAAAAGAAAAAAATTAAGCAACACCTGCAGCAGTCATAATAAAATGGCCTTACATTGCCTATAACCCATTTTCCTCTTTGGCTATCGTCACTGTTGTTTAATGATTAATCAGAAAAGAAACAAAGTCCAGCTCACTGAAAAGTAAGCGCACTGTACTTAAGTCACTTGCAATTTCTCCATGGCTGCGGGGAGGATATCCATCAGGGGGGCTCTCAGCACACTGCTGACCATCTTTTCCTGCCTGGACTCTGCTCAGAGTGGGAAGCTATTAGTGATACCAGTAGATGGAAGTCCCTGGCCAGGCATGAAGCCGCTCGTGGAGGAACTGGGGAGGAGAGGCAACGAGGTGGTGGTCGTGATCCCAGAGGCTAGTCTTAGCATGGGCCCTGCAGAGCACACCACTACCATAACATTTTCTGTACCATACACCAAAGAGAGTTTGGTTAAGGAATTAGAAGATGACCTGTTTGAATTAATGACCACTGATATCTCCAGCGATGTGGCAAGATTTAAGAATTACTGGAACTCCATGGAGATGTTGAGTAATTATACCATCATGACCTGCGAAAGCATGCTGTACAACAATGACTTGATGCAGACTTTACGGGACCATGACTTTGATGCTCTCCTAATTGACCCGTTCTGGCCTGTGGGAATCATCACTGGGGCTCATCTTGACATTCCTTCCATCTACATGACTGGACCTTATCCTTGCCCCCTAGAAAAATTTGCCACTCTGTGTCCTCACCCTCCGTCATACTTGCCACTGCGCTTCACACACTACAGCCATCGCATGAACCTGTGGCAGAGAACTGTCAACTTTCTGAGGTCCCTCCTGGAACCTGCGGCCTGTAATCGTCTTTTCATGTATGCAGACAAAGTGGCCTCCGATTTCCTGCAAAGGGAAACGTCTATTATTGAGCTGGCAAGCAATGCAGCACTGTGGCTTGTTCGTTTTGACTTCACTTATGAGTTCCCCATGCCATTGATGCCCAACATGATCCCAGTTGGTGGGATTAAGCCTGGAAAGTCAAAACCCCTGCCACAGGTAAAGTGAATTTGGTCCGGTGATGGAAGACCATGGTAAATTGCATGGAGTGAGAGAAGATCAAGCATTAACCACTTCGCACAGAATTCCTGTAACATGTTGACATATAGAACAGATGGACATACTTAGGTTTATATTAAAGAATTGGAGAAATGCTCATTTATTAAGGTGATTTTGGTCTGTATAATCAACACTTGCTCAGTAACCAATTGACTGGCACAAGAGTTAACGCATGGCAGTAAGGTTAAGATTCTGAGATAATTAAGCTGAATGGTTATCCTCTCAAATAAGGAATCACATGCAGTGGGGAAATCCGATCATTTTGTGCGATCTGAGAAAAGCGGAGCTATTTGCTCTCTCGACTCACCTTTTTTGTCGCTCTTGCACTAATATTACTCTGGCAAGAACGCAAAATATACGCTCGGGGATTTTCATTTTTCCCTTTTGATGTTTGCGATATAGCCGCATCTTTTGAGCATTACACGCGCAGTGCCGTAGCTTACGTCCTGTCTCTTGCATAAAAAACTCATGTTTATATGGCCATACGGACGCATGCATAACAAACCACGTTTCATCAAGTCTTTTTTATTTTCATTATTTTCAATTATTTCACCACTGCCGCATTACATGTAGGCTATTTTGCTGTAGAAACGATGAGGTTCAAGTGTGTAGTGATTCATGATTCATGAAATTTCAAATAGGGTTCTTTCAGTGGCCTTACTGATGACATACCATTGCTGCTGCAGCTATCCTTATGGGCTAATTTCAGTTAGATATTAGATTTCAGTCTTCCCTTTTTGTTAACTACGTTTAGCCAAATTAAAGTGTTTCAATCGGCTCTACAAATCACCTTTCAAACATCATCTTCCCAAAAACTAGCGTTATCTGTGGTTAAATTATGAGTAGGCTAGGCAACAGGCTTCGCTGTGAGGTCGCTAATCTCGTGTTACCTGTGGTAAAATGATAGTGGTGTTACTGGAAGTTTCGCCTGTTCCTAGCAAGCTATTCTCTATCATGTTTCTATTCCCCATCATGTTTTTGGACAGTGCTCAGTGCTCAATGGGTGTCAAACAGCTACCATAGCTCTGATAGACAACTGACATGAACTGACTGATTTGTTGTTCTATGTCAACAATATGTCCGCAGAGAACACTGTGACACGGATTTAATGAGCTCAATATAATTGTCTTGTGGTGCTTTAGAGACATTAAGGAGCACCCTAGAGAAACCGGGGCAAGGAAAAACTCCCCTGTAGTAGTTATTCCTGGAAGAAATGAAAGATATGAAAGATATGTCAGGTTCAAATTAGTCATGCTTAGACAAGGTAAATAGTGCTCTCATTGAATGAATGAATCATTGCCTGTTAATGCAGACCAGTGAACTTGAAAGCCATTGTCCCATTGGGAGGGGCCTGCTGTTTCTGAGGTTTCAGTGGTAAATGTTTAAGTGAGAGAAATGCATAATGTTATATGCGTTTTTATAATGTTATACATAATGTATAGACAGAATAGTGAACTGGTTAACCGAATTCAACCAGCTCAGTTTCATTTTCTTCTGTTCTGGTTCACTATTCAGCCTATGTTGTACCAGATTTTCTGCTTCTTTTGCCTACGGATAGCACTCAGTAACCTTGAATAACAGGGCTACTGATTGATTCACACTGGATTTCTCCTTTACGGAACTGATGATCTGGGTTTCCTGAACAGTATGTTTTGTGTTTCCACTTTAGGAGGTGGAGGAGTTTGTAAATGGGTCTGGTGAACATGGTTTTGTGGTCTTCACACTGGGCTCAATGGTGTCCAATATGCCGGAGGAAAAAGCCCAAGAGTTCTTTGAAGCATTCAGGCAGATTCCACAGAGGGTGAGGGACATTTACCTGATTTGCCAGTGCTTATTGTTCTGGGTTTACCTACTGTTCTCAAAATATTTCTTTTCTTATTCATTATTCATTTGTATCAGTATGTTATTGATCAAACTGAGATGAAGGACAATCAAACTGTTCAAAACATTTTTCCTTGGCTTGTGGAGGAGGGTTACTGCTTGTTTTTCCACATACTCAGTATTTCCCCCTCACCCCCAAGGTTTTGTGGAGGTACACTGGACGGGTTCCTGAAAATGCACCAAAGAATGTCAAAGTCATGAAGTGGTTGCCGCAAAATGATCTTTTAGGTTTGTTCTATGCTGTGTGCCAAGTTCACATATATCTGTTTGATTAAAAACTTTTTTACTTAAAAAAACAAAAAAACAAAGCATACCAACTCATACAAAGCTATCTGCATCATACTCTACATACCTGCCATTCTTGTTTGTGTCTCTTTGATCCCAGGTCACCCTAAGGTTAAGGCTTTCATTACACATGGAGGATCCCATGGCATCTATGAGGGTATAAGTAACGGAGTGCCAATGGTGATGCTCCCACTGTTTGGTGACCAGCCTGACAATGTGCAGCGCATGGTTGTACGTGGTGTTGCTGTGTCTTTAACCTTTGCTGACGTGACCTCAGCTAAACTGTTGGAAGCCCTCAACAAAGTCATTGGTGATAAGAGGTAGACTATGATGCATTTAATTGTAAACTGTCATGTGTGAAGCATATTATTGGGGGGGCATGTATATGGATGGTAGGAAAGACAGCAGTTGGGGAGGGAGTGAAATGGAGAAATTGTGACAAATGGAAACTAAAGTGTATGTAATTAATTCAATTTGATTCAATTATATTTGTACAGCGCCAAAATACAATTACAACATTTTCTCGTGGTGCTTTATCATCAACAAAGAGCAGCAGGGGCAGGGAAAACTCCATTGCTGTAGTTATTTAAGGACAAAACTTTGGGCAGATCCACGGCTCAAGGGGCCAACCCAACTACCAAGGGTCATACAGGAAGAGGGAGGCTTGCTGAAGATGGGCCATGTGTGGGGGTGGGTGGAGATGGGGGGGAGGGGGGGGGGGTATGAGCCTGTATGTGTCAGGTCTTTGTGTTGATGAGTGGTGGAGAGAACTGATTGTGGAGAGATGTATGACAGGTCCATGGAGTAGTATGGTGGGGGATGTATAAAGTGCTGCAAGTCAATGTGGATTAGGATGTGTTTGGGAGTGCTGAGAAGTGAATGTGTGCCAAGTCAGGATTGTGTCTGTTTAAGCTTAGGATGGCCTAAGGATAGACAATTCTCTCAGTATCTGAGTTCAGGCCATGTGACTACATAGGTGTCTTCTTGATCTCAGTGGTTTGAGCAGTCCATAATGAGGATGAGAAGAGTCCTTCAAAATCTTTTGGGCCCTTTGAAGTACTCTTCTGGAATAGATGTCTTGCAGGGTGGGGAGTTGAGTTCTGATAGTGTGTTCAGCTGAAAGTACAACTCCCTGCAGAGTACTACAGTCTGACTGTGGAGTTCCCATAATAACCACAGGCTGACTTCAATCTAATACATACTTCATTGAGCACAGTCATGTAATTTAAAACATTATTTTATCCAATTAGAAAATCGTACCATTTACTCATCAACTAGGGCATCACTGGGTTCATTCAATTTCAGCGGCAGGCCTTAGATGATGGCAGAAATCAATGCATGTACTTGATATTGTGTGTCAGTAACAGTGCTTTTGCAGAGTTCCATTAAATCAAAATGCAATATACATACCCACTAATGCTAACAAGTCTGAGCATTCATGTGCTCAAATCATATTTATGATATTTCCAATAGCTTGTGAAGTCTCTGTTTAATGGTGTGAATATGATGCTCAAATTAAAGTGACATGAAAATGTTGTTTCCTTAATTCTCTAGTTACAAGGCAAACATGATGAAGCTTTCAGCTGTGCACAACGACCGTCCAATCGAACCTCTTGATCTGGCTGTCTTCTGGACTGAGTTTGTCATGAGACACAAAGGAGCAGAACACTTGCGAACCACTGCTCATGAGCTGCACTGGATCCAGTACCACAGCCTTGATGTGATTGCACTGCTAACAACCATTGTTCTCACTACTGTTCTGGTGACAGTTAAATGTTTTATGTTCATTTTGAAGAAGTGCACACGAATGACAAAAAACAAAAACAAGAGTGAATAGCTGAGTATTTTTGGTTAGAGTGGGTGAATCGTACTGTTTGAGAAAATGAAGGCTTTGTTCTCAGGTTTCAAATATATCGCCTACCTCCTATCCTAGTTCCCGAAGAGGGCTAAACGGTAGACGGCAAAACGCATCAAAGTTTTTAACTTTGTAAGATTGCCTTTCAATAAATAAAGACATTTAAATTGTTTGCAACAGATGAGTGCCTTGGTTTCATATTCCGCCAAACTTCTTTTTATAGCCAATGTAAGCCTGCGCAAAATTGACTACATTGCCCATGAGGCTGTCGTCAGCCTGGCTCCACGGAAGTCATGAAAAACAGCCTCGCCTAACTTTTGCGTGAAAAAAAAAAATCTTTTATGTCATCTCGGACGCATTTCAGGTAAATTGTCGTAACTAAGTAATAACTATTAATAGTGCTCCAACCTGACGTTATAGAAAGTCGCGTAAAGACTTTGGAAAGAAAGCCGCGATGGCTGCGTGAGTTAGGAGTTAGGGGTCAGTCTTTGACTACACTTCGACTAATTTATGCAGTATTTATGTTTTTTTTTTTTTTTAATATACTAACGGTTAATCGGCTTTTAATACCGATCCATAAATCTAAAGTTTAGCCAGAGTGCGGAAAATCATGTTTGAAGTAGAGAGCGATGACACCCATTACAACGTTGGCACCACCGAAGAGTTCGTCGGGATGGCTGATTTTTCGTCAACTGGAAATGATCAGGTAAGAATGAATAGCATTAATTTAGCCTGTGCTATTATGAACTCATAAAAGTGCATTCAATTTTGCGCAATATTCATGCCCAGAAGTCGGAATTGTAGGCCTGCTTTTCAGAACTATTTTGCTGATCAACTTTGAAATTATTTCTAGCTCAGCTTTTCTGTGGGGGATAAATTGCTGGTTCATGAAAAGACTTCAGCTGACTGCTGGTGGGCAGAGTTGCGAGGAACTTTTGGATACGTTCCTTCCAGCTACTTGCAAGAGTATGGGTGGAACGACGCTTGGCAAGATGAAGAATACTTCGGAAGTTATGGAACATTGGTGGGTAGGGTAAATCGCCCGGGTTTTGCAGGATATGTGCTGTGACTTGCGCGTTTTAACATGGACGTTAATACATATTCTCCTGTTCCTGTTAAAGAGACTTCATCTGGAGATGTTGTCAGATAAGCCGCGCACAGAGATGTATAGGCAAGTCATCCTCAGTAACCGCTCTACGCTGAAGGAAAAAGTTGTCCTGGAAGTGGGATGTGGCACAGGAATCATTAGCCTTTTTTGCGCCTCTCTTGCTGAGCCTGCAGCGGTAATAACACAAACACAATGCCACCGATTGGTCAGAATTAAGTCGGTGAACGATTGCGCCACTATGTGTTTTTAATTTAATGTGCAAGAATACAGTCAAGTACTAAAATGAAGACGTCCTGACACAGCTCAAGTAGAATTGTAGAGAAAGAAACAAAAAAAGCTCAAATAACTAAATAAAATATTTGATTGCATTTCAGACATTTCATTTCACCTTTCTAATCTGCCTGTTGTGTCACAGGTTTATGCAGTGGAAGCAAGCACTATGGCAGAATACACAGAAAAACTGGTGAAGGCCAATGGCTGTGAAGAAGTAGTGACTGTTTTCCAGGGTCGTGTGGAGGAACTCAAGCTCCCAGAAAAAGTGGATGTATTGGTGTCTGAGTGGATGGGAAACTGTCTCCTGGTATCAATTCAAGTTCAACATCTTATCGATCTACTCACAAGTTGGTGACTTGCATAACTGCAGCAGGTGACCCTAACCATAGCACAGATACAAATGTGAATCAGACTCCTTCCATTTCAGTACACCATGGGTTAAACATGTATAAAACTTTGTTTCACTTCAATTATGTTCTGTAAATTGGATTGGTAAATGTGCTCTGTTTCTTACAGTTTGAGTTCATGGTGGAGTCTGTGCTGCTTGCTCGGGACTGTTGGCTAAAGGAGGGAGGAATGATGTGGCCATCACTTGCCTCCATCACCCTGGTGCCCTGTGAAGCCTTCAATGACTTCAGTGAGAAAGTGGGATTCTGGGGAAAGCTCTATGGCCTGGACTTCAGCTGTCTTCAGTAAGACCCCATTCAATGACTTGTACTGCCCCTGCTCTTTCTTTCTTGTCAGCAAACCATAGGTATCAGGTATAAACCATAGGTATCATATTTCAGGAATGCACTTAAAAACGTATACTTAATTTCTCATTTATACTGCACTTTATTACACTATTGCACTTTCAACTTAAAATAGTGCAGTTTTTATGTTATCAATATGCACTCTTTGTTAGTTTCTTTCATTGTGTTGTAGCTTGAATGTTATCCTCTTTTGTAAGTCGCTTTGGATAAAAGCGTCTGCTAAATGCTTAAATGTAAATGTAAATGCAGGTATCAGGTACAAACCATAGGTATCAGGTACAAACCATAGGTATCAGGTGTCAGGTACAAACCATCAGGTATAAAGCTGCGCTCCTCATCATGTGCTCCAACATGACTTTGACTAATGGTGCTGAATGTGTACAATCCACAGACCTGTTGCTAAAAAGGAGTTCTTCTCCAAGCCAAAGTTCAGCCATCAGATCAGGCCAGAAGACTGCCTTTGTGCACCAAGTGATGTCATAACTCTCAACATGCATACACTTCAAGTGTCAGATTTAGAGGTATATGGGGTGTATTTTGTATCATTCTTGGAAAATCTGTAATTTTTGTAGTAGTACTTCTGAATGTGCACTAATCCTTTTTGCAGAAATTAAAGGGAGAATTTTGCTTCAAAGTTGAGAAAACTGGCATCTTCCATGGGTTCACAGCCTGGTTTAGTGTACAGTTCCATGGTCTTGAAAGGGATGGGGCAGACTTGGTCCTAGATACAGGACCTCACTCTCCGTAAGTAGAAGTAAGCAATAACCCATGAGAGGCCGTAGGTTATTCTGGTTATACGATGGCTAAGGGGAGTTGTTAGGCACAATGCGAATAGTGGAGGGCCATTACACCCCCTCAGCTGTGGTAAAACCACCAACTCACAGACTCAAGTGGGTTATTGCGTTTATAAAACGGTTACCACATTAACCTGGCACGGTTTCATTAAAGGAAGACACAACAATGAGAAATGTAGTGAATTATTCATAGAATATAATTATTCTTAACAGTTCCTCCGCCAAGAAATGTATTTCCACTAGCTGAATGGTTGCCAAGTAACATACAAGTGCAGCCACCATTCACTTACCTGTGGCCCTGCAATATAGAATGAAATGTGGTTGGAGGCATAGTATATTTTGAATTTTATACCGGCATAGAGTGTGATTCAACTAACTAGCATGCTAGTAGCTTCTAGATTCTGTTTCAAATCCTGGTTGCCACCATTGTGCCCTTGAACAAGACACATAACTCCAAGTTGCTCTAGAGGAGACAGGCGCTGAACTAATTTCATAGTTGACAAATATAAGTCGCTTTGCTAACTGCATAAATGTAATGTAAATGCAACCAATCATAATCAAGGACCGGAACTATCCATTTTAGAACACTGATTCTGCTGCTGGATAAATGATCATAGGGAAATGCTTAAAGACCAATTACATTCAAATGTAATAATGGGAAAATGTAATGAGAAGATGAACTGTCCCTGTCTCAATATTTTTTCTGTCCCCATAGACCTACTCACTGGAAGCAGACACTGTTCATGCTGGACACACCATTTGCTGTCCATACAGGGGACTGCATCTCTGGTACTATGGTCTTTCAGAGAAATCCCATCTGGAGGCGCCATCTGACCATCACCTTTCAGTGGAGCATCAATGGCCATAGCGCACGGGACTCCGGTCAAACTCAGGTGAGCCTTGGTTTACATTCTCATAGGAGACATTTCATCCTAGTAAAATGTAATTTCATACATGTCATTATTATTCAGTTGCTCTATCATATTCCTTTCTTGCAATTTCTGATTTGTCCAGGTGAAGGCTTTTCCAATGTGGCGATGACCTCACACACCCTAGCATGGCTGGCAGAGCAATAAAAGCAGATCTGAAACCTAATCATTCCTGCCCACACAGTCAGCTGTTTTCCCAGCATGTATTAATATTGTCACATATTGTAATAAAATCAAATTGTTGTTTAAACATGCAAATAGTTACTAACACAGGGTCCTTGAAATTCTTCAGTTTGTGGATTTGAAAAAAAAAATATTTCAAGGCTACTGAAAGTTTTTGAAAAATAAATATAAATAGACATAGGCCATTAAAAAAGTGCTTGAAGTTTTAATTACAATGATGATCTTACCAAGTTAAAAACAAGCTATTTTTGTGTCGGACCCTGTTTTTTGGTGGAACATATCTTGCAAACACTCATACTCGTAGTACACCACTCATATCTTATATATAAAAAACTGTCATTGTCTGTGGCAGTAAATTAAATACTCTTGAACCCCAACTCAGACTCCAAACTCAGGCCCATGAATTTGATGAGTTGTACCCCTTGACAAAGATTTCTGTGTAAACGCAGATTGGTTTTATAGGAACTAACAAGTAATATTGTTACATTTTTACAATTAGTAAGTACAATGTATTTATTTTTAGAATATCACAATATTTCAACATTATTATTGCTAAAATACAGATTATTGTTCTTAAAAATCAACTCGTTGACAGATGTATACAAATGTAATATGAATAAATGTTGAGAAAGTAATTGTCTTTTGCCATCACAATCCTGTCTATCAGTTCATTGTCCTTATACGTACCATAACCTGACAGCAGTTTGTTTAGCATGCAAAGCTAAGTTTACTCACCCTTTTTTAAGAAATAAGAAATAATTTTACATGTGTAAGTTCAGTCCTCTCTCTGCAGAAGATGTGCTGCAGTGTATTGCACATTGGCACAAAGTTAGCTTCAATGCCTTTAAACATCAAAAGCGCACTGGATGGTAGTAGTAGTGCCCAAGAGTGTCATAAAACTGATTAATCCGACTGCAGTATGACATGACGTCTCTACTGACTGAAATGGTACATGTTCATGTAGCAAAATTTTATTGACTGCTCTGCTGATAAAATAACTCATTGTCATATACATCAGGGTATATGGGAGTCATTGAATGGAAAAACATTTTTCCTTGGTTATGTTGTGAGGTTGTACATGGCTGTCATTAAAGTGATACACCGGTGCTGAAGCTATTAAGGGTCTTTTTCACCATGGACATGAGTAAAACTTTTGTTTAAAATCATACTTACGTTGGTAATAACATCACACTACCACAAAGTTTGACCGCCATGCCAAATGAGCGTAGGCCTACCAGCGCCGCTTGGCCAGTTCAAATAACTATTTTGTGACATAGCATTATACTTAGGTCGTGGCATTATCAGAGTCCCTACACATGAAATCGAGCATTGATAACATCGTTGGTCTACACATTGGGTGTTTAAACAGTGTACCTACTTATTGATAACTGTATTAGTTAGCACAAAGCCAGTTATGTCATAGCTGGGAAATCAACTGTAGAGCTATTGTGGTTCCCAAGGAGGGTGCCGTTTCACCAAACCGAACCATTTGAATTACCAGCCTAAGTATAAAGTTGAAATTCAGCTTGTAAAATTGCATTTGAGCTTATTTTTTTTATATCAAAATAGAATATAGGCCTATTCCATTAGAGAACACGATACAGTACTCCATCCATTCTACGACCACATTAAGATTAAAAGTTACTCTGAGCGCTCTGCTCCGCCCAACCTGTTACACTTGGCTTCCATGCATAAATTCTGTCAAAGCTTCCTGCAGTGCCTCGAAAAGGTGCTTACCTTGGTGAACGTCCTGTTGAACTCCTTGAAGTAGTAGAAAGTGATGGGCTACATAAGCATGATTCAGCTGGTGACCTAGAAAATGGCCAAGCAAGTGCATGCCATGTTTTTCTCCTTGCAAATGCACTCCCTGGTCTTCCGCCACCTCACCTACAATCTGGCAATGTCCCTTAATGATTGCATTGGTCGGAGCTAGCAGGTTGGTCCATGAGAACTCACCAATACACACCGGATACATGGGTTATGTTCAACACAGGACACAAAAGAGGACATTTAACAACAACACGTATTGTTACGTTAAAGTGCTCCACGGTGAAAGGGGGACCTCACTAACTACTATCAATATGTAGCACCAACCTGGGTTGCCAGCAGCAGCAACTTTTTCCAAGGAAGTATCTCATCAGGTTGCTCACCCAAGTGCAAACCAAACCCACGCCAATGGAGGAAGGGTAGCATTGGTGTGGCACTAAAGAAAAGATGAGAAAGATTATCAGTCAGTGTTAAAATTGTTGTGTTGAATTTGTGTAATGATTCATGTTTACTAATCCTAAGCAGTGCATATAATGAATTATGTTTGGAGGAAACTATAGGTATACTGCATCATTTTGATGAAATTCAGCGCATGACTGAACTCCAGCTCTGTCGAGTGTGTGTGTCCCAAAATTATCATGCGTACGCCGTATCATGCGTATGCGTACACGTTTTTGGTCTGTTTTCGTTTACAATGCATGTTAACAGATTAGACCATGCACACTGCATGCGTATTCTAACCTCGAACGCGCAGATTGCGATGTGAATGAAGCTACTGGTAGCCTACGGTCTAAAATTAGGGGATAGATTATTGGCATGATAGACATACACTGTCAATTTGAATGTGGGGCTTGCAACGTAGGCCTATGCCATTTGCCATTGACGCATGCTGCAAAGGTTTCGCTTCTTGGTAAAAGAACAGCTGAAAAAGGAAACTTAATGGTTGCTTAACCAACTGCGCGGTTAGGTGTCGAGCATAGTTAGGTTTCGTTTCATGCGTGAACACCTATGCTGTGGGATACCTTAATCCTTTACGGCTATTGAATGATTGCCTACATATGTGTGCTTCGTGCCTGCGTCTCATTATTTTTTTGCAAACGTTGACATGGAACGTGTATATAACCTCGGCTAATTCGTGAATGGTAAGAGTCCTTGAAATTCAGACTACAGCTAGTATTTTCTCTTTTAAAAACAATCTGAAATTTCAAAGAAAACAATTCATACAACGTTGCAATTTCACCTGCAGAGTCCAGTCTATCTATTCAAAGATGAAAAGTGTTCCTGACACAACAAAAAGACGGTGAGTAAAACTGGTGTAAGGTTAAGCGTGTCAAATTAAGCATCCATTAGGGATGTTGGAGGATGTCCGACAGGCGACTGGCTACCACCCAGCAAAATGCCCTTATGTGAATGTGTGTAACTCCCTAATATTTTCCCTGGTTGGAAAAAACGCATGTTTGTAGTTTTCAGCTCTAAACTCGCCATGTATGATTTCATACAGCCAAAAATCTGCTTGCTGGTAGCCTATTGGTCTATGATGGTATGCTGGTGTGGTTTAACTTCAGCGGATTATGATCTGCTTTGTGAAACTGGCCAAATTTTGATTATGTGACTAGATTCGCTGGGCTATGAATAGCCCATGGAGTTCTGAAATGACAAACGCAACCGCGCTGACGCTGGGATAGAACATGCTTACTGTAGGCTATGCATAAATCTACAGCAAATCCACAGCCATGCATAAATGACTACTGCAAAATGGCAGAAGTTTGGTATTGTACTTGTTTAGTGTCAATGCGGTATTAAGGTGACCCTTAATAATTAAGGTGTTACCAAGTGTACTTTGGTCGATGAAATCATCCATGGGCAGGGCCGCTGGAAGTAATTTTTAACAGGGCATGCTGTGAAAAAGTAAAAAAAAAAAAAAACCTCTTAGCCTATAGGCCTATTTAGAATAAATTTTAAATATAAATAAATAGAAACATATACACTTTAATATAGTCTCTGACATTTTAAGAACAATCTAAAAACAATTTAAGATAGTTGTCTCTGACGATTAATAATCTCCGACAATTTCATTAAAAAAAAACAATATTTAATAGCTCTCCATATCCATTAGCACAAAAAATTACAGAAAAATAACACAATCCATCTCCATCCCAACCAACTTAAAAAAAAATAGGCTACTAAACTGTGAACACGAACATGAACAGGAAGTGCGCGGCTGCACCATGCTCTACTTTCAGTTGCAGGCAGGTTGCCCTGGGTACAGGTGTCCAAATGCCGAGGTGCGCTATGGGGTTGTGTAGATAAAGTCTCTCATGAGGGGACGAATGTCCAGGGAATTCAGAATCCCTATGTGGACATGCATCAGCGACAGGTGTGTGAGTCTTTTTTGGTGCGCACCCATGTCTTCAAAAGACGCAATACGGAGAAAGTGCGCTCAGATGAGGCCACGGAGATGGGTAGGCATAGACATAACTCGACCAGTTTTTCTACCTCTGAAAACATGGCTATTGTTTTGGGTTGGTGCTTGGTCAAACATGATGCTACATCTTTTCAGTGCTTTTACGACAGTTTGAAAAGCCGGTGTTCACGAAGGGGTTGTCTATTTTAAATTTGTCTCTAGGTATGACTTTTTACTGACTGCTTTCAGGTAAACAAAACAGAAAATTTGATCAGTCTCTTCAACATAATGTAGCCACTGCCATCTGGCAAACCAAGCCGGTGCCACAGAACGTGTAAACGTTTCCTTACCACAACGCCGTGAAGGGAACTTGAAATAGGATGTTGACTGTAAGGGTTTATCTAATCCAATCACGCAAGGTTGGGTTGCGGGTGCAGGGGCTGGGTCTGCCGGTGCAACAGTAGGCAGAGGCGGGTGGAGGATAGTGTCGTTGCTCCGGCTGCTGTCCGTTGTCGTGGTGGTCTTCTTTAGAGGTGGTTGATTTCCAAAGATATCAAAAATTCGTTTTTGTGCCATGCTTATTCATTCATTCATTCATTCATTCATTCATTTATGTAGTTAATTCATTCATTCACTCTGCTGCTGCAGCTTTGAATAGAGCGGGAAACCTGGCGCTGACAACGTAACTTCCGTAAGCCGGCATGTTTAGGCCTACAAATAATTAAATTAAATTCTAAATACACATAATAGCCTACATGTGTCAAAATCACTTCACAAAATATGAATAAAGAATTTATGAATTGTGCAAAATAATTTCATACATTTTTGAAAACGTAAATTCTTTTTAAAAATTTGTTATAAGTCTCCCTCTGGCCACTTCCCGCGGCCCTGCCCATTGGGGATTAATTCAGATGGTTGTAGTGCAAGGGTAGTCCAGTACAAATTACTGTATCTGACACAGACAAATACAATAAATAAGACAATGCAAGAATGTAACATTATACGGATTAAATGTGCAATAAAGAACGAAAATATAGTCTAAAGCTGCATGATGTGGCGTGGGAAGAGAAGGGCAGAGTCAGGCTCCAAGGTCAACCCTTCTCTTTCCAGGTAGTAATTATGACTGCTAGCAAAAGCGGTCATATTGGTTTTGTAAAAAAAATCTCCCCTTTTTTTCACTTTTTTACCAATTTTCCATCAATGATTGCCGGGACACTGAAACACTAGGGGACATGAATCTTTGTAGGCATGTAGCCCTAGTAGGATGTGAGCGACTAGAAGCTTTTGGCCCCAAAGGGCCACCTACCCCCCCCCCCCCCCCCCGCGCTGTTCCAGTGTCCGTCAAAGAGGGGGACACGGCAAAAGTTTTTGCTGAATAACTCAACTCGTTTCACCCAACAACATGAAATTCTTGTGATATGTAGGTGTTACAGAGGAGTATCGACCCAGCCCAGAAACACTCACTTGAACTATACCACCATCTAGTGATACGTGTAAATGCAAAAATTGGGATTTTGAGTTTCCAATATCTTGTACCGAGAAGGTGGGAACTGCACAAAAGATGTCATGAACAATCAGCACAAAGACCTCTAAGAGCACAGCACATACCATTAAAAAACTTGAAGATGAGGCTTTCACAAATCACTCTTACACGCTACACAAACACACAGAATGTCATTCATTGAAAAACCCACATCCATTCCCACTTCTATCAAATCATTTCCACACAAAGTCTCACCTCACAACACTGACCTACCACAAACTCATCATACCAACGGTTCCCACATTTCAATACACTGCGGCGTGTCCAAGATTGCCATCAGCTTGCCTGGGTTCCTTTTTTCTTCCACTGATGCCAAGGACTCCATGCCAATCACAGAGCTAACCTTCTTTACCAGTCTTTTCAGTCACCCAGCTCATTTTTTCCTAATGCTGCCTCACCAGCACACCACATAGAAGAAGAGTAATGGCACTGATAAAAATAGAATCAGATAAAAACAACCTTTTTTTCCTCCACAAGCTAGGCTACAAAGTCAATGTGGCCAAGAGCTGCTCTACTACTTTTTTACATCAGTATTATTGATGGTTCTGTAGATGTTAATTAAACTTACAAAAAACACACTCTCTTTATCTTTTATAACACCAGTTTATTGGACCATGTCTACAAATGTATGTGCTTCTGCACTAGGCTATCATCAGAGTGTGGATGCCTATATGTGACTGTGATGAGATTCCTTTGACCCTTTGGAGAGCTACTCTGTTGGAGACCCCTGCTGTAGACGCATGATAAGACAGTATAATTTAAAAATGGTAGAGGTTTACTACAAATGCAGTGGTACATTGAACAAACTATATGCAAAGGAGTAATGAGTGTGCCTTGTTTCTCATTGGCTAACTGAGACTCCCTAATGCATATTAATGTGACTGGAATACTAATGAGAAACAGCCTTTTTTTGAAAAGGATTGGAACAGAGGGGTAATGATACAGGTGAAAATGCCTAATGCCTAAAGTATTTTCAGCAAACTGCTTCAGAGACATGCATGCAGAGCTCATAGAACTATGTTGTTGAAAAAAATGGAATATTTGACCTTATTAAATACAAAGCAAGTGCATGCACAACTACATTAATAACTTGTACATTAATAACTAATACCAACTGAAAAACGCCACGTTGGAGCTTAAGTGTACAGTGTTTTGATAATCCATGCATTTTCTTGTTTAAAGAAGACTTTGGAATGGTCCCAACCAATTTTGTTTTCCAGAAATGCATTTGGTGCAACCTCTCCGCCTTTTATAGACTACTTGAAAGATATCCTCAGGAGATATCCAGATGGAGGACAAATATTAAAGGTAATTGTTTGAATTGTTTTTTATTAATGGTAGTACTGGTAAGGGCAGTCTAATCACCCCATTCAACAGGAGCTGATTCAGAACGCTGATGATGCTGGAGCCTCTAAGGTGGTGTTCATTCATGATGAGAGAACCTATGAGAAGGAGAGCCTGTGGAGTGAAGACCTTGGAAAGTATCAGGTAACCACTCTCATATTTTTGTCTTGTACCACTTTTGTGAATGTACCATAAACTGAAAAGGTAGCCATGAGGACCCAGGTTTGAATCCATTCTGCGGTCATTTCCTGATCCCTTCCTGTCTTTCTCCTACTTGCTTTCTGTATCTCTTCTTATCACAAAAAAGGCAAAAAATATACTTGCGATATAAAATGCAGTGTTCATTCTGTACTGTATATTCACTAGTGTTAGATGGATTGATGGCCATTAAAGCAACACAAAAGAACTTTATGAATCTTAAAATAATGTTTCCAAAATCATTTTGATGGCACATCAACTCTGAACAGGATGAAAGGGACTTCTGACGAATATTTTGTGGCCCTTTAGCGCCTATAACAGCGCTATTGGTTGGACAGGAAATCTGTATTTCGTGAAATCACTGGTTAACACTTTGTAGGTCAGCTCAGCTGTTTCGTAGAGCACCTTTAAATCCATCATATTCTAACGAAAAAAAAACACCCTTAATTAAACGACATGCAGCCATCTGTACTGCTCAGATACTATATAAAGGTACTTACTAACTTAAAGGTGTGGTAGGCAATATCCAGTATTGTAATGGTTTTCTATGGGGTGATTCTCATTTCCACAGACATACATATTTTCATAGTTATAAACACACCCATTTTCACTTATCCTTGTTTCTGCATATGTTTAGAAATTTAAAACATATTCAGTCACTGACATTTCAAATTTTGGCCTAGGCTGTCTTTTGGTGACTGGGCAGAAAGGTATATAAGGTGGTGGCGTAGTGGTTAAGGAACCTGGCTAGCATGCAAGTAGCCTGAAGAATTGTGTTGAAGGAACCTGGCTAGCATGCAAGTAGCCTGGAAAATTGTGGGTTCAAATCCTGGCTGCCACCGTTGTGCCCTTGAGCAAGGTACTTACCCCTAAGGTGCTTTAAGGGAGGCTGGCCCTGATGTAATTGGTAGTTGACAAATGTAAGTCGCTTTGGGGATAAAAGCGTCTGCTAAATGCATAAATGTAAATGTATATAACAGCAGATTGCAATAGGATCACCATTAGTATGGTGTTAGGAGCGTATTAGAAAGAAGATAATTTGGTGAGAAAGCAATGAAGAGTGCTTTGTAATATGGTGTTTGGCCACAGCAAGCATACATATAATTTTATGAGTTTTTCTGATTATTTTATTTGATCACAGTGTTTCCTACATATTCCAATAAATGTGGCCTGAGAGTGGCAAAATCAGCTGATTTGCAATCTGCCTATTTGGACAGAAATAATTATTAATTCATATACTCAATAAAAAGAAATTTGATTTGAAAGAGGTCCTCTTTCCTACACAGTCCAGATCAGTCCATTAGATTCTACTGCTGAAAAGTTACACCCCTTTTGATAAAGGTCAACCATTTGTTAGAGGTGTGTAAATTTGAAATATGGGGGTCGATTGAAAAAAAAATGGTTTCTAGAGCTTACTAGAGCTGGAAAAGCAAAATAATAAAAAAAATACTTTTTTGGGGTTGTACCTGGTGATGGCAATTAGTGTCAGTGTTGCCAGGCGTACAATAATTGGGCCATCTTATTTGTACGATAATTTTGATCTCTGTACGATGTGTGATCAGTAATGAAAAAAATCCCATAATGTACAATAATTTCAGAATTTTCATTCATTCATTATCTGTAACCCGCAAACAGAATCCCACAATCCCTGAAGCTTCGGGAATCATTGGCAGGCTCGGCTGACAGTACCAGGTCCGCCTCAATTCTTGCTGGCTCAACGTTATGTAAGAGACAATATATTGTCCACCGGTCATTATAAGACAATATCTCCTGACAAGACAAACGGGACCCCGATGCCGAAAGCGGAGGGGTCTTGATTCCGCTTATTATTCACGCAGACGTACGCATGTTTTGAATTTAATTTGTTACCATTCGGTGGCTTCTGCGGATAAACAATAGTTTGCAACACAATTTGAACTAGAAATTTGAAACCTCCTTTCACTTTAAAGAAAGTTACACTGTGATAAGCGAATGATCCCTACTCGCGGAATGATATGCAGATGTGAATCTTGGAGATTATGAGTAGAAATGCTGTGTGCTTGTATTTTTAAAGTTCTGTCTGTATCTGTCCAACTTACATCATCATTTTGAGACAAAATACGAAATGACAAGTCAATTAAGCATAGTGTTCAGAAAGAAGCACAGAAGATTAAAGCACAGTGAGAATGTTGTTAGTTGCAGCACCTTGGTTATAACAATATCCAGCACAAACACAAAATGAGTGATTGTGCTTCCCATTGTGCAAGTCTTTGTCTCTAAAAAGTCTCTGCTATTATATCAGTCGCGTTTTCAGCTCTGGTATCATTGTTTCACACAGGTAATGGTGGAGACCCACTGGCCACTTTAAATACACATGCATTGCGATTTCAGGGAAGGTGGTGCGACAGCTTGGAGTAGCTCCGTCACGTCAGAAGTGGCTCTGCTCAACCGTATGCAAATGAATCAGTCAATTGCGACACCATAAACCAATGAAAGCAGAGCGTCGTGGATGACGATGAAGACAGAAGCAGGCTTATAACCTTGAGAGATCAATTTCAACCCCTTCGAGATGTTGTTAAACAAGATGATGTCCGAAAACCAAGCTCCTGGCGGGTGTTAGCGTGTGTCGCCTAAACTAATTGGACATGTTGTAGGTTCACTCGACAGGGTAGAGCGACAGCTTAAAGCTGTTTGATCTGATGCTAACCAAATTAAATAGTTATAGGCAGTCATACTGTATTATTTCTGACAACAATCCTTGCAAGAGTATTATTATTATTTTCATGTACATGCAGATGAGTGCAGATCCGTTGAGAGAGAGAGAGGTTACGTGAATGCGCCCCTATGGCAACCTAGATCTAGTTTCAGTAATCAAATGGGGTTTTTTCATCTACGATGAAATAGGAATTGAACGTTAATGTTAGCCTGCAAGAAGTTATGGGAATCACTGCGTTCATAGTTAAGGCAGTGGTGAATTCTGAGCTCTGAAGGTACTTTCATGAAGCAGTCATGCCTCATGTGAGTAATTATAGTACAGTGAGGAATTTGAGATGTTTCATTAGGTTGCTCGTGTTTCTCCCTTCACAGGCCATGGCCTTGCAACATATTTATTTAAGTCAAAGGTTTAGTCTCCGCTGCAGCCACACTTCTAAACGTTGCGCTTTCTTCCTTGTCGTGTGCTGTCTGTCGTGTCCACAGCTCTGTGGCTTTCAAAATCATATTCAGACAATTAGAGGCATGCCATCGATTTTACCATGAAGCAGGTCACTTCTCAGGTGAAACGGCTTGATATTGCAGATGCAGTGGAATGGCATAATGATGTAAAAATACCGATAGCAGTACCATTTATAGCTTAACGATACGTTGTTATCAACAAGGCATGAGCCGGTATCAATGTGATACCAGTCCTAAACACCCATCCCTAATGAGCAATACAGCTTTTTATGCTGCTTGCTGACAATTTGTGGGATAACGTCTTATAGTCATGTGGTCAATTGACCAAAGCACGCCCTGATTAATTCTTTGTTACATTTGACCCAGCATTACTTTGTGCCCATAATCATTTAGATACCTATCTTTGAATTCATTTTTACTGGTTTGCAGTTTTTTGATGTTCAGGTTTATAATTGACAATTGACAGTTATATGACACTGCTGGTCACAGCTGACAGCTCCAGGCAGCAGGCAGAAGTGTGAGCCTCGCGCTCTTAACAGCTTGTGTAGAACGCTGCTTCACGTTAGCTCCAACGTTCGTACCAGTGCATATCACTGTAAGAAATGAATCCATTTATTATCTGTCCAGCACAGGGAACGCAACAGGGGCCAGGGTTAGTTTTACAAGGGCACTGGTCCCTGCTGGCCCCCATGTAGGAGCCAATGTGTGAGAAGGGAAAATTAGGGAATTTACTCACTTGTGTGGGCCCACTGCAATGCAGACAGAAATCACAGAGAAATCCTTTTAGTTGTACATTCACAAACTTACCTAGGAACAAAAAGTATATGCCAATCTATTTGCAGGTAAGTGCCCACACACACACACACACACACACATACTTTAAGTGTGTGTTAAACTTACAGGAATTCAGACAGTAAACATGTGTAGCCTACTGTATGTGTGAGGCAAACCTGTAAGATAGAGAGATAGATGCTTTATTTATCTTGTAGGAATTTCAGGAAAAAAAGAGTTTGAACGTGATTCAAAATAACATGTTGCAATGTGTGACTGCCATATTATGTAGCATGTGTGGTGCATCTAATTATGTTCTAATTTCTGAAAATCTGAACATGGGAGAGAGTCAGGCTCAGATTTCGTATTATATTTTCTTAACAACATAGTCAACAGAGTCAGCCTGGTACATTTACTATGAGGTAGGTGGGCGCTTTGTTTGAACATTAAAATATATATATATAATGTCTGCTTTCCATCAGTCACTAACATTTGGTGATGATGACATGTGGTATGTGTTGGGACGCAGCTAGTTGTAAACAACCACCATTCAGTGAAAGTTCAGCAAAACTTAAACTGCGTTTGGCTTACCAGACTTCTTCACCACTGACAGTCATATTGGTTCCTGAGCCAGACACCAAATTTGTGCATTTTGTGGGAATGAACTGCAAGTAGATTGTGTATAAAAAGAGCATTATTTCTTCCGCAACTACAATATGGTTCAACTTTTTTTCGAATTCAGGTACATGCACATAACTGTACATTGTTGTCATAACTAGGTCCTGCCCTCTATGCGTACAATGATGCTGTCTTTACTGAAGAAGACTGGCAAGGCATCCAAGCCACAGGAAGAAGTGTCAAACGCAATGATCCTAACAGAGTGGGGCGGTTTGGAATTGGATTCAATTCTATCTATCATATCACAGGTGAAAATTGCAGAGTAGTACAACATACCACATTCATGCATAATTTACGTTGTTGGTCAAATCTAACGCTGTTAAACCATTTTTTCCCATAGATGTGCCTTATATATTCAGTTCCAAATACCTTGGGCTGCTGGACCCACAGGAGAAGATATTTGGAGAGGGAAAGGGTGGTTTCAGATGGTCTTTGGATGACGATGAAGACAGAAGCAGGCTTATAACCTTGAGAGATCAATTTCAACCCCTTCGAGATGTTGTTAAACAAGTCAGTGGTAATACCTGGGAGAAAACCATAGAGGATCAGTTCTTTGATGGGACTCTTTTTCGGTTCCCTTTGCGCTGTGAATCCTCAGAGATTTCCGACAACTTGTATGATTCAGACAAGATTCTGCAGCTTTTTGACAGTTTCATTGCAGATGCAGACATTAGCCTTCTTTTCTTGAGACATGTTTCAAATGTAGCTCTAATGCACATAGACACCTCTGGATCTGCAGCCGTAAGACTTAAAGTATGCCTGCAAAGATCCCCAGGACATTTAGATCCAGGTGACCCAGATGTGCCCTCAAAGGGGTCAACTGTGTTTAAAAACGTTTTTTCAGCCTCGCCCTGTGATGGAAAGAGAAACACCCAGTGGCTTGTGACATCATACTGCTTTGAAGAGGGAAAAAGTGAGAAGATTGACTCACTAGCTGAGAAGCTGTGCTACAAGCCCCAAGTTGACTTAGCCTTCCTTTGTGATCCAGAGAACTTTATTTCTGATGGACGGTTGAGTTGTTTCCTTCCACTTCCAAATAATGAGCCCAACAGGACAGGGCTGCCAGTCCATATCAATGCGCATTTTGGCTTGACTGACAACCGGCGCCATATTAAATGGCAAGATGAGGACCAGAAGCATGATGAATCTGCGCAGTGGAATGAACTCCTGATGACTGATGTGCTTCCTCACACATACCTGAAGATGATTCGTGATTCCATCAAGTACTGCAGAAATGGCATCCTTCCTGCTACAACAGTGTACCACTTGTGGCCAGACATTCTTCAAATGGAGCATAAGGAGAAATGGCATGGAGTAGCGATGGATGTTGTAAAACGTGTTCTGAATGACAAAGCTGTATTCTCTCTTGCTAAAGATGAGAAAATCTGGGTGACCTTGTTAGATGCTGTGTTTCCAGCTAATGACATTAAGGAGCCTGTCTTATCTGCGGTGGCCAAAGTTTTGATTGCAGCGAATGAAAATCTTATAAATGTCTCAAAGCATGTGTTGGATGACCTGAAACGTGTCTTTCCTGAGCCAGACACTTTACAGTGGATCACCCCACATTTTCTCAGAGTTGTTCTACACAGAGGTGGATTAGAGGAGATCTCCCATAATGAAAAACTTTCTCTTCTGGAGTATGCTCTCAGTGATGAGAATTACCAGGAGCTTGAGGGCCTTCAGCTTCTACCACTTGACAATGGGACATTCAGACAGTTCACTGACAATGACGAATGTGCTACACTGATTGACAACAAAGATTTTCCAAGGTGAGTATATACACCTTTAGATTGATGCTAGATTAATGCTAAAAAAACTGGACTAGAAACTAGAAAATTTATTTTGTTTGCCTTTTTCGTACAGAGAATTGTTGCCATTTTGCAAAGGAACATTTATATCTCAGGAATTGAGCCACAAAAGCCTTTGTCACATGGAGAATCTAGCCACAAAAGGTTTGTTAATCTCATACTCATACTCATACAAGTGTACAAAAGGTTGGTTCAAAAACCATTTACCATCAATACAAGCAACCAAATATAACATAGCAACTACAGTACAAAGCATATTTATATTCACCAATATATTTTCAAGCCAGCAGTTTGTTATTTGAATGAAATCATTTGAAGTCTGTACTACACCACAGATTTATGGTGTATAAACCATTATTGTGGTACTTATTGTGATCCATCTATTTTTTTGCAAATTGTAGAAACATTCAACATCATCAACTTGGATGTGCAAAATGTAGCTGATTTAATCAAGAAGCATTTACCACATGACTGGAAAAATGGGTATGACCCTGTGGTATGGAACCTTGGTAATCCAGAACATCCTCCAAGGGAGTGGTTAATAGGGTTTTGGAAATATTTGAGTTCCTACTGGAAGGAGTTAAGCTACTTTGTTGACCTGCCATTATTGCCCGTTGAACCACTTGAAAGTCATTCTGAATATGTATTCTTGGCAAAGCTACAGGAAAAACCAACTCTGCTGTTTCAGCGAAGCAAGCACAGTAGCCTTTCTGGACACATTCAGAGTGTAATAAAGAGAGTCGGGGGAACTGTCATAAAACATAATGAGTGTCTCAAACACTATGACATAGACACCTTTGTTCTTCCACCATCCCCTAAAAGCCTGCTGAAGGTCTTCTTAAACCTGAGCAGAAATCAGGTCATTACAGGGATCCACTCCGCATCTTGCATTGAAAAAGAGGAAATCAAATCCTTCCTCTCCTCCTTGGATTCTCTTTCAGACGAAGAGCAATGCTTGGTGTCTGAGATCTCTCTATTTCAGCTGATGACTGGCGAGTATGTAAGTGCTAAGTCAAAGTATGCAGTGGTTCGGAACTCAACACCAACCATTCCCTCTGATCTACCCATTCCTAATTCTGTAGTCCAGTGTGTCACTGAAGCAGATCGCAGACTTTTGTCAATGCTCAAGATTGAACTTTTGGATGTGGCACAGTTGGCCCTTCTCTTGGTGTGCTGCATTGAGAAAGGCTTTTTCAGTCAAGAGAATGAAAAGAAAACAATGACCTGGATATTACAACATGGCTCTGTTCTCTTTTCTCAAAATAAGGTGTTACACAACATATGCAAAAAAATGACCTTTGTTGAAACAGAAGGACAATGTCAGAAAGTTAAAGCCTCAGATGTTTTTGATCCCAGGAATGAAACCTTCAAAAAACTCTTTGAGCCACATTTCTTTCCCGCCGTTGACTATGTAATGACTCAAGAGATGCTTCATAGCTTACACCAAATTGGATTGCAGTCACAAGAGAAGGACATATCACCAAACCTTGTGCTGAATGTTGTCAGAAATCTTGCAGAACTCCATACATATTCTCAGGAAGAAGCCTGTGAGAAAGCAGACGTCCTTCTCAGAGTTTTGAATGATAATGATATCATTTTAAAATTCTCTGCTAGTCAATTGGAGCAATTGCAGAATATACAGTGGTTTCCTTGTCCATACACTGTGACAAAAGACCTCAAAATGAGAGTTGACAAAAAGTGTTTCTATAAGCCATGTGAAATTAGGCATTCAAAGTACAGTAATGTTGTTGGATATGTTATGCCACTTGTAGATGAGCTAAATGAGAAAGTCTGCAAAGGACTAGGACTTTTGAACCCACCGCCAGCTGAGAAAGTCATGGAGAATCTCTCTGTGCTAAATGCAGTGTCACAAAACACACCTGATATCCAATTTAAGATGCATGACACATACAAGTTTATGCAGGACCATATTGATCTTTTTAGGGAATTGATGAAGATGAACTCTGTACCTTGGATCTGGATTGAAAACCACTTTGTTTTGCCATGTGATGTGGTTTTGGCATATCCCCACGACTTGGATCTGAGCCCTTACGTTGAGAAGGTTCCAGAGGAATACAAACAATTTCAAAACGTATTTAAAGAGTTTGGAGTGAAGTCAACACTTTCAGAAGAAGACATTGAAAAAATGCTTCATGTCTTCAAAGAAAAAATCATGAAACGAAATCCACCCATTGGAGAGGCCTCTGAATTGAGAGTATCCATACATATTCTGAACTGGATGCGCAAAGAGAAAAAACCTGTGAAAGATGATACTCCAGTACCAGTCATGGCAGAGAATCAAAGCTTCACTATGCAACCTGTGGCCAACCTTGTGTTCTGTGACATTACTGAAGAGGGTTTGACAGACTTGAAGGAAGACCATGAAGACTTTCATGTCATCCATAAAGAGGTATGTCGTGCAACAGCAGAGTGGCTAAAGATTCCCTTCCTCAGCACCCGTATTCTAAACCCAGAGTTCATTGGAATAGAGCAGTGTGGGCAAACAGAACCCATAACTCAGAGAATTAAAAACATTCTGAAAGAGTACGACGAAGACAGTGATATTTTCAAAGAGCTCCTTCAAAATGCTGAGGATGCAGGTGCTAAAGTATGCAGATTTATGGTTGATTTCAGGAAACACACAGATGCTCCTGAAAGTCTTATTGACAGTGGCATGTCCTTGTGTAGTGGCCCTTGCCTTTGGATATTCAATGATGAATTGTTTTCAGATGAAGACTGGATTAATATTACAAAAGTGGGATCTGCCTCAAAGGAAAAAAAAGTGGGAAAAATTGGAAAATTTGGGTTAGGATTTAATGCCGTCTACCATGTCACTGACATTCCATCTATCTTAAGTGGGAAAAACCTTGTCATTTTTGATCCCAATGTGACACACATTAAAAAGCACATTCGAAGTAGAGGCAATCCTGGAATCAAACTTAACTTATTTCAGAATCGCCTTTTCAGAAGGTTCCCAGGGCTACTCAGACCATATGAGGGAATATTTGATTGTCATGTTTCTGAGAAGAGTACTGAGAATTTTTACCATGGCACTTTAATAAAGTTGCCCTTTCGCACTCAAGAGGAATCCAGAATGTCAGAAATTTGCACCAAAGTTTATGACACAGATTGCATTATGCATTTTCAACAACACCTGACTGACAAAGCTCAAACTCATATGCTTTTTCTGAGAAATGTAGAGCATCTCTCTCTTCAAACATTGCTAGAGAATGCTACTACACCTCCAACAAAACATCAAACAAAGAGTCTCATTCAAATCACCAGAAAAATTATGGACACAGTTGAACTTACTGATGATATTCCTCTGAAAGACATGCAAAAATATTCTTTGACATGTTTGATGAAGTTTGATGCAAAGTGTGCCAGTGTAATTGATAGTTCTACAGCAACCATTACTGAAATAATTCAACACAAAACTGATAGACTTGATGTCCAGTATTGGCTTATTTATTCTTGTTTTGGTACCCATGATTCACTAAGAATAGTCCAAGGGAAAAATGAGCTATTCTCTGTGCCAATTGGGGGAATAGCTGTACCTTTGCAAAAAGAACCTTGCACAGAAAAATGGGCTGCCAAGAATTGCAGTTTAGTTGGACAGGCATTCAGTTTCCTGCCTCTGTCCATTCGGACTGGCCTTCCTGTGAATATAAATGGTTCATTTGCTGTGATGTCAAACAGAAAGTGTCTGTGGGAGACTGGAATAAAGGGAAGGTGGAACAGGGCCCTACTGAAAGATGCTGTAGCAAATGCTTACATTACTGTCCTACTAATTTTGAAGGAATTGTCAGAGAACGGAAGCCTGTCAGGTTATGCCTATTACACATTTTGGCCAGACACAGAGAAAGTAAGCAAAGCATTTGAACCGTTGGTTGAGGCCTTCTACTCAGCTATTGTGAATGGATTTTGTACAGAAGATCTTGAGCTTTTCAGTGATGGGAAGAATTGGTACTCAGTTAAGGGTGTGAGGTTCCTGGACCCATATATAGCAAAGCACAAGGATGTTGGGAAACTTGCAGAGAAAATTTTTCTGACCCATCATAAGCCAGGATACTGTGGTGTTACACTTCCTTCGTTTGTTCGACAAAGCATGATAAAGAGTGGCTTTAAAGACATTGTGATGGCAAGAACAATCAGTTGGAAAGAATTTTACCAGGAGGTGGTGTTCAATAATTTGGACGCCCTAGAATCACATGAAAGAAATGTGCTGATTGTCAGTGCAATTGACCTAAATGATGATGAAGTTGATGATCTACTGAAAAGGCATCGCTGCATCCCTTCACAGAGAACTGGTAACCTGCAGTATATCAGAAGGGTTGTGTATCCTTCAGGGAAAGTGGCTTGTCTGTATGATCAGGAGGAAGGAAGGTTTCTTGATGGTACCAGAAATGACTTCTGCTCCCTCAAAAGGATCCAAAGACTGATAGCATTGGGAATGCTAAATGATCATCTGTCTGTACAGGACTTGACAGAGAGAGCGGGAACCATCTCAACAGTATGGAAAAGGGATAAATTGAAAGCAGTGGAGCGGATTCAGTGCCTGTTTGCTATGATGCAGGACTTATTGGTTGACAGAAAATCTGATTTCTGGTGTAAACTGCAAAATATACCATTCATCCCAGCCTGTCCTCCGCTGACCATGGAACAACAGAGCCATGTGCTAAAAAAGCCTTGTGAGCTTTATAACTTCAATTGCCGCTATTTAGTTAACATGACTGAATTCACAGTAGATGATAAAACCCTGAAGATACACTCTGATAACTCAGTTCTTGAGAAACTGGGTGTGTGTCAAAAACCCCCACTTGATGCAGTGCTAATGCAACTGAAGAAAGCATCTTATAGATGTGATGTGTATGATCAGTCTCTGTTAAGCAGAATAGCATGTGAGAGCTATGAGTACTTGAACAATTGGCTGTTGTGTTGTTTTGATCCAACACCTATTGAAGAATTTGCAAATTCCTTTCCTTTTGTCTTTGTGGAGGACAAATTTGTACATGTAAAATCAGTGGCAAAATGGCAAGAGTTTGAAGTCATGCCATACCTTTTTGTCCTTCCAAGTGGCTATTTGAAATTTCACACACTTTGGGAATGTGTTGGTGTGCAGGATCAGTTTACACGCAAGCAGTTTGCTGATGTCCTGCTGCACATGACTGATAGGTATGGAACCAAACCACTTTCTCACTCAGATCTCAATATCTGTCTGGACATACTTTCAAAGGGACTTCTGAAGACTAAAAATGCAGTTCCACAGAACTTTCCTGTTCCTGATGAAAACTCTGTGTTAACACTCAGCTCTAGTCTTTGTTACAATGACAGTCCATGGATGCCAGTGTCAGCAGATATCACTCTATGCCACAAACTAATATCAAGGGAAGTTGCACAGCATTTTGGTGTTAGGACAACAAGACACCATACACTACAAAACCATTTAGTTGATGGCTTTGCACCATATGCAAAAGAATTTGGACAACATGAGAAACTGACAGTGCGATTAAAAAACATTATAAATGCATATCCTTCCAAGAAGGACATCATTAAAGAGCTCATTCAAAATGCAGATGATGCTGAAGCAACTGAAATACACTTCATTTGGGACAGAAGGAACCATGGCACTGTGAAAACATTTGGGAAGAAATGGAATCCTCTTCAAGGGCCAGCTCTGTGTGTGTACAACAACAAGGTGTTTACTGATACAGACTTGCATGGCATTCAGCAGCTGGGGGAAGGAGGAAAGCATGGGCAGCGTGGAAAGACAGGAAAATATGGTCTTGGATTCAATTCTGTCTATCATCTCTCAGACTGCCCAGCTATTTTAACAGGAGACAAGTGGCTGTGCATATTTGACCCTCATGCCAGATATTCAGAATTGGCAACAAGGCATATGTCAGGATGCAAGTATTCATTAGATGAAGAATTTAAGAATTCATTCATGGATGTTTATCAAACATTTCTACCATCTGTTTTCAGCCTTGAGTCTGGAACCATGTTCAGGCTTCCTCTTAGAACAGAGGAAATGGCAGCTAAATCTGAAATATGTAAAGATCACATCAGAGAATATGACATCTGTAACTTTTTACAAGTTCTTGTTGAAGACCCAGATGGCTTGGCCCTTTTCCTGACTCATATCAAGAAAATACTTTTCCATATTATCAGCCCTGACTCAGACCCTCTGCACACTGTATGTGTGGTTGAAAAACAACTATCTGAGGAAAGCAGCATGAAGAGAGCACAATTCCAGGATCGAGTTCAACATTCTCTTATGTCTGGACAGACTATACCTTGCCAGGTTATCTATGATATGCAGATTTCTTCATCATTTTTGAAGGCCGAAGTCCAAAGGAATAGTAGTCAGTGGGTCATTGCAGAACAGTTTGGTCTTCTTGAATCCACCTCTAGCAAAAATAACAGGAGGTCAGATATTACGCAGACCCCACAGGCAGCTGTGGCAGCTTGTACAGGAATAGGGCCACTTGAGGGAAGGGCATTCTACTGCCTTCCTTTGCCTGGGGTAACTGGTCTGCCAGTTCATGTAAATGGAAATTTTGAGGTGGGCTCCTCAAGAAGGGATCTATGGAAAGAGGATGGGATAAGTCCAAAAACTACATGGAACGAGTCACTCAAACTGGACGTTATTTCACCTTTGTACGCTGATCTGTTGAAGCATATACAAACAACCCTGGAAACAGTAAACCATCCTACAGTATCGTCTTTAGGATCATGGTTAGAATCTTCATATTTGAAGTTTTTCCCATACATTTCAAAAGATGTTGGTCAGGAATGGCATAAAATGATCCATTCCGTGTACAGGTCAATCAGGGAAAGAGATCTCCTGGTGATCCCTGTTTTACAGACTTTCCAACTGGTGATTGGAAATCAGACAAGACAGAAATACACAGTCCGCTGGTCAAATGTTTACAAACACAATCCAATAGATTCTCCTCATTTTAGTCAAGAGCTATCACCAATCCTTTTGCGGATTTTAGAAGACATCGGAATGAGTGTGGTTCCCTGGTCTTGCAAGATGGATAAAATATACACAGGTTTCAAGATTGCAGATGTGGAGGTGATGTCTCTGTGCTCCAAAACAGTGAGGGAGTATCTGAAACAAAAACCTCTGAATGATGCTACCCAAAGATCTCATGCATTGCCCTTACCTCTTGATCACACTCTGATTAAAGATAAAAAGCGATGTTCCATACTACTCAACTTCTGCACAAGGGATATTGATGAAAAGAACATCAGCGCTCTTAATAGACTTCCTCTTCTGCTAACTCAAGATCAAATGCTAAATGTTTTTGACTCACACTCTCCAAGACTAATATCAAAGTTTTGGGATATGTTTCAAGGGCAGGAACAATTGTTTGTTGATTATTCTGTGAATTCTAAACACACTGAATTACTTCAAAATGGACATTATGTTGTGAAACTGACTCAGTCAATTGCATTCCAACACTTGAAATCATTACTTGAGGACCTTGAACAGTATCCTGATGGCAAACCACCTACTTTACTGAAGAGAGTTTGGGAATATGTTGAAGAAGAAATCAGTTCAGAAAATCGTAAGGATGGAGGTACCACTTTCAAACAATTTAAGAAAGTTTTCCTTGATTATGCAGTTTTACCCATCACATTTCCTGATCAGCACAACAGGTATGGTTTACAGACAATAAGGAAGTTTTCCTCTGTTGTTTGGGATCCAAAGGAGGAGATATCATCCATCCTGGTCCAGTTAGGTATGGGAGCATTAGACCACTCCTTTTTTGATGGATTACCTTATGTACACAGATATCTAAGATCTGAAGTCCTTCAAACAAGTGAAATCACTGCAGTTCTTGATCAACTTGTGATGGTTCCCCACTCCAACTTCAAAATTATAGACAGCGATGAATTGGATAGACTTGTGTATTTTCTCACATCTGGAATCAGTGCAATCAGAAACACCCATGAATATCAGAATAAGTTGAAGAAATTACCTCTGTTCGAAACAGTACATGGTGAACGGCAGAGCATTCAATGGTGTAACAAAGTTTATGTTCTAAGGACACGGTTTGAGAGTATCCCTAATTTGTACTGTGTTGTTGCAAAGGGGCATGTTGTCCTGAAGGACAGCCATGTGAACCAGAAACTCTCAGCAAACTTAGGAATACGTGCTTTAAATGACATAGACTTCTATGTGAAGCTCCTGCTGCCCTTATTACACACACTTACAGAAAGACAAGTTCTTGACTCTATTCAGCTGCTGTTGATCTTAAAGCAGTATCAGACATACATGACATTCCATGATCATATTATATCCCATCTGAGAAGTGTTAGTTTTGTGAGAGACATCCATGGTACTCCTCAATTGGCCTCCTACTTTTTTGATGAGAAAGAGCCTCTCTACAAAATCATGCTGCCTCAGGAGAAATTTGTACCAACAAAGTTCTGGGAAGAATTTGGCCATAAAGAAGCATCAGTAAGATGGCTACTGAAGGAACTTGGAATGAAACACATAGTTTCAGATGTTGAGATTATAGCTTTTGCACGTGCAATTCAATCAGAAGCTTGTGAAAGTGCCTTAATTGATGAGCTGAAGAGGAAGTCTTCAGCATTATTCACCGAGGCTTTGAAATATAATGCTACTAAAAAGAACTCCAACTTGTTGAACAGGATCAAAGACATTAAGTTCATTTTTCCTTTGCAAATTCAGAAACAACTGTGTGATTACCACCCACCCTTTGCTGGCAGTAGAGATACAGTGTCAATCAAAGGATCTTTGATTGACACAAACTCTGATAATCAATGTCTCATTTGGTCATCCATGCCAATACTACCCACAGACAAACTTCCTCAATCTTGGCTCAAAGATTTGGTTGAAGCAGGAGCCTTTCATCATCCACCTTGTCATTTAGTGGCCCAGAACCTGAAAAACATATGGAAGTCAGAATGCCCAAACAACCATTTCATAAACATCAGAAAAAGAGCATTTTGCTATTCATATGCATACTTACAATCAAAAGATTTCAGTGGCTCTCAGCTTCAAGACCTACCAGTGGTTCTTGTTGAAAACGACACAGTTCTTGTGCAAGCTAGTCGTGTTGTGCTTAGTCTTAATCATCACCTTGAGTTTAGGCCATATCTATATAAAGTGAGTCCACAGCATGCGCTCTATGTTGAATTCTTCAAAAGGATCGGTGTGGAGGAGAAACCCACAATAAGACAATACAGCATAGTCCTCAAGGACATTTACATGGACTCTGAAAGAAAGGAAACTCTCAATGCAAATCAGCAGAAAACTGTCAAACGTGCAGTGCAGCACTTGTTCAGACTAATGAAACTAGAACAAATGCAATTCACAGAGTATTTGTATCTCCCATCAACAGATGGCAAATTGTACAAATCCAAAGACCTCTACTTCAATGACACTGTCTTTCAAACAAAAAGACTTGAAGACTCGCTTAAAGACAGAGTCAGACTCCTAATGAACCTTGGTCACTGTCATCTCGGAGAGGACCTCTATGAACATCAGAAGATGCTGCTGTTGCTGCCCAAACATAGTCAACCCACAATGTTGTCTCAGATCACCTCAGAATGCCTGGTGGCATCTAGCCTGAAATGTTGTGAGCATGGAAAAAGCTGTGAGTTTAGTAGCTGGTTTGAGAGACATTTGTCCTCCAATCTATTTTTACATGGTCTCACATGTTTGATCAGAGAAGAAAGTAAAGGAGCTGTATCTGAAGCTGATGCTGTTGAACTGTGTCAAAATACCTTTGGAAGGCTTCAAATAATATGCTGCGAAACCCTTGAGACAGAGCTCCACTTGAATCATGAGCCACTTCCTAACACCACTTCCGAAACACAAGTGCATGTGACAAAAGAGACACATGGCTGCACATTCTACCTTAGACACAGTGATGATATGGCCTTCAAGGTTATGCATGAGGTGGCAATGAGCCTAACAAAGGAAATCAGTTCTCTGCTGCCATTTCCTGTTTTGCTCCCGGCTTTGGGTGAGCTTTTGTTATGTGATACACAGGAGGAAGTTGAAAAGACACTGGAAAAATATGGAATCCATAACAGTACCATCAAAGGAGGACTCCATCATCCAGACCCAGGGAGTTCAATACCTGAGGAGTGGTATGATGCCCTTGACATGAACTTTATGAACAACTATGAAAAAGGCGAGTATGTTGGCTTCAAAAAACCATCAGAGGATGAGCACTATTACCATGCAGTGATTGTTGAACGTTTGGTTACATCACATGAAACAGGCCAATACTGTAGATACAAAGTAAATATTGGTAAGGATGAGTTTGTTGAGGTCAGCTCCCTTGATCTTTACCAGTTTAAACGTAAAAAAACATCTTCATCAAAGCAAAATGCCTGTGGAACTATACAGCTGTTGGATAGACATGTGTCACCTGAGGAAGGCTGCCCCCAGAGTTTTGAAGAAATCATGAAGGAAATTGACAAGTGCTTGAAAGAAATCAGGACACTGTCTAAAGATGAGCAGCAGAAAGCCATCAGGCGCCTGTATCTCTGGTGGCACCCAGACAAAAACCCAGGTCAAGAGGAGCTTGCTAATAAGGCCTTCAAGTACTTAAACAACAAATTGGCAGAATTACAGGATAAGGCTATCGTTTCTGAATCACCAAGGAATTTCAGCAGACAAAATGAGACTGCACAATCCCATTGGTCATGGAATTTTGAAAACTTCTACTCGCAGTGGAACTCAGAGGCATCACGTCATTGTCGTAGTCGAGAGAGGTTCCGCCACAGCAATAGCGGACTGCAGAATCATTTTTACTACTTTCAGCAGGAGATGTCAAAAGCAGACCGAGAGGAAGCCAAACGCTGGTCTTTGCAAGCCAGATATGACCTTAATTCTACGAAAAATGACATGGGAAGAGGGAGCACTGAGTGGTGTTTGTTCAAGATTCATCAGGCTGTGGAGAAGGCTCTGATAGCAGTGGAGTACAGGAAGTGTGGAAAACAGTCTCCTAACTGCTCCATCTCTCGTCTTGCCCAGAAAGTGTCACGGTATAGCCCTGAGCTGGCCACTTTGCCAGTTCTTGTGAGTCAACTAAAATGTTTGGGTGTGGATGGCAAAACAACTCAGTACCCCAACTACCATTCTTCCCCGAAGATTCCTCACAATGCATTCCAACCTGAAGTTGAAAAAGAAGCTTTTGATATTGCATGGGAACTTTTGCAGAAAGTGAATCCATATATAACACAGTCATGAAAACGGATGGTAAAGTAGGTTTTTTTTTCCAGCTTGTTTGTGTGTTATTCACTCTTTTCTCATGTATGATTATGATGTTCACAGATTCCTTTATAATTAGAAATGGATCTTAATAAAGTTTGCTTAATGAAACGCTCTCATTTCTGTCAATCTGCAGTATTTGTTGATTGAATGTTAAGTAAAAAAAAATCTGTGTTAAAATAACAAGATGAAGCCAGTTGAAAGCACTGTATTTATTTATTAAGAAATGATGTTACATAAAGATAGAGAATGCCATCAGTCTGTTCTCTGTCTGGAATAAGTTCAGGTTAATTTAAAATGTAGGGCTAGAACCAATCCTGTTGATTTTAACAGTTGTATTTGTGTGCATCATTAGAAACAAATTTCAGCTATCCCCAGCCCCCTTTACAATATCAAAACCCATAAAACTATTTATTCACTCATGGTTTTAGTCATCTGTATTGGAAAATCTCAAACATTTGTTAGTTGGGGGATAGTGTTTTAAGTGGTCTAATGTGTAACTGCAAAGACCAGCCCTAGAACATCCATCTCGTATGAGGCTCCAAAAATAACTTACACAAATTCTGTACATAATTACATGTGGCTTTCCTCCTGTATCTATATGGTGTACACACAAAGAAAGGAAAGAACAGCCTTTAATGAAGTGGTCACTGGCAAAAAGCACTCTGAGCATTTGAAGGCAAGGTCCATAAAATGTTAACACCAGTCCTCTCCATTCCACAGATAGTTTTTGTATTCCTGAAATAATGAAACCATTATCTGTGTCCATTATTCTGGTGTGAAGAAAGGAGAGTGTTGATGGAGAAAAGAGAATATGATTTGGTGACTTTGGTCAATTCTCTATGCAGTCTGAGAAGTCCTGACTTGGCAACATTGTTCATACTAATTTACATTCATCAGCAGAGACTTTAATACATACACTCTCATACAGAAATGCAACAAAAATACCTTTCTTCTTCAGGCACACTTACTTTAGATTCTTGCATGTCACTAATGAACCATACAGTCGTGGCCAAATTTGTTGGCACCATTATAGCTCAAAGCAATGAGTTTCAAAGCGATTTTCTCACGTACAGGTGCATGCCTTTCTCACATACAGGTGCATGCCTTTGGTATGTAATAAAGCAGAGAAATGTTGAACGTATTTATTTATTTTACAAATCAGTTGGTACCCTTACAAATTATAAATTAGTGATTAAAATGGTTTCACTGTATTTGACTATCATTCCGTGCCCTATACAGGCTTTGGATAAGTAAAGGCAAATGAGACATTTGTCTGAGAACAGAAAGAAAAGAAAATAATTAATGATAAAAAGCTATCAGATGTTCTCCAAGCAGCTTGAAAAGTTTGCTCAGGAAGTGGGCCAAACTACTTGTCCGGTGCATTAAAAGAAAAAACGTTGTGCAACACACTGTTAAAGGGCATCAGGGTTTTCATCTATGCCTTTTTCATTTGTTATAATATCCCAGCAATTCTGGAGTCAAAAACCATGTCTGCATTAGACATTAAATGCTGACTGCTAATTTCATTTCTAATGTTCAAAATATTCCAGGAAAAATTTAAGGGTTCTTTGTTTTTTGTTGGAAGGGTAACAACAAATTTGACCACGACTATATATGTACATTGTTTTTGTTTTGTTATAAATAACAGAGCTCAGTGAAAGTTAAAAATTGATCATCTGGAGACAGCAGAAGTGTAAATTCACACGGTTAAGTATACACTTGAACATCCTGATCAAGGTTAATCAAGCGGACTGAAACATCTGCCTGAAATAAGTGATGTGGCCAATTTACTTCAATGATAGTTCAAAAGCAAGCTAATAAACAGGCGTGTGGAAGGCTCACTTTTAAAACAAATGACAGAGAATGCTTGCCAAAGCTTCAGTTTCTTGTCATACATGAATTAAAAACATTGAGACTTTCTACTGGACAGTACTGCTGGCAATCCAGCTCCTTCCATTGCATGTTGGCCTTTGAATAAAACCTACAGCAGATGAAGTAATAGAACATCCACTGTCATGGAGATAAATCCAAAGATTGTTGTAGTGATATCGCTGTCTGCGTTTGCTGAATCAATTGGCATATTTTAGGTTGAGAAATCAGACAAAACATGAAACATTTCAAACCATAGCCAGATATTGCTAAAACATGACGTCATGTAAAACATGTCCTACAAGTGCCGTGCTACAGACATATGAGCCGGGGCAGTGGGGGAGATCACTAGGCCAAGGTCATTGTAGGGTCAAAGTCACTGTGCTTGGGAGTGCGACAATGTGACAATTCACATGGGTATTTCAGGCAACTGAAACAAAAATAAAAACAAAACAACCAACGACAACAAACGAAAAAACACATTTCATCACCTGCCTCACCCAAAAGCAGTCTTAAGGTTCAAGGCATTTGAATGAGTCAGTCATAGAAAAATAAACACACTGCATAGCTCTGTCGAGATCAAGAATGGCCCATTGCCTTCTGAGGAAAATGAACAAAGAGAGAGCCACAGTGAAGATCCATTACTGTCATTTCCTCCTCTTCCTCGCCCTCTCTTTATCCCATGCTGTGCAAATTGTTCGTCTCTCCACGATGTCCCTGCCCCTCCCGGGCCTCACTCACATGTTATAGGCTACGTAAATAGGGTCCAGCTGGTCAGCTAGAAAACCATCGCGCAGGTGCATGCGCTGCTTCTCTCCTCTTGAGTTGATGGGGATGACCCCTGGGTCCACCACCACCACCACGCCCACAATCAGGTAGTGCTCCTCCAACACCACGTTGGTCACCAAGGCCACCAGGTCAAGTGCCTCCTGCTCTGAACCTTCCAGCTCCACCACCACCACCAGCAGGTTTGTCCATGTGAACACAGCACTGCACACCAGAGACGAGGACATTAAAGACAAACACCCATCACACAATGTCTGGCATTGAAACTGTTGTATTTGAAATTAAACATGTACATTCATGAAATCAATATTGTGCAGAGAGCTTAAAACTGCCTTTGACATAAAAGAAACGGATTCGAATATTTAGCATGCCACTGAGAAAGAGAGCTAGGAGAAAGCTCTAAGCACAAAATCCAGAAAAATGTCTAGTCTTACTGAATCATGTTTAGATTGTTTAGTGCCTTTGCTGATTGATGTGAACAATCTGTAATGTAGTATTAAGTTCAGCTTGCATTAACTACTCATACATTTTACAAAATATCCACTCATGAAGCCAATCACTGCAAACATCAGTCTGAAATACTGTCTGAAATACTTAATGCGGCTACTTCATTTAAATGATTGTGGAGGGCTAATTTTAAAACAAATGACGAAGAATGCTACCAAAGCTGTGTTCTCTTGTCATACATGAATTCAAAACATCAGGACTGCTACTGGACAGCAGGGCTGGTTTAAAGATGAAAGAATCCAAAGAGGGTAAATACGGCCTATAATGTCAAAAGAACTTGGGAAAGAGTTTTGGGCTGGGGACTAAAGAAGAACACGGCCCTTACCATTCCGCAATGCTCTTATGGGATCTAATCACCGAGGTCTCGATGTCAATGGGGTGGTAACGCATGCCCCGTAACTCCAGCGTCTCATCCAGAGACCCCACCACGTACAGTGCATCATGCCTCTCTGAAACACACACACATACACACACACACAGGCAGACATCAGTCCTGAGATATAGTGACCATTCAGCAGTCGGCACTATATATTTCTATCAGGACTGTGAATGCTAAAGCATTAGGGAAGTCCCCGGCAGAGGTACACACCTCCACTTGCATCAGTCAGCTCAGTGCGGCGGAGGAAGCCCAAGTAGCCCGTCCGAGCCCATACTGTCTGGGTGTCCCCAAAGCTGAGCCTGGTGCAGAAGTGATCGGCGTGCAGGGCCTCTTCACCGTACACAGTGTAGTAGCCTGTGGCATTGTGAGGGCTGCTCACCCAAACCTATGACCCGACAGACACAGACACACATCTTGGGTTGTGTGATGGAGCAAGTCAAATATCAATCTTTTTTCAGTGTGATTTCCAGACATCTCTTTAGCAGGCAAACAGATATGTACCTCCCCAAGGTGTGAGTCTCCCAGTGGGCCTTTGGTCTCGGTGTTCGCTATGATGACCTTCACTCCTGGTAGGATCTGCCCAGGAAACACAATTAGTATTGACACCTCCTCTAGTGGAAAGGCAAATATAGCAGAGTGAGTGGACTAAGTACTAAGACATGCAGGAGAGCTCTTACCTTCCCTGACTCCATCAGGGGTAAGCTGTGCGGCGATCCCCTCTCCACTAAACGCACCCTTTGATTCAAACACAGAGGCAAACACAGAACTCTGAACTCCGCTATGCCCAGTCACAGTATTAAACAGCCCAAAGTTCTCGTAATGAAAGATTATAATGTTATGGTGTCCCAGGCACTGCCATTCTGTACTTTAGACTCTATTGACAAACTCAGCTGATGTACCTGTCGTGCCGTAGTGCTCTCATGTCCACATAGACGGTGGTGGGGTCAGGTCCAGCCGTGCCCTGCACAGAGAGAGTGGTCACTAGGGTCATTCCTGTGATGAGTCTTGCACAGTGCACAGTGTGACAGCCATCCCATAATGCTTAGCGGTTCACTATGATTCACTATGTTTCACTACTACTAGCTGAAAGGATATTTTCCCTTCAGTGAACTAAATTCTGAGAAACAGCTAATGCAGTGTAATTAATGTCTACTGAAATGTACAACTCAAAGTTTACCTTAATAAAACAGTCTTTAAAAAGCACTCCTCTTGCAGGGCCTGATATGAACAGAGTACTGCAATCTCATTTGTCTCACACCAGGTGTTTGCAAGCCAGGCAAACACATGCCCACCAAAGAATCTCAAAGGGCGAACAAGACTCTGGCATCTGAATACATTTAGCCGACATGAACACATTTTGGCATGGGCTGTCAATCCAAACCTCTCAGAGAGCAACCAGTGTGAGAAACTGAAAGTGGCCCATGCTGGTGAGTCAGAGCAAATGCAAGGTCAAAAATAAACAAGGCCCTTTTCGGTTAGAAATCAAAGTGGCCATTGGTAAACTTTATAGCCTAGCGATGCAAACGCTACTGTACTTGCAACCTTGCTAAACCTCTACAACAGACCAGCCACAAGCAGTCTTCTTCCCACGTCCTTGGAAAGAAAGAAGACCCGTTGGCAGGGATCTACTCAAGCAGGCCGCTACAGGAGCACACATACATACTGGAAGCACACAGCAAACTACAGTCGGCTATGGAATAGCAAAGAACAAAAACACTTGCTAGCTGGATTATTACTAAATGTAATTCAACCCAGACACCTTAGAGCACCTACCACCTACTCTAGAAAAGTTTTTAAGTGAGGAGTAATGATGCAAACATGTTTTTAAAAGGCCAATTGTAGTGAATTTAGGATTTGTAAACACTTCAATATGGTGCCTGTTATCTCTTGTGTTTTGATAAAGCACAGAAACAATGTTTTTGTATTAAGAGGTAGAGTGACTGGTAAGTAAAGGGCCTCTTTGGTGCATCAGTTTCTCACAGAGAACAGAGAGTACCTATTTGTTTACTGGTTAAAAATCTGTATTTGCCATCTTCCTACTTCTGTTGTAAAACTGATAAGGACAAAGTGGAATGTTCTTCTAAATGCCATGCACTCACAAAAACACACACACGCACACACTCAAACACACACAGATACAAGAAGCAACTGTCCCCCTGAAAAGCACTCTCTAGAAGCCCCTAGTGCAGGCGGTGCTAGCATCCCTAATGCCCAGCCAGCTCACAGTTACCTGCTCAGCCAGCTTCCCCAACCTGTTGGGCTGACAAGGGGGCACAAGGAGAGGGACAGGGAGAGAGGAGAGAAGAGGACACACGGACACACAACACAAACAACACACAGTGGCACACACGCACTCACGCAGGGAGTAGGGCATGAGGGGAAAACAGACCAAGCACAGCAAAAAGGAAAGACAAATAGTGAGAGAGGGACATGAAAGCAGAAAGATCTGGAACAACAGTTTGGGGACAGTGACTCTCTTCCAGTGTGACTGCGTGGGGAATTTCTTACATGGGCATTCATTTTTACACAAGGACTGAATGGAATGAAAAATGAGATTCTCTTCCTGTCAGTTTGAGGGTTGGCTTCTGGTGGAGACTGGAGTGTGTTAAAGCTGTTTGCTTGGTTTGCTCAGCTAATGTGGAAGGAAGCTGTTTTCTTGATTCAGGTGTGCACCAAGGGACCATCCTGAGTCCAGTGGGCTCTACACACAGGTTCAACTGAATTCCCAGTGGATTCCAGGGCAGTTTGTGTTTGGTGCACCAGACAAATTAGCACCTGAGTCACTAATAGATCCAAATACTCCTTAGATTTAATAACATAAACTGACTTTATTCTCAACCAAATACTGTAATGTGAGCAGAGACTTGAGGTAACGGGGGGAGGGGGGTGTCAAAATCCTAGAATATCCTTACTCTGCCTAAGTGCGCCAGCCTAGTCTGACATCAAATATGAAAGGGTCATGCATGGGGCGTCCCTCACCTGTAGGCAGATGGCCACGTTGACACGGCACCCAAAGGTGGTGCTGACAGCGCGGGGGGACAGGCCAAGGTCCTTGAAGATCTTAGAGAAGGACTGTGTGAGAGTGATGCGCGGCCTCTCCTCTGCTACCACCATGCAGGTACGCACGCAAGACAGGTTGACGTTACGCAGCTGTGGCCACCGATCAGGACAGAAGGGGATAGAAGGGGACAGTCACCTTACAGCGGTTCAGTTGTTTCAATCATCTGACAGTTCTACATATGTTTTGCCAAGCTTGCCTTATGGTAAATAATCATATATAATCATATCCCAATAATAAGTTATTCAATTTCTGATCGAGGAGATAAGAAGACTAAATGCAAGCAGAGCACTACGTGCGTTCTAATGTATAACCTTCTAAGAGACTAGATAATAGCAAAAGTGTGCACTCACCCGCAGAGCCTCTGTCTGGGAGCCCAGGCCCTTCGTGCACATCTCCATGACGGAGTAGGAGCAGAATGTTACCCGCACTTTGTACTGACTCACAGCAGACAGCCACAGAGACACATTACTCTCCAGCTCCAGAGGGGGGACCAGGATGGACTGGTGACCAGAGTACACGCTGCACGTACACATGCACGCACGGGCACGCACGCACGCACAAAAAACAAGGTCAGCTCAGCTCACACACCCCTAGACACACACACACACACACACACACCGAGTGTACTCACTCACCTGCACAGGCACCAGAGGGCGAAGCCCAGTCCGCAGTAGGGGTCCAGGCAGATGGCGATCTGCCGCGAGGGGTAGAGCTCACACTGGAGCTTAATGGAGCGACACAAGGCACTGGTGGCGGCATGGGACATCTGAGATGGACACAACAACAAGGCAGCTCTTACAACCACGGCAACAAACACACACACCCACGCTGCAGCACTGCACAAAAGCAATGATGAACACCGTCTTCTGACCCTGCACTGACTACTTGCTACAGCTGGTACGCTGCAGTAGAGGATAAGACAGGTCCATTGCTTTTAAGAGTTTGGCTTAATGTACAATCAGGCAGATGGAGACAAAGACTAGCACTTGCTGCTAATCCAGGGTGCTTTAAGCCCCTTTCATTAGATCAAATGGGTCTAATCTTCAGAGGGAAGAGGCAGGGGAGATCAGAGGCAGAGGAGCCGAGCATGTCTGGGTGGTTCTGAAAGTGAAAAAAAGCCTCCAGAGAGCAAGAGGTATGAAAACGCCCAGCCTCCTCGTCTCCTGTCCTCTCCTCTCTGGCCTTAGGGGGGATGAGTCTCTGGATCACACGGAATGGTACCTTCACGCCTGCTAGGATGCCTGTGGTGGACACACTGAAGTCCAGATACGCCAGCATCTCTGGGGTGGGGGGTTTGTAGATCTGAGGGGGTTTCTTTCTGGGTAGATCATCTGAAACACAACACACACACACACACACACACACACACACACACACATATAAATGGCACATCAATCTGAGGGCGGTTAGAGTGCTGGAAATATAACTCCTGTCTTTGGACTACAGCTCCAGAGAAACTGAAGAGCCTTTTAAGCGATACCTGTGTCCAGCACCATGGGCCATGACTTGACATCCACAGCCGCCGCAGCCTCTTTGGATTTCAGCAGCTTCATTATTGCTTGCGTGGTCAGGATGCAGACTGATTTGCTGACCTGTCAATCACACACACATGCATAAGGAACACGCAGGGGCACACTGAGCTGTGATGGGCCACAGCTATTGGGTAGGGTGGGACTAGGAGCTGGCTGTTGGTGGGTGAAAGAGATTTGGATGTTTGGGGTTTTACCTCCACTATCATCTTGACCGTGGGGAGAGTGGTGGCCAAGTTCTGGGGGTGGGGGGGTCTGACCGTGACAGGCACACAGCCTGCATAGAGGCACCCGTAGAAAGTGGCAATCAGATCAATGCCTGCAAAGGAGTAACAGAGAGCAAGAGAAGTGGGTGATTCTGATTCTGATTCCAGTACAGTGAGACTGAGGAGTGCTGTAGCAGTACACATGTCCAGTCTGAGTGAGTATTAGAGGTGTCAGCGGGGCTCACCTGGGGGGTAGACCAGGGCCACATGGTCCCCAGTGTTCAGCCTGCCCTTCTCCATCAGCGCCACGGCAACACGCTCCGCCCGCTTGTGCAGCTGCAGGCAGGAGGCTGTGCTGGCAACTGTGCCCTGTTCACACACACACACACACACACACACACACACACACACACACACACACACACACACACAATTTATTGAGAATTGACAATTTATCTCTCTTTTAAAAGTCATTTGAACACTGTAAATCACATCACATGTTTGCACCGAAGTAGGTGCCACTACCTGAACTGAACACAAGATGGCGCCTTACCTTTGCGTTCAGCAGCATAAACAGGGGATGGTCAGGAGTGGCCTGGGCCCTCCACTGCAGCACGTCCTGCATATATAAGAACTGCAGAGGAGAGAGAGCTTATAGCACACTGACAGTGATCCACAGGTGGCTATTAAAGTATCCAGTTATGATGATGCCAGATGGATAATGGAGGATGGTTGTATGGAGGGTTAGGGGCTGGGGGAATGGAGAGCCTTACCTGACCATGGCCTCAGTGTGTGTGTGTGTGTGTGTGCGTGTGTGTGCATTTGTGTGTAGGGTGGTGGGATGGGATGAGGATGGAGATGTACCTTACGTGCCTGGTCATTGTCCTCGAGCTGAGCTACATCTCTCCCACAGGCCTGAGCAATGCGCTTCCCTGCCACCAGGTTCCCCACAATCATGGAGGCTGGACCCACCTCTGCTTAACACAGCGCAGTGGTCATGGATATATCCACACATGCTCACACACATCGCATGCATGTGGACAGACAGACAGGCACACACACACACACACACACACACACACCAAGGACCCTGACCTACAGACAGTTCACAGTGCCTACATTAGCAGTCTACCTAATAGTAGTGGGTTCATGTGAGTACCACCATTTTGTGAATTCTGTTAAAGAATGACAGCTATACAGCAATCACCAGTGACCACAAATTGAAGTAACACAGTGTCTCCCACACATACACACAGACACAGAGTAAGTTGAGTCAGTAGACTTGCACTTTCACACACCTGTACCTGGCTGCTTCTGCCGCGGCTTGGGCAGGTTAGTGACGCAGGTGTGTGGGCACATGAGCACATTACAGGGGTGTAGCGCCCCCTCCAGGAAGCGCTGTTTGGTCTCCGAGATGTGGATGCCTCCCAGGGGCGCCTTGGGCAGGGTATTGGCAGGCACCAGCGCCAGGCAGTACACCCCTACCTGGTGGATGCTGTCTATGGCCTATAGTGGACAAAGGGAGAGAAGGAAGAGAGAAAGAGTTGTTATGTGCTCATCAAGTCCATGTACAAAGGCATCCAGTAAGAGTGTGTGTGTGTGTGTGTGTGTGTGTGTGTGTGTACCTGCAGCACGCGGCTCATCCACTGGAAGCTGTCCTCTTCAGAGGCGTCTGGACGCTGCTCTGCCACCACTACAATGCGCTCATCACGCAGCACCGACACGGAGAATACAGCAATTCTACAACACACAGTAGAAATGATTGTGCATCATGATAGTCCTCATTTTCTCACACACACACACACACTATTCAGTACAACTCACATACTGACATACTGTAGAGCTCTAGCACTTGTAAGCAGACACACTAACTCACACACACACACACACACACACACACACACACACACACACTCACTATTCAGTACAACTCACATACTGACATACTGTAGAGCTCTAGTACTTGTAAGCAGACACACTAACTCACACACACACACACACTCACTATTCAGTACAACTCACATACTGACATACTGTAGAGCTCTAGAACTTCTAAGCAGACACACTAACTCACACACACACACACACACACAAAAATAGCACTGTCCTTACTCACCTTCCTCTGTATACAAACTTCATGGGCTCCACTGCTAACGCCGTGGCAACCACGTCATCGGCATTGTGTCTCCGCCCACTGACCACCATCAGCCCGTCCATCTTCCCCACCACAAACACCAGGTTGTCCTGGCAACAACAAGACAACAAAGACAACTCACTCAAATCCTCTCACCACACACACACATCACTGCTGTATGTGATGCACAGAGACAGGGGGTGCTCAGAGGGGCCTCACCGGTCCTACGAAGCCCAGTAGAGAGGTGCGCGTGAACGGCCTGTCACTGATGGGGCTCCCCGACGCCGTCACTGGGATGGTCTGACAGAGACAGAGAACTTGTTCAAAACAAAACAAAACTAAACAATTTTCTTTCCTCGCTGTCTGTGTTCTCATTGGCTCTACAGTCCATCATGCACCCAAATCCAGGATTGGCTCACCTCAAAGACGTTCTTGGTCATGCCAGGTAGGCCGTAATAGGAGATGCCAGTGGTGCTGGAGCTGACGCAGATCTCGCCCACCTCGTCTGTCTGGCACAGGTAGGGAGTACCCTCCACCCGCACCACACACACCAGAGCTGCGCACACACACCACAACATACATCAGCTGCATTAGCACTATCTGGGTCTGACTAAATTAACAACACAGCACAAAACATGAGCAGGAAACTGCTTCGTTCAGTCCGATGAGTTAGTCCACAGGAAGACATAATGCCTTTTCACTAGAAGCGTTTCTTTCAGGGGGGAGGTGGTCGGTGTGTTCTTGAGATGAGTGTTCCTGTTCCAGCGTGATGCTGAGGTGAGTCAGGGGTGTGAGAGGATGAGCTCACCTCCGGGCATGACCTGGCCCACATCCTGTACGGTGAGCACTGACAGCTTCTCCTCTGTGTCCACACGGATCACACTATGGCTCAGACCGCTCATGGACAGCACTGCCTTGCCCGGGGGAGGAATGCCCGTCTCTGGAGGCCTGTACGTGCACAACGCAACACAACACCACACACACACACACACACACACACAGACACACACACACAGTATAAACAACAGTAGTCTTGATAGACTCAGATACTCCTAGTCTGCCTTAGTAGCGTAGTGAAATGTGAAACATGAAGAGTCTAGTTGGGAGAGCACAGCTGCAGTGGCGGTGTTTGACCTGCGGATGGCGACAGTCATGGCTTCAGAGGAGCAGGCGCACGGACAGATCACCTCAGGCCTCAAGCCTCGCGCTTGAAACACATTCAGGAAGGCGTCGCATGATGAGATTGACCCTGGGTGCACACAAAAGTAACACACACACACATCAATACAAACACTTCCTAATACTGTTTTTTTCCCCATATGAACTGTAGTGTAGAAGTATGCGAGTCTCTGAAATATAATCAGGAAAGGCCCATGTCGATACAGAGAGTATCTTCTGGAAATAGAGTGTGTGTGTGTGTGCGCGCGGGGGAGGCTGGTGAGTGTGTACTCACAGGGGTTGGCTCCATCCGCCACAATCAGCATCCGTAAGGAGCTCAGGCTGATGTCCCGCTGGTCCCTCTGGGCCAACAATGACCAGTGCATGTCTCTGGACTTTACCACCGCTACCCTCGCTGCACAATCACAATGAGGGAGAGCAGGAGAGAGAGAGAGAGAGAGAGAGAGAGAGAGAGAGAGAGAGAGAGAGAGAGAGAGAGAGAGAGAGAGAGCGAGAGAGTCAAAGGTAATTACAGAATAAAAGTAAATTACACATCTGAAAGAGCAATGCCACAATCTACTATTCTGTCTTCCGATGTGCATGTATGAACAGACATATGATATGGGAACACACTGTGATTACAGCCTCACCTTTATAGGTGTGCACTTTCTGGATCCACGACAGGGGGTTGACTTTCATCAGGGAGTAGGGGATGCTGATCACATGCATCCGGTTCATCACACTCTGTCATACACACACACACACACACACACACACACACACACACACACACACACACACACACACACACACACACACACACACACACACACACACACACACACACACATCAAACACAGGGCACCACAGGGATAACATGTAAGTAAGGAGAAGAAATGCACATGGGGAGATGTTAGTATGTCAGCTGCTGTAGCAGGTCATTCACTATTTCAACTGTAGTTATGCCTATGTGTATTCCTGTGTGTGTATGTGTGTGTGTGTGTGTGTGTGTGTGTGTGTGTGTGTGTGTGTGCTTAAGTAAAAGACGGACAATCCTAACAATCCTAAAGATGATGTCATCTCACCGTAAGTACTCCGTGCCAGAGTCCTGCATCCCTCTTGAAGTCAAGGACATTTGTGATGGTTTCACCTGGCCGCAGAAACAGGACATGTGTTAATACAAGCACACAGCTATGAGCCAAGGCTTCATTAGAGCCACACTGTTCACTTACTCAGTTGACCTTCAAATGGCCTCATCAGCATCAAAGCATTTTATAGCTCTGTTCCCTTTTATTCTCCCCACTGTTTAGCGCAGGCAGTTACACGGGCAACTATAAAAACCTGAGTGAGGACCAGATCTCTGGCACAGATAAGCGCGGTTACTATGGCACCTGTGCCGTGGCAACGGCTCAGCAGGGGGACTCGGAGCGGGGAGTTGATTTGGGATGGAACTGGGGCAGGCGCGATCGGCTCCGCATGGCGCACGCCTCCCCAGGGGCTGAGTCAATCATTCGCACGCTCGCTCGCTCGCCCGCCCCTCAAGAGTACCCCGCCACCCACCCTCCCACCGCTGGCGCCAAACGACGACGACAGCCAGCCGCAGCTCCTCACCCTCAGTGTAGCCGCAGGCTTGTGTGAGCGCGTGGCAGTGAGCCAGCATGGCCGCGTGGGAGACTGTGATGCCCATGGTGCTCCCCTCCTTGCTGGTTTTATACTGCAGAGACACAAACACAGCAGCGCAAACAACATCACCATCAGGGTTGGACTCTGTTTACTCTGACCTGCTTGTCTCATCTCCACTGCTTTAGTACTGCATGCTGGCTACTCTACTGAGACTGGGTTAATGCTGAATGCTACAGGGCTTCATCAGTGAAATGTCTTGGGGCTGGGGTGTGACGGTGCTCACCTCTATGTAAGCCATCTCGTTGCTGGCGTCCCTCAAGGCCGGGTACCAGTCCTTTGGGGGTTTCACCACGTGTTTGCCATCGGTCACGAACCACAGCAGTCGCGGCCACCCTGTTAGTGCACATAGACACAGACAGACACACAGACCATAGACAAGAGTTTTTTAAAGCACTAAAGGCATCCATGCAAATGTATACAATGCGTGTGATTTTTTTGGATGAAGAGCTGGAGACGCATGAGTGCACCTTTAAAGGTCACGACCTCTCCCGTCTGTGCTTTGGGCAGTCCTTTCTGGCAGGCGTCCGTGGTCAGTGCCAGGGTGACGCCACAGCTGCCCAACAGGAAGCCGATCTGCTGGCTTCCAGCATCCTGGAGGCAGAGACACAGACAGAGGAGGCGCCATTTGTAAACTTCACACCTTTCCTTACCAGCCTTGTCCTGAACTCAACAAAAGCCCCTGGCAACAGTTTCTAAAACAACAAACCCAAACAGGAAAAGAAATAGCACAAACAGTAGGGCACCATCTATCCACCAAGGGCGCACACACACACACACGCACGCACGCGCGCGCACACACACACACACACACACACACAGAGCATATGAGGAGGAGAACGAGTGAGAGTGAGGTCGGTGCATTAATCATCCACTACACATCCCATAGCCTCCTAAAAAAAATAAACTGAAAATAAATTCTAATTCCACAGACGGCCTCTCTAAGACGTCTAACATACTGAGGCAGTCCAGCCCTCCTGATGTCCCATTTTTCAAGCATGCTGTTGTTAGGCCTATGTCAGAGCCCATTCATTTCAATTAGAAATGGGTGGCGCACTGCTGCTATTGATTCCATAGAGGATGTCAAAGTCATTTTCGACTCCAAACAGCCCTGACTTGAACAAATGGCTCAGAGATGTAAGGAAGGGGGGGTGCGTCAGTTGAAATCACAGCATCCAGGCAGCATCAGTGACACACCACGCTAATATTTCATTTCATGGAAAGGAGTGTCTCACCTTTAAAAAAGAATCTACTTCATCTCCATCTTGGCAAATAACCCATTTACTACTGCAGCTGAGACGACTTATTAAAATGGAAGCTGAGCCTAATGTCCCTAGTGTGTGTGTGTGTGTGTGTGTGTGTGTGTGTGTGAGTGTGCGTTTATCCATGTGAGGGGTATTTCTGCAGGCAAACTTAAATGTATACTTGAATGAATTTAACTATGTGTAAGTGTGTGTGTGTGTGTGCGCGCATGAGTGTGTATTTGTGTGCATGGTAGGGATGGTGTGGGTGCACACAAGTGAGCACAGATCTGTCCAAGTTCACTTGTGTGTCCATCTGTGTTATTGGGCCAATGTGTGTAGAAGCGAGTCCCAGGTGGGGCTGGAAATTGGGGGTTATCCTCAGATGTCCCATTATCCCCCCTGCACCTCCCTCTGCTCCCCCTCTGCACCTCCCCAGCTCCAGGACTGGGGGTGGAGAGTAGGCAATAGCACCCCAGACTCACTGCAGATTTGCTTTATCCCTGCTACAGTTAATTAAGATGAGGCAGAGCCAGTGTTCAGCTTCATCTGATACACCACCTCATAATGAGAAGCTGCTCAAATCTGTGACCCAAACGCACACACACACACACACACGCTCGCGCACACACACACACACACGCATGCATGCACACACACACACACACACACACCTCCCTGCGCAGAGCCACTCCATTGAGAATGAAGCCAGTCTGAGCTGGACCAGTGTGTTCAGATGGGTCTGAGCTCATCAGCGGGAGCCAGTGGCAGCTGAGCCTGGCTCTTCCCATCTATATTCTAAGCGGCGCTCTGGCCAAGACCAGGCTCCCGAGGGTAGCGGTAGAAACGTCCCTCAACAGCCGACAGGACGAGCCAATGAGAGGCGAGGCGCATCAGAGCGCTCGCTGTGCATCGGGGTGTTACATAAAAATTCACTGTGGCTCAAACTCAAAGAGGGGTGAGGCAAGGACAAGAGCGCCGCTGAACAACGGCGGCCGCGGTGCTTCCACTCTCCCCCAGCAGGGGTCCTCGCGGAGCCAAGCACTGAGTAGCAGTGAGCACGCTCACCACTCCGAGTCCGTCCCTACCTTCCTTGTCAGGGGCACTTCAATGGGCACTGGAACCAGCTCCGCCAGGAGACACCCGTAGAAGGCCACCATGAACATGACTGGGTCGTTATTGGGGAAGACCAGCGCCACCTATGGGAGGGAAAAAAAAAACCAAACAGCTTAGGGTGAGACAGGTTAGGGGAGACGGGCATGGTTCAGTACCTCTCCTCCAGACAGCCGTCTGAGGAGGGAGCCAGGCCAGAGGGAGAGCAGAGACAGGCAGCCACAGAGTGATGGAGGGAGGGATATGACATGTAGAAAGAGAGGAAAGGAACAGCAGGCCCAACTAAGGGAAAGTGATAAGAAATCTATGACAGACAGTGAGAGAGAAGAGAGGGAGTGGTGGACTCAGAGAATAAAGGAAGAGTGACACAAACAGACATCAAAGAGAAAACAGCGACAGAAACAAAAGCAGAATCAGTAACAAAGAGAGAGAAAAAAAAAATGTTCCATCCAACATTAATGTGGATGGAAATAGAAAGTAATTAGCTAGCCAGCTAATGAGCACTCACCCTGTCTCCAGGTCGTAGCAGTGGTTCATTCCTAGTGCTCAGCTTGTTCATCAGCGTGTAAGCCAGCTTCTGACTCCTCGTCCACAACTTCCCTGTGGTACAAACACACTCACATTCAAGCATATACCAACACATACATAATAGGACACAGTCTTATTTTTGAGGACTGGACAGCATGGACAGCCATTCAAAACTCTAATGTCCACAAACACTATAGTCCATCCATCAAAGCTAACACAGTGATGGTCCACACACACACACACACACACACAGACACACAGCACTCTTGCATGTTCTGCACACTTAAGGCGGAGGCGTACCGTAGGTGAGCGTGTAGACGGGCTTGCCGGCGTTGTCCAGGGCGGTCAGGCAGGGGCTCTTGGGGTGCATGGTGCCCCAGCGCTGAAGAGAAGCCAGCAGAGACGGGGGCCAGTTGGAGACCACGCCCTGAGACTCCCCCTCCAACGGGCTCATGGGCACCCCCTCCGGCTTGGGCTGGTTGGGGTCCGGGTGCTGAACTGCACAACAGAAGGAGAGTCTTGACTGACACACATCCTCTCTGACTATGAGACTATGATGCAAGGGAACATGACACTGGCCAAAACTGTACACTTGTTCTCTTGATTCCCAGAGTCGACTTTGTCCCTTTGGGGGTGATGCATATTGTATGGGCACTAAACTAGGACCATGAAACAATGACACAAAAAGAGGAGGAGAGAGAGAAAGAGAGTGGAGGATGGAGAGAGAGAGAGAGAGAGAGGAGGCGGAGGAAGAGAAAGGGATGTGCTGTCAGCTGAGTGAGCAGACTGAGGCACAAAGGCTGTGTCTGTAGATTCTCTGGGAGCCATGGTGACAGGTAAAACCTCTCCCTCATTCTGTCTCTCGCTCTCTGAGACTGGAGTCACTGCAGTGTGACTGAGCCTGTCATCCCATTGAAGCACCCCCCCCCCCCATGCCCCCCACCCCAACCCATCACCACAAAAACTCCCTTTAACTCCCTTTAACCTTCTGAAACCCCACTGACTGTGTGTCCTGTGTATGGTGTATAGTAGCAGTCTCTTTCTCTCTCTGTGGGCGTGCATGCGTGTGTGTGTGTGTGTGTGTGTATGTGTATACTACGCAGGGTAGGCCTTTGCTGGGCGTATGTCGTCCTGTGAGTCTAAACCGTTAATGTGTGTTTCATAATATTTGCTCAGGGGGTTCTGCACACATCTACAGGACGGCCGTTGGGCTGACGAGAGGAAATAGTGGGGTTGGATGGTGGCGTCTTATGTGGTTGAGGGTGTGTGTGTTTGTGTGTTTGTATGTGTGTGTGTGTGTATGACAGTTAAAGCAGCAAGCAGCACACCCTGCGCCTGCTTCCTGGGCCCTCCCAACCTGGACCCCACACCTGGTGGTCTCTACACCACCCAACCACCCCAACTACAGTAAGCTACAGTTTGCACACCACTTGTGCTTTTCCGGGCTTCACATTTAAGAGATGGTGTGGAAAGCAAGAGACTGAGATTGTGTGTGTGTGTGTGTGAATGTGAACGTGAACGTGAATGTGAATGTGTGTGTGTGTGTGTGTGTGTGTGTGGTGGTAGTAGTGTCCCTGAGACTGACCATCCAGGAGCTCCTCAAAGTCGTCCACAAAGAACTCCCTCAGTGGCGGCCGCTTGGGCCTCTTGAGCGTGTTGAGCAGCTGCTGGATCTTAGAGGAGACGCGACTGTTGACTGGAACACCTGCAGAAGAGCGAGTGCACAGAGAAGACCAGAGGATGTGGGTGGACAGTGAGAAAGAGAGACAGACAGAGAGAGACGGGATGAGTGAGAGAAAAGAGAGAAAACATCAGTTCATCCTGTCTCAGTGCTGTCTGTCCATCATGAGTGCCTGGATGTCCTCAGAAGTCAGTGTGGGGGTCAGCGGCAGCCGTCAGCCCCACTGAGCGCGCTCAGAAGAGGCACCTGAGCTGCTCTGCCTGGAGACGGATGAGCCCTGCTGCCTAGCAACAAGCTGGTCCCCACGGCTGCCTCATCAGTCATTCACAGGACTCTCCATTAAAGAGGACCAGAGGGACCTGACCCACCATCTCTTTCTGAGCCTCACTGTGTGTGTGTGTGTGTGTGTGTGTGTCTGTCTATCTGTCGAGTTCTAATTTCCTATGCAAGAGTGTGCGTGTGTCTGATAATGTTATGGGTGTGTGCCTCTTTGTGTGCATACCTGTGTGTGTGTGTGTGTGTGTGTGTGTTTGCAAAAAACATCGGAAAACACACATTCTCTTCAGAAAACACACATTCAGCATTTCAAAAATGACACACACACAGAGTGGAGACAAAGTTCTGACTGCAAACGACAGGAGCAATAGTGAACATGGGGTAGCACAGAGGCTGGCAGGCGCCACGTGAGGCCAAAGGAGCAAACTCTCTCTCTCTCTCTCACTCTCATACACGCACACACACACCTGAGACAACATGGAGAGGACTCACAGAGTAGAAGAGAGACGAGAGGAGAAGAGGAGGACATGTGCTTTATGTGTGTGTGTTCAGGGACATGTAATGCTGTGTGGGCGAGCTCGGCGGGAGTCTGTCTGAGAAGGTCATCATGGGAGAACCCAGACACAGCTGCAGACTGTAGTCTGCCCCCACTGTTGATCCCTGTGTGCAGTGTGAGCACATGCACACACACACTTGTGCACGCACACACGCACGCACGCACACAGCTCTCTCCAGTCCGTTTCCCTCTATAACGCACATGCAACGCACACACAGACACACACAAGAAACATACACATGCAACGCGCGCACACACACGCACACACACGCACACGCACACGCACACACACACACACACACACACACAAACTAACAGCACAAACTCAAACAGCAACAGATCCCTGTAGGCTAGAAATATATGATAACCTCTCTCTCTTTCTCTCTCTCCTTTTCCACTGCCTCCATCTCAAGAATATTCCACCTGTCACGCATATTCACACTTTCAACCACACGCACACATACACACACACACACACACCCTCTGTCCAAGTCCAGCCGTCACAAAAACATGTGCACCTAGACCCCCTTTCATGCAGTAATTCACTTGCCCTTGCACACTTTCCATTTCACTTCACCCCGTAGCCGTAGACGATTGTTTCTCATATTAAAACACACACACACACACACACATACACACACACACTGCTATGCAAGTGAACACACAATGTCTCAGTAATTTGCACAGCTTTCAGATGGACAGAGTAGAAAGAAACGGTAGTTCCTCTCCCCACATAATGGGCACAGGCCTATGGGTGCACAGGCAAGAAGCAAACTTGCACATGTTTCCAAATACCACATCACAAGCGTGCACATGCCTGCACGCACACACAAATCACGCGGCTCCCCCGAGGCCAGGGGTCACCGCTGCTCGATCTCCGCAGCCCAACTCCGTAAGCCCGGAGGAGCCAGCAGCAATTCGGCTGATCAGCTTTCCATTGTCCCCCCCCCATTACATAAGATCCTCTTAACCTGCACACAGCAGGCTGCCACATGCAGCCGCCAGCTCTTCCTCGCACAACTCCCATCCTAATCAGCGTTAAGCTGTCTGAGGGAACAAGCCAATCAGCAGCAGCAGCACTCAGCCAGCCCGTGGCCAATTTCTTCAACAGCCAAACCTTTGGCCTGCATCATTCAAAGAGCGTACAATTATGCAACTGCATTAGCAAAATACATGCACAAGCCTTCAGCAGCTGAGTGATTTTATTTTCGTTTTTTTGCGCAAATTTGCGTTGAATATCTGCTTATTTGCTTCACGGGTTCTCTTGGCACTCTTTGAAACCTGGCACCAGAGCTCTGACTCTTCACAAAGCCCCCATCTCTCACAGCTGAAGACAGTCGCTAGCTTGATCAACCTCCACTACAAATTTACTCGCCCTTTTGTAAACCCTGCAGTGCATATTACCTCACTATGTGACACTATGTAAGAGCCTTGAAAATCTTGAGTCCTTTCAATGAGGCAGTTCTTCTGAACGTACCTGTGGGACTGTTGCTAGCTTGTATGAGTATGTAGAAACTCTATGGCAGAGAGTGTAGCGTACTAAACTCTCTTTTTGTGCTAAATATGGCCCACGGACGGTAGCTAATGCTATTCTGTCACTGAGAGCCACACCAAAGATGTGTGGCAGTGCACACGACTGGCTTAAGAGGAATTTGCCCAGGGACAAGTTCATGTCCTTTCTCCTGAGCGCAGGGAAAAGCATGACAATGCAGCGTTTTGTTTGGGAGCCTAAATTAATTACAGCCAGGCACACACAAATGCTCTCCTCTCACTTTCTCCTCTCTCTATTAAATATGTGTGGACACGCGCACACACACGCACGCACGCACACACACATGCGCACACAAATTAGGGAGGACATGTGACGTGCCTTATTCCGTGCCACACCAATAATGTCCCTCTTAAACTAGCGATCATTTAAACAGCTCTCCTCTCTCAGGCTTGCCTCTGTCAACCTACAGGGCATCATCTCCACTCCTAGTGTGTGGGTAGAGTCTGGAAGTGTGACTTGATTGTGGTTTAACTTCTCTAAGGTAGTCTGGAGGAACCTGCACTGAGGAACCAAAGCAACACAATAAATATATACAAGCTTTCAACTTCTGCCTACACTTGTGACACTTGTGACAATCACTCACACAAAAGGACACACAAGGTCAATACAGGGAGCGTTCCTCTTGTGGGACTCTGGATTGCTGTGCTGTTATGCTGTGACCAAGTCTCACACACTAAGATAGCAGACAAACAGACAGACAGACAGACAGACAGTGAGTGGAAGTGACAGCTGAGAAACACCACACAGACACAGAAGACTGGCAGGAAGCTTTGAGGGGGGGAAAACAATGACGACAACAACAACCCAAAAAACAGAACAAAAACGAAAATAAACGTAAGCATAAATACCCTCCGACACAACCCGGACTCCGACCCGGCTCTGGCGAACGCCTGAAGGAGAGAGAGCAGCGTCAATGAGCGCCCGTCACAGACGTCACAGGCGTCACACACGTCACACACACTTGAGGTTGGGGCTTTTTGTTTTCGCCCCAGTTAACAGAACTTGCCGTCAACCCAGTGGGTGTGCATGGGGGGGGTTGGGGACATGACCTGGTGAGACTTGTAGAGCAGACAAGGGGCTCAGACAGGCCTGTGCAGGGGAGGTTATGGGAGCTTAATGAGGGCCTGCTTCTGGACTGACTCCCATTCAAACTGCCTGCAGCAAACTGTTGCACACTACGGGTTTATAGACGTGTGTGTGTGTGTGTGTGTGTGTGTGTGTGTGTGTGTCTTCCTGTCTCCATCTTTGAGCCCTGCATTTCAGTAAGAATTGATGAGCCCACACTTGGATGCCTCACCACCCCTCAGCAGTAGGTGAGCCAGACTCACTGGCTTACATGAAACGCTTTGCCCCAATAGACTCATTCATCTCAGATGGGCTGTGCTGCTCTGTATCTGTGTGTGTGTGTGTGTGTGGAGCAGAGCTACACACAAAGTATGCCTCAACAGCCCAATGCATCAGGCACTGCTCAACACTGCACTGCACTGAGAATGAATGCTGCCGTGTGTATCGAATGTGTGTGTGTGTGTGTGTGTGTGTGTGTGTATGTGTGTGTGCGACTACCAAAAAATGGCAGAGGTTTAACAAGGGCAAGCTGCTATCCGAGACGAGATGAACTGCCGGCAATGGTTATTAAACAATACTGTCAGAGCAGAGAGAGAGAGAGAAAGAGAGAGAGAGAGAGAGAGAGAGAGAGAGAGAGAGAGAGAGCGCTTCACTGGTCATTGATTGGCTGTGGCACAAAGGCACGTCAGAGGGAAGGTGCTCTGTAGCCATGGATACTCAGGCTATATGGCGGCTGGCACCACTGGTGGGAGGGGTGAAGGGTGGGTGTGGAGGACAGGCTACCAGGAGGTGTGTGTGTGTGTGTACGTACGTGGGGGGTGGTAGGGGGTAGGGGGTGGGGGGTATCACTCACCGTCTGCGGTTTCCATGATGCTGGTGTGGTTGTAGCCGCGGGGGACGCCCCGGACCGAGGCCACCTGGGGCCGCTCGGCGTGCAGCGGGCGCTCCGACAGGCCTGTGACGTCTGGGGGCGCCGAGTGGTTATCTGCAGCGGGGCGTCACAGGGGTCAGGTGAGGGCATGCGTGCATGCAGGAGAGAGAGAGAGTGTGTATATATGTGTGTGTGTGTGTGTGTGTGTGTGTGTGCATGTGTGTCTATTTGCGAGCGTGTTAGTGTCTGTGTTGGGGGGGTATGTGAATGAAATGTAAGCGGCGTATCTTTGCGAGCACTTTAATGCAATCTGGTGTGGGAGTGGTACAGCCAGTGACATCTTAACACATAAATCTAAGCAATGTAATGTAATTAACACAGCAATGTAATTAACACTGATTACAACATCAAGGGAGCCTGATTTCCTTTCCCTAGACTTCATCTGCCCTGCAACAGACCTAGAGCCAACAGCTACTTGACCCAAGAACCCATAGTGTCCCATAACTGTCATCATCTAATATTAACGTGACCGAGGCGTAAAGTGAAAATCTAGATGTCTGTCTCATAATAGATGACTAGTCCTTTTCAGAAAGGGAGTGGGGCTCTTTGCTAGGTTTGCCTGGAGACAGAGCAGTGCTGCTGGCCACAGAGGCTGTCAGGTTCAATCAGCTCAAGCTTCCTTTAAACGTGGCTTTCGGGGAGAAGGCAGAAACACGGCAAATGCGAACGCACTACAAATATGCCTCATTTATTCTTTTGGAAATGTGAACAGCTTGATCAGTGAGCAGCAGAGATGCAGTCGTATGACTGCAGGGTGGGGGAGTGCATGGAGTGAGTGAGCTCTCATAGCGACCAATTTACAATTTTCCAGGCCTTTTTGACATGCAGAGGAGACTAACTAATGTCTTTGTTGAAGAGGAAAATCAGGCTTGAAACGACTTCACAGGGCCATTGGCCGACACGCCCGGAGAGAGAGACGGCCAATTAGAAAGGTCGTCCCAGGGGGAGCGCAGCGCAGAGGGCTGAGGGGGAGCTGCATGCTCAGGCCCTCTTTTGTTTGCTGGGGAGATTAACGGGGCCTCCGGTGACTGCATCGGACGGCAGAGATAAGCTCTCAGCCTCAGCGGAGCGGCCACGGCCAAGCAATGTCTGTGACGATGCGTGAGCACTCTGATCTTTATCACGTTGGTGGATAGCACTGGGGGCTGGAGGGGGAGCCAGCACTAGCAGAGCAGCCTTTCCCACAGCGCTAACCGCTAATGCTAAGAACAAGACAGAGCCAGTCCTGGATAGCCTGGAAATGAAGACAGCCCTTAGGGATGGCGTGGTCGCAAGCTGTGGGAACTTCATCTAAAGAATGAGACGTAGAGTAGGCCAATGACAGGAATGTATCCAACCAAGGCCAGGAAACAAGGCAATAAAGGTGGGATGTAGGGCATTGGGAGACTGGAGAGTCTGGAGGGGATAGGATTACAGTAGGCCTAGTGACCTGCCACAGTTAATGAGCAAGCAAGCCTGTGACCTAAAAGCAGGGAGGCTAAGAGCACTGGGATCCTTTAGTATGGATGCTTAGAGGAAAAGAGGGGATCCTTTAGTATGGATGCTTACAGGAGAACGGGATTACTCAGTGGCCACGTGCTCCAGTCACCTGCAGCAAAATCACTTCCAATCACCGACAGCAAAACCTTGACTAGTACTAGTCTACTGTCCTTTCTAAGACTTAAATAATTCTGGAACACTCTGTTGCAAAAGCAGCGTGTGAGCCTACAGTGGGCTGGATGTCGGGTGAGTGGTGGTGGCCAGGCGGATGGGAGGGGAGGGAAGGGGAGGGCAGGGGAGGGGATCTGGTACTGACCTAGCTGGGTGTGAGCCATGAGGTCGGCCAGGGCGGTGGCAGTGGCGGTGGGGTTGGCGGCGACGTGTGGCCTCCCTCCGGGGTGGGATGAGGTGGAGGATGCGGAGGATGAGGTGGAGGACCCTGGATGACCCTGTTAAACCAGTGCTCCACACTGGCGTGGGCCTGGTATGGAGTGGAGGAGGCCATCCGTCCCTGGCGCCGCAGCGAGCCCTCGTCCTCCGAGGCCGATGAGGTGTCTGCGAGGGGGGTGGAGACAGGGCAGCGGTCAGCGTCACAAAGAAGGAAGAAACAAACACGAGTGGAAGACATGAATAGACAGAAGAAAAGAAAGAAGGAACAGAAAAACAGAAAAAAATCTAAACAAAGGAAATCCAGCATACATTGATGGGTGATGTTGCCACGGTAATTATGGTGATGTCAGTAATCGCCATGATGATGACTGGTGGCCCGGAGAGGGGGGAATGGCCAGGCAGTACGGGTGCTATGAGATGAAAGCAGGCATGGAGGTAACTGGGTTGAGGTGCGAGTGGCCCTGCTCTCAGCCCAGACATGAGCTCCAGGATGGGCCATGAGGATGTGATGGAGCCCACCTCACATACGGGCTCGGTGGAGCAGGCTGGCTCACAAACACCTCACCACAGCAAGGAGGGGTTAAAGGTCATTAGAGACCTGAACTGAGAACTGTAGCTTTTGACAACTTCTCACTAGCAGCGAGCAGCAGCTTCTGGCCTCGCAGAAAAACACTATAAAAAGCTGCCAGGGACAACGGAGAGAGAATGTCAGAGCAGAAACTAAGCAGCACAAAACAGCTTGTGCTACTGTAGTCAAACACCAGCAATTACTGTGCAGTGGAACAGTCAGGCAGAATACAACCAAGGGCTTTTACATCCTTTAGCTCAAATATCTGGGTGAGTGAGGAGGCGCCTGCTGAGCTCATTAGAGGCGCATGTTTGCTCAGCTCCAGACGCTGGTGATTTTACAGTCTCTCCGCTCCTCTCCCTGTAGCGTTGAGCCCTCTGGCTCCCCGGGCCGCTGATCTGGGATCAGCTGCGAGTGGAAAACAAGTTTGGGAGCATGTTTACCACCCCAGCAGCAGCCCCCCCCGCCCCCCGGAGCGCACCTCTGGCCCAATCGATGGCATTGCGCAACGGCAGACTTGAAAGAGAATACATGGTCTCTTCTGGAGGGGGGAGAGAGGAATGCACAGGAGTCGTGTATGCAGAGCAGAACAACGATCAAAATTCACTTAGAGAGCACAGAAAACTGACAACAATAAATGTATGAGGTACACTCTAGCGTGTGCGTGTGTGTGTGTGTGTGCGCATGTTCAAAGAATCACTTTAAACAGAATTTCCTATTCAGGCACTGTTAGAAAGGCAAAGAGTGTCCAGAGCCTGGAGTGAATCACATATTGGCTGTGCCATCCTGCTGTGCAGGGCTAAAAGAAAACTGCTAGGGTATTTCTGCATATGCTCTCAGACTTCATTTAGAACAAAAAAAAAAAACTGACTCAACATGTCAAACATCTTTGAAGAGAGACGGCTGGACCAGCCAGTATTGCCATAGAAACACGGCGGGCAAACAGAGTTGGTTCCTTTTATGGTCATCTCATCAAACAAACGGTCCAATTAAAGCAAGACTAGCCAAAATCGAACGCAGGTCTGCCGTTAAGGGATTGTATGCATTTTCAATTAAATCCATCGGGAGGACACCACATCAAAACGCAACTGCAGACCACTGTCGGTCCAGCTTGGCACTGGCTGAAAAGGATTAGGAATAGCCACTGCTGCCTGTTACCGCTGAGGGATCTGGGGATGGACAGAGCAGGCGTCCCCTGGCTTTGGAGCAAAGGAAAGAAAGGCTCTGCTTTGGGTGCAACACACTGCTATTTCACAAAACAAGCCACTCCCAGGAGACAGAGGAAAGCAGAGAGTAAAGAGATCAGAAGAAAAAAGGTGGAAGCAGCAAATAGATGGAGAAAAAACTGATAGATAGATAGATAGATAGATAGATAGATAGATAGATAGATAGATAGATACTGTAGATACATAGATAGATAGATAGATAGATAGATAGATAGATAGATGCTTGCAGATAGACTGAGACAGGAGACAGGTTAAGTTCAAACTGCAGAGCCGCATTTGAGAATTTCCCCCCAGATCTATGCCTCAACACCAACACACCTGCAGCAGACCAACTGCCTTTGATTGCTCTGTCCATTTACAGCAGTATGTCTTACTGCACTTAGCACTGAAGTAGAGAAAACTAGAAGAAACAGGCCTGAAGTAGAGGCCTTAAGCCAACTTCCCTCCAGACTCACTCATAGAGTGTATCTCAGCATAAAGCAGTCGCCCAGGGAGATGATGCATCAGTGTTTATGTTTGTGTGTTGACACTCACATTCAGAGGGTGGAGGCAGGCCTGTTGGCTGAGGGCCAGCCTGTAGGTGAGTCTGATTAATTGGCCATTAATGGACCCATGAATCAGCCAGAGGGGGCGATTAGTGTGGAGCGTGTCCAGCAAACCAGCGGGAAACCAGGAGGAGTGAACACAAAGCAGCACACAGTCAGTCAGTCAGTCAGGGCAAGAAGCTGTGTCTTATTATCATCATGATCAACGCACGCCTTAGCCCACCTGTCAAAATCCCCATCATCCCCAGAGACAGACAAAGAGACAGAGAGAGAGAGAGACAGAGAAAGAGAAAGAGAAACTGGATTATCCTTTCACCTTGCCGATCAACACAGCATGCCAAATACTAGGGTATGGAGATGGGCTGTCTCAGAGAGGGAGGAAAATGACTGACATGGATGTGTGCTTAAAACAGACCACCTCAGGATTCCTGCCCTCTGTTTCAAAGAGCGGGTGAGCGAGATGAGACGGAGACGAGCTCATCGCAAAGGCTGGTTTCAAGAAAAACACCTCATTAGTTCATGAGGTTTGACATTTCTCTCTCGCTCTCTCCCCAATCGCAACGTAACCTTGACACACATGCAGTGAGAGAGAGACAGAGGGGAAAGAAGCAGAGAGAGAGACAGAAAGAAAGACAGAGAGAGAGTGCGACACACACACTCAGAGAGAGGGAGATGTAAAAGAGGGGAGCTGAGGGGAAAATTCCTCATTATGAAAGCAGCTCACATAGATGAACACTGTGAAAAAAGATACACAGTGCAGAACAACACAACTCAACAACTTCAAATTAGTCTCCCATTATGTGCATTCCTCCTCCCATGGGCATAAACACAGAGGAGAGAGAGAGAGAGAGAGAGAGAGAGAGAGAGAGAGAGAGAGAAAAGGAGAAGAGAGAGAGAGACCACATAACTGAGGCTGGGGAAGGGACGCTTCCTCCTCCTCTCAGGGCCCAGGCTCAGGCCAGACATACTCAAATACAGATATACAGATTCACACAGACAGACACAAACAAACAGACACACACACACACACACACACACACACCACACACACACACACACACACACACACACACACACACACAGAGAGACAGACAGACAGAGAGACAGAAACAGACACACACACTCACACACACATGGTGAGAGAGAGAGACAGACACAAACAGACAAGGAGAAGAGGGGCACCATGACACAGCACAACCGTCTCGAGCAGCAACCAGCAGAGAGGTCAGGTCAGGCAATAGACAGACACACACACACACACACACACACACACACACACACACACACACACACACACACACACACACACACACACACACACACAATGCACATATATTCTACAGTCTGATCTATATGCAAAGGCCCGAAATTAGTCACATGGCTGCTGGATTGAAAGAGGCTGGGTTACATAAGGAGTGTCACCGAGGATTGGATTGGTGGGGGTTTGGAGTGTGTGTGTGTGTGTGTGTGTGTGTGTGTGTGTGATCTGTCTGTCTGTCTGTGCCAGACTGGGCACTGCCAAGTCCCTACATTCGCCCTCTTCTCTGGGCAATGAGTGGCCACAGATTGAGGACTACAACAGTGTCACTTTCCCCACAACCTGGGCAGACAGCTATCTAGTCAGAGGTCCATGCCAGGGGGAGAATATTGCCAGTCAGGGGCACACAAATCACTGCACATTTGACCAAGTGTGTGTGTGTGTGTGTGTGTGTGGTGTGTGTGTGTGTGTGTGTGTGTATGTGTGTGTGAGAGACAGAGAAAGACAATGGGTGCAGTGAAGCGCCCCCTGATTCCCAAAGGACACACAAATGAGTTCCCTGCTGCTGGCGTGAGCTGCCAACCTCTGAACTCCTAATCCAGTTAAGTGAGCCAACCCAGGAGAAGAGAGAGAGGGAGAGAGGGAGAGATGGATAAAGACAGAGAGACAGAGAGAGAGAGAGACAGAGAGAGAGACTCACAGAGGTGAGTTCAGTTCATTAACAATAGCCCTACACAAAGAGAACACATCATGGTGATCTCATCGTTACAAGGACCACATGCAAGTCCGACATGTCACCATATTAGAATGTGCCATTGTGACTTAACACAACCACCAAAGACAACAATAAGACATCTAACATGGAGGATGACTACAACAAACAACTACAGGCAGTAGCTTTGTGGAATGCATTTTGTATTATGCTCTGATCACAACTGAGACTTCACGTGTTCTAAAAGTTTCTATGAGACTCTCCTGGGCTCTGCAATCAAGAAACACATTTTCAACATGACACGAAACAAATCATATCAAAGACATATCAAATATATGGACATTTCCGCATGCTAACCTGCTTTGTGAGAGAAGAGGCTAAGGAAGTCTGGGTAAGAGTACAAAATTAGCAAGAAGTTAAAAACATTTAGCAACCGCTGTAGGCCCGTTACATGTCAAGAAGAGCTAACAAGCATTTCCATCCGGCTTTAAGACTGTGAAACATGTTTGGAGTGGAAGAACTGTGCTTGCACTTCAGAAATGTCACAAGCGCCTCAGAAGCAAACAATGGGCTCCCCCTCACTGTCCTTTGCAAGAGCATGTGCCTACCGCCCAGCCACAATGACCTCAACCACAACACAACAAGAGCACCACAACACAGCCCCGGGGGCCTGGACGACACAGCCCCTCCAAGTATGCTAACTATCCAGTCCTTCTGTGAGTGCACAAGCCACGTGGGAGGAGGGGAGGCCTGGGAACCAGCTGATGCGAGACACTCTTTCACCATCTTTGCCGCATGAAGAAAGGATTCGTTCAAACGGGACAGGCCGGGGCAATTTTTCCACTCGGTAATGAACCCCGTCCATCCGAAATGTCATCTCGACAACAATCAGTAGGGGGTGGGGGAAGCAAGGACAAGCCCCCAGCGGCAGAGGCAGTGCGTCCCGATGAGGAGAGCGAGCGTGTCCGGTGAGATGGTGTCACTTTGCGGAGGTCAGAGTGCCTGGTGTTTAGTTGGGGTCATGGCAGTAGGGGTGAGTGGGTATGGGGGGCACCGCTGGGCTCATCTTACCTGGGGGCGTGCATGCTTCTACTGAGGACTGAACCAGCACGGAGCGTCTCTTGGAGGGCATGGGCATCTTTCTCTCTTTGTATTTGGCCAAGGCTGCTTGTACGGCTTCTGTGTGCAGATCTGGAGAACGACAGACAGAACAGCCAGAACACACAGGGTCAACACACAAGCAAAATCTCCAAACATCACCACAGAACATGCACCTTCATTTCCAAATGTTACTCAGCACATCAGTATCACATAAACAATTGTATGATAAAAAAAATGAATATTTATTTAAAAGGCCTTGACATTCTCATTAGTTTTGTTCCATGGTTGCATAGCTGCACAGGGCTGTGAGCTGGACTATGGCGGTCAGGCAGGGGATAAGAGGAGCGGGGAGTAGTGCTGGGAGCAGGGCTCTTCTTACCAGAGCGGAAACGCTCATCCCGCGTGTTTGGCGTGCGTGATTTGTTCTGTTTGGAGCCAGCCGGTGCAGCTTGGGACGATGCCTGAATTCTGTGCTCAATCTGAAGAGATGGATCTACTCCTGCAGGGAGAAAGACCAGGAGAGAGAGAGAGGTGGAGGAGTGGGGGTGAGGGGCGAGAGTGAGGGAGTCATGATTTATGTCTGTTTCCTACAACTCAGTAAAAACCAAGCTGGCATTCTAAGGTGGGTCACATAGAGTTCACACAGAAGAGTGCATGAATATATTCTCTCTCTCTCTTACACACACACACACACACACACACACTTGCTAGGGATCAAAAATGTAAGGTATCCAACAGGGCTGTGCAGTGGAACTAGGCCACTTCTGCCCTTGTTGACAGAGAAAGATCAATCACAAAGCTCAGTTTCAAAGCTCACCGCCACCACTGAAATCTCTCTCTCACACACACACACACACACACACACACACACACACCACACACACACACACACACACACACACACACACACACACAGTACCCTCATCAGCAGACCCCACAGGTGGCATGTGTATCTGGGGACTATGGAGGTCCCCACACCCTCATAGCAGGGGGAAGGGACATGCAGGACCCACAGCCATCTATCAATGGGAAGCTGGGTTTGAATGTCAGAGCCAAGGGGCCCCTCTGGTTCAGCACAGGAGTAACATCTCAGAGGAGTCTGTACGAGTGTGAGCTACACGAGTGTGCTACATGTGGCTTGTGCCTCAGTCTCCTGCTAGCTGAGTCCACTATACACCTAACATTTGGCATTTTGGGGTATGCCTGAAGTGATGGGTTCTGGACTGTAATAGGCCATATTCTTGTCACCTGTCTTGTAACAAGGCATTCAACAGAGATCCACCAGCAGAGATTTTATGGCAGCGCAGGCTGGCTCACATCAATCCCATTTGACATTTAGGTCTCAACCAGCGCTAAAAAGGCCAGCTCATGGCCAGTTTGTTTCTCTCTCATAAAAATGCTCCATTCCTCTGAAAGCTGTTCCACTGCAATTCGCTGGTGGCGCGGATCAGAATGGCAGACATACAACAAATACCTGCAGTTCAAAGGACTTTCTGGAGTTCTGGGAGGAGTTCTGTTCTCAGACTTAGAAACAGACAGACCTGAGAAAACTGTTCCCCTGTTCCCTTAAACTTCATAGTTTAAACCAAGCCTCTGAGCAAAAGCACACTCAATTCACTCCAAGAGGATGACAATAAATAGGATGACAACAAATAGGACTGAAACAGACGTTTGAAATAGTTTGAGGACAGATCTTTTCATTCAGTAAACTAGAGGGGCAACAAAAACTGGCAGTGCTGTCCGATAGATTCCTGGCTGTGAAAAGCTCAACAGCAGTGCAGCAGAGGCATGAAGCACTGAGTATGAGGGAGGCATATGGTCTACCACACACTTTTGGGGAACCATGACATCCAGTGCAGCCCGTATTCAGACAGGACACCCAAAAAGGCCAGATTTTAAAACTGTGTCACAGGCGGTACTTCCTATCAACTACAGCTGCATAATAACATTAGAAGCCAAGCTAGGCTTCGGAATCCGACCTCAAATGAGGGCCCTCTCAACATTTCCAGACAACTCCCTGGCCCTTGGTGTTCCAAAAATGGCAACAAAAAAGATCCAGTTCTTCACCTTTTTGTGAAGAATGTCTTTTCTGATGACTCACAGTGCTGTGGTTATGCAAGTCATACTTTGTTTCCAAGGCCTCTGTGGAATTTCACTTTTATGAACCTTTGCCCATCAAAACCCAATTGAAAAAAACAAAACAAAGTGGAACTATATATACTCTCTGGAACTCTGAATAACAGAGCATGGAAACAAATATGTTGTGCCAAACCCACATTTAGCTCGGCCACACGTCAAGTGCTTCCTCTCTCTCCGCTGAAACACACACACACCCATAGAGCATTTCCTGTTTGTGTCGGGCAGTTAGGAAGGGGCACTGATGGGTTTGCTCAGAGGATGGCAAGAGGAGAGCCACAATGCCTTCCTGGAATGCTTTCCAGGAGAGCTCATCACACCTCACAGGGAGGCCTGGCCCTGCCCGTAACTCTGCCCCTCTTCCCACCACCCTCAGGCGGAGGCTATGGAGCTAGTTGCAGCAGTGGACACTGCAGTCAATAAAGCTCAATCAGTTTTGTCATTTAAAGACATTCTATCCATTCTTTTTTAACCCTAACATAACAGTTTCAAGGTTATGTTATTGCAAGCAGTTTGTCACCACCCCACCAACTCTAACTCACGCCTCTGTATGAAACTGTGCTTGGCACCTTGTTTATTACCATGGCTCTTTTGCCATGGTAATAAACAAATGGTGGATGCTGATCCTTAAGACCTGGAAGCAACTCCACATGAATGAAAGATGTTAGTGTATCATGCATATAATGTTCTAAGATCTTGGCTACAGACGAGATTCAAAGATCCTCTGGTGAACCACCATAAACTGTGCACAGGTCATTCTAGTACATTCGCCTTACATGAATCCATCACCCTGCGGTCTCTGTGCAGTGTTCATTGTTCAGTTAGGAGGGGATTTCTCGAGGGGACCCATGCATACATGGCATATTTTGGCAGGGTGAGGTTTAATGTTGGCCATTGTGTTAGGCAGAGATTAGATTAGGAGCTTCATTTTGAAGGATGTCTTCCCTTCTGTAACCACCCAGCCTGAGGGAGCTGACCCATCAGTGGTCTCAGGGTCGGACACTTCGATTGGTTGCAACCAGTTCTGGAAGCAGTGAGAGACCAGCAGCCTTGGTCAATGCTAGCTTGATAAACCACAGAAAATGGCTCAAGTGTCACGACCCCTCAGCCAGACTGGACTCACCCAAGTTGAGTGTGTTTCCCAGCACTGTGGCATCCCAGCAGAGCGGCCTCACAAAGGACTGACAAAACAAAGTTGTTAACACAGGGGCAACCTCTTATAGTTGCTGGGTAGAAACGCTCTCCGGCCAATCACAAGGCAGTATTCCAGGGCCGATAATCCAGTTGGTGGAATTCAGAGGATTTCAAAAGTTACAACATCTAGTCTACCTCTCAGTGAGCCGTTCATCACCATGCATAGCAACAGCTCTTAATTACTAACCACCAACGTCAAAGACAAACCCACCAAGAGAAGACAAACAGAAAATCCAGTAGTCTGATTCGAGGGAGGCAGGGAAAATTCAATCCCTTAATTCTTAACCAAACAGGCAAAACCTGGCTGGCTCTGCTATTTTTGAAGGGTTGTGTGGGGGGGGAGACTGCATGTTTTTCCAGATTGTTTAAACTACTTAGTGGTTTAACGTCCACTGTTCACGAGGCATATTACCATGGTGTCACATGGACAATCTGAAGCACATAGCACGTTATCTGGCACCTTGTCTTTGGCGAGGTGGTGGCCAGAAGAGTGATTTGTGAGCTCTGTGGTGCAGGGCCTGAGTAAGGTGAGCCTGCAACCCCACCATGAAAGATGATCTGGCGTCCTTTGGATTCCCCTGCGATTTCACATCTCTTTACACCCCCTGAATCATCCGAGCCTCGTTGACATGCCGTTATATACAAGCCCATAAAGACCCCTGGCTGCCTGACCCTGTGGAACGTGAGGCACTTCATATGGGACTGCTTGCAGGGCTTCAACCCCTTGGGGGTCTTGTTTTCGGCACGGCGGGTCCGCTGGGGGTCCGTGAGTCTGAGCTGTGAGCTTAGCCCCCGAGCCAATCGCAGCATGAAGCCTGGGTTTTTCTCAGCAAGGGTTCTCAGCCTTAGCCCCAGGTTTCTGACTAACTGGGAGCACATACATGAATATCACACACTATCTGATACGGCATTTGTTAAAACTAACATCTATCCTGAGAGGAGTACATCATTCAAAGCACCATGTGTGCGCTGAACACAGCGGCCTGATGACTCAAGCACTGGGACGACTGGGAGCTGATTTACTGAAGCAAAACAACAGACAGAGGAGGCTCACTTGGACAGAGGAGGCTCGCTAGGAAAGAGGGGGCTCGCTAGGACAGAGGAGGCTCGCTTGGACAGAGGGGGCTCGCTAGGACAGAGGAGGCTCGCTAGGACAGAGGAGGCTCGCTAGGACAGAGGAGGCTCGCTAGGACAGAGGAGGCCCGCTTGGACAGAGGAGGCTTGCCAGGACAGAGGATGCTCGCTTGGACAGAGGAGGCCAGTGTGGGGGGAAAAAGGGCCGCCGCCACCACAATCCAAGAGCACAATGGCACCTTAATGACAGAGCCTGTCACACGGCTGGGAAAGACATCACGGCGGCCGAGGCTTGCTGAGCCAGGGCCCCGTTCTTTTTCCAGAGCCGGCGGCCAAACCAAAAACACGACGTGTGGAGAGAAGGGCAGACAGGGGCCGCCACAAAAGCACAATAAAATATTCATCCCGGGCCACTCTGGCTGGAGCTAAAAATAAATACAGATAAACACACACACACACACACACATCACATGTGTTCTGCTGTGGCTAGTGTTGGACCCAGCGGCCATGTGGCTGTTAAGAAGCAACACAACACTGTGATGACACGAGACAAGACAAGATGAGCTGAGCACAGCAGAGCAGAGCAGAGAGTCAGGGCAAGGCTGTGTCAGTCCCCAGAGACACCTCTAAAACACCTCGTCAGGGACCACAGCAGCCCCCGGAGGAGCCTAAGGATGGGGTAATGGTGATGCAGTGAATCCCTGTGTGGGGGACCTTTTCCCCTGCTTTCCATTCAGTATTGATTGGCTGGAAGAGGAAGCTATTTAAGAAAGCTGCCTGTTACAGATGCTCTCGGTCATCTGTTCCCTGAGCACTGAACTCAACAGAAAACAACCACTGCCAATCAGCCAAGCAGCGCCTCGGACACAGCAATCAGACGACGCCATTTCACAACAATGCTAGCTTTATTATACTCCTGCGGAGAATGGAGAGACGCCGCGTCTCCAGCAGAATAGAATGATGTGAGCAGCACTTACAGGAGAGAGAGAAAAAGAGGGGGGGAAAAAAAATCACTCCGTGTTTACACATCTTTTGTAGTTTGGAGCAAGGCATAGAACAGTTCAAATGCTGGATGAATATTTTTTGATGTGAGTAAGCTAACTCAGCTCTTTAGACAGACTCTACTGTTGGTGCATGGTGTTATCTGACAGGCCGACAGTATCGGAGGACATGACACTGAATTACAGCACAGGCTGGCTAGAAAGATCTTCAGCCCCCTGATACTAGCAACCTCCTCTCCCTACACAACCCCCCACCAGTCCTCCGATACATTCAGGGTCATCCAGCTGGCACAAATATCAGTGCAGATGTTCCCCCATAGACTATGTGCCTGTCTCATGGCCCGTAAGGTGCTGCTAAAGGCACAAAAGAGCAGTTGGGTCTTACCTTGGATCTGTGGGATGTAAGGGGCCAGCAGCTTGCTTCGTTTCTTCTCATAGCCCTTCTGCGTGATGTCCCCTGCAGACAGAGAAAGAGAGAGAGAGGGAGGGAGAGGGAGGGAGGAGGGAGTGAAAGACAGAGACGGAGAGGTGAGTAAGGGGCAGTCTGTACCATGTCTGTGTCCGTCATCGCTCTGACCCGCACCAGCCCTTTGCCCTGGGACTCACAAGGGGGGTCAGTGGCCTGACTTCATAGCCACAGGGCAGTGTGGCATCTTTCCTCCCTGTCACATGAGACATCCAGAGAGAGAGAGAGAGAGAGAGAGAGAGCGCGCGAGAGAGAGAGAAAAAATGAGAGACAGAGAGAGACAGAGTAACAGAGAGGAAAAAGATGAGAGCGAACACGCATAACCTCACTGTGCTGCAGTGAGTGAGGCTGAGCACAGGACAAACTCTTGGCCACGCTTGATAAGATCTTGAGACACAAAAAAAAAGAAAAAGAAAGGAAACTTATTGCTACCCTGGCCTGCATTCCTGAAAACTCCTGAATAGTTGGAGCTCTCTGTGCGGCCCTCTGCAGGCTCCCACACAACATAAAACATTGAGACAAATTAATCCCCCTCTCGAAACCACCAGCCCTGCCTCTTGTTATGAGGTGACACTGGGTGAGCGAGTACTCTTTAAACACTGTTGAAAAACATCCGAACCCCTGCCTCTTTGTCTGGTACAGCTGCCTCCCACACCCTTGTTTGTGTACACACACCCACACACACACTTCAAAGCACACACAGAACACACACAGTAGAACATTCTATAGGCTGACAGCAAACATCACTAACATGCAAACAGATACCTTCAGGCACACATCCGCACCTTGCGTGCTTTGGGCCCCAACCTCTGGGAGACACAAACTCACAGTCTTACACTACAAGTAGTTTTATTGCCATGTCAAGACCCATTTCACATCGCTCAAGCAAAACTGAAAATTGAGTAGAACTGAAAGCTAAAACATGCATCCTAAAACCGACAGCCCTATGGATTCACCCAAAATGCACACACACCACACACACACACACACACACACACACACACACACACACACAGCACCCATCATTAAGAGGAGAGCAGAGAGTAGCAGAGCAGATCCTGCCTCATGTGTCACACCGAATTCTCCGACGATAACATAAACAGCCATTTAAAGGATCATTGCTGTGGCACACTTGGAAAACATATTTCTCTTCCCTCTCCACGTTCCAGGGCATGGAAAGAAATGGGGGGGAAAAGGAATTCTGCTGACAGCAGTCAGAATGGTCTCAGTCCTCTTGGGCACACTTAATTACAAGGCTGTCTGCAAGACATGTAATTTTATAAACTAATGGGCCCTGTTCAGGTTGCTCCTCTATCGATACCGCAGGAACACAGGCATAATTCCTACAGCCTGAGACACTTTATTTTCTATGGACTGATCCAGAATCAGATGCTTTTTTTCACTCTTCTCAGAGGAACTTGGTAATGAAATCCTCCATTTAGGAGCAGAATCGCTCCAGTCAGCCGAAATCTCTCTCTCACTCTCCCTCTTTCTTCCTATCTCTCTCTCTGAGCAGACGAATAACATCATCGCCCGGACTGAAATAGCCCTGTCTTCCTCCCCGTCTGTAATCCCCATGTGAAGCTGGCTGGACCGAGCTGGACTGAGCTGTTCTTTCCACTGGAGAGGGCCGGAGGCTACAGATCAGTGGCCCTGCAGAGGAAACAGGAGGGGGCAGGCGCAGTGTAGTGTGCTGGCGAACCCAAAGATCCACCGGGGATCCCTGCAGCAGCCTTGCAGACAGCGGGGTCAAAGGTCATGCTCCGGTCAGGCCCATCCATCATGCTGCCACACTGGTGCTGCTCAGCTCATGTCCCACTCATGAGACGTGACCTTATTGGAGCAGAGCCGCACTGCGCCTCCAGCTCAAGTGCTCCCTAAACCCCAGCCCTTCTATACAGGAAAAACTCAGCTCCCAAACCTGAAGAAGTGGATGACCAAACCAGATGTGTGAAAAACAGCAGCCCTGTTCAACAGAATGCCATCCATCCCAACACCTCTCCTAGTGTACAGAGGTCTTGATGAAGTTTGTAAGGGAGGGCTGAAGCGAGAGGTCCACTGGGGGAGAGGAGAAAGCTGAAGAGAGAAAGATGCTCTGGAGTGCAGTGCCAAGGATCAGAGGACACAGAGCACTGGGGGGGGGGGCAGTGAAAGGATGTTTACACTCTTGTCATCTCCACCCAGCGTTGCCACAGCCCACCCCTGCCGCTCTCCAAAGACCCCGCTGAGCTCCCAGACCTGAGGCCGGCAGGGAGGCTCTTTCTCCTCCACACAAAAGCCATATTGATCCTGGAGAGAAAGAAGGAGAGATGAAGAGCGAGAGAGACAGAGACAGAGAGAGAGAGAGAGAGGGGCCACTGACTGACAACACTAAAGGGGGGAAGAGAACGCCCCGCGACGACCCTCCAAGCATTTCTATTCTCTGCGAGCGTCTCCCTGAGAGGAGGGCAAGATGGAAAGAAAAACAAAACAAAACTAACCCTCACACAGAGCCCAACGCTGGGAAAATACACTCCTCAAAACAGCTGGGCCACGCACACTTTAGCACAGCATCACACACATTCCAGGAAGGAAGAAGGGAGAGAGAGAGAGAGAGAGAGAGAGAGAGAGAGAGAAAGGATAAAAGAAAGCTAAGAGACAGAATAATGGTAGTAAAAGACAGATGAGGAGATGCAGAGAGAGGAGGACTAGCCTTCTACTGGGGTGAGAGCCAAGTCCAATCCTAAATGTTACCATTCAAATGAATAGCGGTCATTTAGAGCATGCTTTAACATCGCTCATGAGGTAGTTCAGCAAACACCCTGTGACATTTGTCTTCTCAATGTGTGTGTATTATGAGCGTGTGTGTGTGTATATGTGTGTGTGTGTGTGGTGGGGGGGGGGGGGGTGTGTGCCAGTCACGCGGGTGTGATGTGGTGCAAGTGCTGGGTAGTGCTGGTGTCTGGTGCTGTGTGTGGGAAACCAGAGCATGGCAGAGCACAGGGACAATGCAGCTCTTTGGAGGAACAGAGGGAGAGGAGAACTGAGTAAAGGAGAAGAGAAGAGAAGAGAAGAGAGGAGAGCAGAGGAGAGGAGGGAGGCTGACTGGGCCTACGCAGACTCAGACAACTGAGGAGGTGCTGGGAAGAGAAGAAGGGGGGAGGGCAGAGGGAGAATAAGGCTCTCAGTGGCACACAGAGCCGGGAGTAACAATAGAGGGCTTTTCTCCTTCCCAGCATTGCCAGCCTCCTCTCTTTATCTTCCTCTCAATCACTTATTCCCTCTCTCTTTCTCTCTCTCACTTCCAGTTCATGTGTCTGTATCTGGCGCTCATTCAGCTTAAGCAATGATGTTACTCTGCAGCGTTAAAGAGCTGTGCTAAAACAAATTGATCTGCACAAACTGCCATTGATGCTGTGAGTCTGCGTGAAATAAGTCT